>CM060622.1:52376239-52739976 GCA_030578275.1 Meda fulgida
CAGACATACAGAAAAAGTGAGTGAGACAGAGAGACAGACAGTAAGAGCGAGTGAAACAGACAGACAGACAGACACAGACAGAAAGAGCGAGTGAGACAGGACTGCTGCTGAAGCTCGACAGTATTGAACATCTACATAAATGAACGGGTGTTCAGTCTGAAGCGTCTGCTGAACCTGGAGCTGCTGGATCAGGACTGTCAGACCCAGAGAATCAAACTCAGAACCCTAAAACCATCCCAGATCTCAAAGAACACAATGCATGTTCACAGGAACTAACGTAATCTCAGTTCCTTGAGATAACGTTTACTCGCATTGCGTCTTTGCTAGAGGCTAGGGGGAAATCTCCTTTTTCTCTGATTTATTGAAGCCTATTATTCAATAACGCAGTGCTACTGCACAGCCATAACAGTGCAGAGATGCACGCACGCTATTGGCTGGGCAGTGGGAACTGCACAAACCTATGGGGAAGTGGCGTGTCTGCGCGAGCCAAAACGGGCCGCGTCCCGACGAACCGAGCGCAGAGACCTCCAAAAGGGGGCCTATAAAAACAGCTCATTTTGCCATAGCACGGCCGTCTACGCAATCCTTGTTCCTGTTATCTCAGGGAACAAAGGTTAAGTTAGTAACCAAGATGTTCCCTTTCTAAATGTTTACTCTTATTGCGTCTTTGCTAGACGCTATGGGAAACAAGTCCAATCATGCCGTGCTATGTTCAAGCAGAATGACATGTTTTACAGCCCTAGCGTAGGACGCTTGGATAAGGGCCCTGAGGGCAATGTAGCGCCTGATTAGAAGGGGCTCGGACAGCAGTGTGAGCCACCAGTGAGGTAATGGTGGGTCAAGGTCGTTCAGAGGTCAATACCCACTTAACAGAGAAGATTTGTGCCTGCAGCACAGGGTCCTTCAAGTTGTAAAATCTAGTCAAAGTGGATGGCGAGGACCAGCACAGATGTTGCCAATAGACACCCCACTGGACCAGGAGGAGCCCATGTCTCTGGTGGAGTGTGCTCTGACGCCGATAGGGCATTGGAGGCCTTTCGGAGCGGCCACGGAAGCTTACGAAGAGCTGATCCGACTGCCTAAACTGGGCTGAGCACTCTATATACACTCTCAGGGCCCTCATAGGGCAGAGTAAGTGAAATTGTTGCTCGTCTTCCGAAGGGGGAAGTGCAGAGATCAAAATAACTTGTGTTCTGAACAGGGTCGAGAGCAATTTTGTCATGTAGCTTGAGGACGATCTTAGAGTTGTTAGGCCCAAACCCAAGGCGAATGGCTGGCCACAGGAGCGTGGAACGCTGCTATGGCCCCAACATACTCTTTGAGCGTGGAAGGGGTACGACTTGCGTCCAGCAGCTCATGTTGGAAGGAAAGTACCAGCGGTACTACACATGAAGTAGGATCTTGGCTCCATGCTGAATACAAGAAGGACTGTGCGTCTCTCCTCTCTGATCCGTTTGATGACCTGAGGGAGGAGCGCAAGTGGGAGAAAAGCGTAAAGGGGGAAACTGGGCCATTCGTAGCATGTCTGCTCCCTGGTTCAGTCTGCCCGGCATGTGCAGGGTGCATTGTGCTCAAAAGAGGAGACGTCTGGCTAACCTGTACAGAGGCTTCAATTTGAGTCCACTCTGGTGGTTTATGTAGGATACTACCGCCATGTTGTCCGACCAGACTAAGACGTGGTGTCCTATTTGGTCTGGCAGGAAGGTTTTGAGGGCCAGAAAAACCGCCTGCATTTCCAGACAGTTTATATGCAGCTGCTTGTCCGAGCTCGACAAGGAGCCGGAAGTCGGTCTGCCCTGGCACAGGCAATGAGGCCTAGCATCCTTTGGAAAGTTCTGAGGGGAGAGGAAACCCCTTCAATACGAGTAAACGTTTCAAAAGGGAACCAGATAACTCACCCATCGAGCCTTTAACCCTGCAGATGAAGCTCACATGATGAAGTTTGAATCATTGATTCTATTATTTTCCTGTGTATTACAGTGAAGCTGCTTTGAAACGATCTGTAAACTCTTAAAATAAAGGTCCCAAAGAGGGTTTCCACAGTGATGCCATAGAAGAACTATTTTCAGTTTCCCAAAGAACCTTTCAGTGATCAGTTCTTAAAAGAACCTTTTTTTTCTTATTGTGAAGAACATTTTAATAATCTGAAGAACCTTTTTGGATGTTAAAGGTTCATCGATACCAATAAAGAAGCTTTATATTTGTATGAAAGATTGTATAAAGAGCTACAGAAATACATTTCATCAGCTGTCATCAGCTGTGAGATTCAATATGATGGTGTGAAAACATCCCTGTTGCATCTGAAACTTCAATAATTTAAAACAAAATTCTCACATTCTCAAACACCTTCATGTTCCAGCTGTAAAACCCAATTAAACAGCTTTAATTAACAAAATATCAAAATAGGTCTTAAACTGAGAGGGAATAACATGATTGACACTAATGGCTGTTAAACAATCAGTGAATGTGTCAGATGTGTCTGTCTTTTGTCTTCAGCAGAAGAATAAAATCATAACGGTTTGAACAACATTATGAAGAGTAAATGATGATAGAATTGTGTTTTCTGGCAGAACTGTCCCTTTAAAGCCGAGCAGCGCTGGTGTCCTTTATTCTTAACAGCCTGCCCTGATAACTGCTAAACTGATTTGCATTCTTAATTGTAAGTTCCCTAGAAAAACAGCATCTAAGAATGTCATTGCAAAGCGGCTCATGATGAACAGCTCAATATATTGCTGTGTTGTAGTGTACAGATCTCAAAAGGACAAATTACAGTATTATAATCCACAGTGAGAGGCTGAAAATGTCCAACAGACTGTCTGTGCCAACTCTGGATTGTTTATTTTGATTCCTTCCTTCATAAAACTGTCAAAGGACAAGAAATAGAGCTACTAACATACATACACACACACACACTCGCACACAAACAAACACACACTTATGTTAGATGATATTTAATTTCTTGAAGTTACACTGATGGCTGTTTCTTGAGTGGAAGACCAAACTAATATAAAGAGCTAGTTTAAGGAGAGAAACTGATCAATATCTGTATTTTCCACTGTTGGGTCAGTGTTGATCAGGGCTAACTGGACCTGAAGCACGAGCCCAAACTCCAGCTGTGTTTCCACTGTTGGGTCAGTGTTGGTCAGGGCTAACTGGATCTGAAGCATGAGCCCAAACTCCAGCTGTGTTTCCACTGTTGGGTCAGTGTTGGTCAGGGCTAACTGGACCTGAAGCACGAGCCCAAACTCCAGATGCGTTTCCACTGTTGGGCCAGTAGAGACGCTCTAAAACAAGTCGTCACAAAACCCTACCGTTTCACCGGCTGACTGAAACTAGCCATGAGCATAACAGAAGCCAACGATTGGTCTTTACTTAAAGACTTATGATCCCAGCATAAATATTTCACCAATGATTTACAATAAAAACAATTTATAGTGACATTAATTTATTAATCTGTGTCAGGAGTGCACATCAATCATGCTGAATCAAACTGATTTTTATTATTTCACACAAAAAGAGAATGTGTAATGACACATACCTATTCAGTTACACTAGCGTCCATTTACTGAAGATCACAGGAATGTACAAAACAACTCTATTAAGGCTTTTAAATCCAAAGGCTTACATAATTACATAAATATTGAAAAAAACATCATATGTTTTAGTCACATTTCTGAGCATTTCTATTAATTTTCCACGAAATAATGCGATGATTGTGATCTGCGGAGTTTTGAGCGATCTCTCTGTCTCTGTACTGTTATACCTTCAGCCAGAGCAACAGAGCGAGCTCACGAGCAGAAAACTGGAGTTATGAGGTATAGCAGTGAACCGGTGTCCAGTGTCCGGACGCATTAGTCCCAGATCAACAACGGCACAGGGAAGAGACAGATACAACATTAAACCAAATAAATTCACCATTATAATCATATATGATTTGTCTACGTTCTTCAAGCAGTCTCTGGTATTTTTCATAAACACTTGTATTTATTACCACAATGATTAGCATAAGTAGCCTTTCTCATCGCATAGAAATATATTTCTGCTTCATACAGGGATCAGAATCCCCGTCAGATTGCAAGGAAGTTATTTCAAGCACTCACTGGTGTCTGAAAGAGAGTTCTGAGCGGATAATTGTTTAAAATGTCCAAAATGTTGAAGTTAGCCGGTAGCCTGATATACCATTGACCGTCTCCTGCTTCTGTTCATGTCCCAGTTGGCCCCCTTTGGACCAAGGTATTCGGCAGGCCAAAAACCCCAGGCCGTTGGCCCCGAGGAGGCCCGATAAAGCCCAGAGGAAGTGACAGAGGAAACGCGACTAGCCTGGCACGCACTAGCACGCTAGCTTTTAGCCCAACAGTGGAAACATGGCTATTGAGTCAGTAAGTTGAGCTCCATTAGACTGAAGATTGTGAGCACTAGTGATTCTCTCTGAACGAAAGATGGACACCAAAGACTCCTGCCATAAAACGACATCAAATTGGACATTATTGCATTTTAATTAGCTTCAGTCCATCTGTGAAAAGCTTCCTGGCAGAAAAACACCCTGAGCAGCTGAAGGTTCCCATCAGAGTCATTTACTTATTTGATAAACATTCCCAAGAATCTCACATTTAACACTGCAGTCGTGATCAAACCCTAACACATCAGCAGCTGCATCAACAGAGGCTAGATCACATCTAATGAAACCTTTACAGATTCATAATCTTGAATATCACCAGTATTCAATTCAACTAAATACAAACATATATAATTCTGCCCACATAAATATACTCACATAAAGCTAACTAATAAAGTTCAAACTTTATTTAAAGGGAACAGTCAGTAAAAAAAATAAAAACAAATACATTAATTAGAGGCATAGATATAATGGCAAAGTTAGAAATAAAGTATGGTCTAACATAGTATTTTTTTCATTTACAGACGTGTTATATTTAGCCCTAAATGTAAAATAGCATGATAGTTTTCAGTGCTTTGTTTATTAGCAGGTTTATAAGGCTGCTGTGACTAAAACTGAATGCACAGATCCAATATAATGATACACATCAATCTCTTTTTCAACTGTTTACATTCACTTTAGACATAATTGACTGTGTTTATGAGAATACTTGGCGAGACGGGTGTATGGACATAATTTTGTGTGTGTCCATCAAAGTGCAAGAGGAAGCGAAAGAGGAATCAATAAGAAGTTTGTGCGCTATTTTATCTGTATCTGAATATTTGATCTGAAACGTGCCCCTCTCTCTCTCTCTCTCTCTCTCTCTCTCTCTCTGTGTGGCTATGCACACAGATAACAGCATATGTGTGTGAACTGGCAAGACAAAACAAGTACAAATGTTCAACTTTCACTCTATAGTAGTTAAACTGTCATGCGTGCCGAACCGTCGGATCACGGATCAACTACTATCCAATTAACCCTTAGTGTATTTATTTATTTAACCAAAACTAGGTCAAAAGGGAAATCCATGTGTGACAAACTAAGTACACCCTTACTGCTTCTATAGGAATTAAGAGGATAAGTAAAAGAAAAGCCTTAAAAACTGTTAGATGTGCTTATTTTTCAAACTTCTTAGAAGAAAACAAATACAACCCTAGGTATTTATTTGATACAGTGGCTAAATTAATAATAAATTAAGCTTCAACCCCAGACATTTCCAAACAGCACAGCAGTAATGACTTTATGAACTTCTGTAGTTGCAAGATTGATAATATTAGGGACAAAATTATAACCTAGAAAAGGCAGTATCCTCACAACTGTGTTCCTCTCTAGAAATAAATGATATCTGCAAGGATTTTCAGTCAGGATTTAGACCGTACCATAGTACTGAGACAGCTCTCATTAGAGTCACAAATGATTTGCTCTTATCTAGGATCTGCTGTTCACTGAGGATCTGCTGTTCACTGATCGATTGCTCCTGTCTGCCTTCCTGCCTGCTGTGAGTTTGTTTGCGTCGAGGCTGTAAGCTCTACGCCTCGTATTAGCTTTGTATTTCTTTCTGTTTTGAACCATCATTTACTATCATTCCTAGTTGTTTATATTACTAAATATAGTTTACCCACCATCTCAGATTAACCTTACATCGCTAGCTTCCGTTATTGTTTGCACAGCACGCGTGTTTACGCGCCACCCGCGCTCATTTATTTATTATTTATTTTCTCTCGCGCGCCCGCGCCTTTGAGTTCATAAAAGCCCAGGTAAGAAAGAATCAGTCAACACAAACGGTGAGTAATGTCTTGTCCTGTTATTGTCACCTGTGTTACATGTCATATGTTTAGTATAGCCTTCTCCGATGGCAATATAGGATTTATTTGTGATAAATGCAAGGAGACAGTCAGGCTGACGGAGAAGATTTCAGAGCTAGAGACACGCATCCAAACTTTAATTGAGGATAGTAAGGATAGTACTAGAGCTTTAGATACTATTTTGGATGCGCCTAGCATAGTGAACTCTGTACATGATTCGGTTCCGGCTGAAGTAGAGCCCACGCAGCAGGGCAGATGGGTGACCGTGAGAGATCGCTCTAGTCGCGGATTAAAAAACCACTCTTCCGTTCCGATTACCATAATAAATCGATTTGCCCCACTCAGTGAAACACCCACTGAGAATTCTGTTGATTGTGCCCTGGTAATTGGTGATTCGATCACACGGAACGTGAAAATAGAGACACCAGCCACCATAGTCACATGTTTGCCGGGAGCCAGAGCGCCTGACATCAAAGCAAATTTAAAAGTGCTGGCTAATGCTAATCGTAAATTCTCTAAGATCATTATTCATGTCGGCACTAATGATGTTCGACTCCGCCAGTCGGAGATCACCAAAATTAATATTAAAGAGGTGTGTAAACTCGCAAGTACGATGTCAGGCACTGTAATTTTCTCTGGCCCCCTTCCTGTTCGCAGGAGTGATGAGATAGTTAGCAGATTGGCCTCACTCAATGGTTGGTTGTCTAAGTGGTGTCCGTTGAATAATATAGAACTCATGGACAATTGGAAAAGTTTTTGGGGCAAGCCTGACCTGTTGAAAAGAGATGGTGTTCATCCCTCCTGGGATGGTGCTGCTCTTCTCTCTAGTAATATGGCACATAGTCTTAGAGCTAAAACATGACAATCTGGGGCTCAGGTCAGGAAGCAGACAGACTGGCTAAACCGACCGTCTGCTAGCGGCCTCGCGTCACCAAGGTCAGATAAATCCCATCACATAGAGCCTCTTTCACCTAGATATCATCATATAGAGACTGTGTCTGTTCCCCGAATTTGGAAATCCAAAAAACGTCAGGTAAAATATTTAATTGATGTTCAACAAATAAAAAACAGATATAATACAGATGAACAAATGATAAAGCTTGGGTTGCTGAATATTCGATCCCTTCCTTCAAAATCGCTCATAGTTAATGATATGATTTCAAGTTATAATCTAGATGTGCTGTGTTTGTCAGAAACCTGGCTAAAACCAAACGATTACATTACTTTAAATGAGTCAACCCCACAAGATTACTGTTATAAACATGAACCTCGTCTAAAACGCAAAGGGGGAGGTGTTGCTGTAATTTATAGTAATATTTTCAAAACCACTAAGAAATCTATTTTTAAATATACTTCTTTTGAAGTGTTGGTGCTTAATGTAAAAATATATAGTGTAAACGATAAATCACGTTTGAGATTTCTGCTGGCTACTGTATACAGGCCACCAGGGCACCATAAAGATTTTATCAAAGAATTTGCGGACTTTCTATCAGAATTAGTATTGGCTAACGATAAAGAACTAAATGTTGGTGATTTTAATATACATGTAGATAATGAAAAAGATGCATTGGGATTGGCACTTAAAGACATTGTAAACTCAATTGGAGTTAGACAACACGTGTCAGGACCCACTCATTGTCGTAATCATACTCTAGATCTAATATTATCACATGGAATAGATGTTGATGCCGTTGAAATTCTGCAGCAGAGCGATGATATCTCAGACCATTATCTAGTCTCATGTAAATTACATTTAGCCAAGGCTGCAAAGCCGACTCCGTGTTATAAATATGTTAGACCTATAACTTCGGCCACTAAAGATTGCTTTATCAATAATCTTCCTAATAAGTTTCATCATCTCAGCATCCCGGATAGCTTAGAAGAACTCGATATTGCAACAGAAACTTTTAACTCTCTCTTTTCCAGCACTTTAGACGCAGTTGCTCCGTTGCGCTTAAAGAAGATTAAAGAAAATAGTCCAACGCCGTGGTACAACGAGCACACTCAGGCCCTTAAGAGAGCAGCCAGAAAAATGGAGCGCAACTGGAAGAAAACAAAACTAGAGGTATTTCGGATTTCATGGAAAGAGAGCTCGATTGCTTACAGAGAGGCTTTAAAAGCTGCTAGATCTGCTTATTTTTCAACCCTATTAGAAGAAAATAAACATAATCCTAGGTATTTATTTGAAACAGTGGCTAAACTAACGAAAAAGAAAGCTTCAAGCACAGAAGTTTCCAAGCAACACAGCAGTAATGACTTTATGAACTTCTTCACTTATAAGATTGATAATATCAGGGACAAAATTATAACTATGCAACCGTCTACTACAGTATCACATCAGGGAGTGCATTGTAGTCTCCCTGAGGAAAAATTTTATTCATTTGTTGCTATAGGAGAGGAAGAATTCTGCAAACTCGTTAATTCATCTAAATCGACAACTTGTATGTTAGACCCTATACCGACTAAGCTACTGAAAGAGATGCTTCCAGAGATCATAGATCCTCTTCTTAATATCATTAATTCGTCTTTGTCTCTAGGATATGTACCAAAAACCTTTAAGCTGGCTATGATAAAACCGCTTGTTAAAAAACCGCAACTTGATCCTTCAGAATTAGTCAATTACAGGCCGATCTCAAATCTGCCTTTTCTGTCAAAGATATTAGAAAAAGCAGTATCCTCACAACTGTGTTCCTTTCTTGAAAGAAATGATATCTGCGAGGATTTTCAGTCAGGATTTAGACCGCACCATAGTACTGAGACAGCTCTCATTAGAGTTACAAATGATTTACTTTTATCGTCCGATCGTGGTTGTATCTCTCTATTAGTGTTACTTGATCTTAGTGCTGCATTTGACACAATTGACCACAACATTCTTTTAAATAGACTGGAAAACTATGTTGGCATTAGTGGAATTGCACTAGCATGGTTTAAATCATACTTATCTGACCGTTATCAGTTTGTAGCAGTAAATGAAGAGATGTCTTATCGATCACAAGTTCAGTATGGCGTACCACAAGGCTCAGTACTAGGACCGCTGCTGTTCACTCTGTACATGCTACCATTAGGACATATCATTAGGAAACATGGAATTAGCTTTCATTGTTATGCCGATGATACTCAGCTGTATATTTCTTCAAAACCTAACGAAACTTACCAATTCACAAAATTAACGGAATGCATAGCTGATATAAAAAATTGGATGACTAGTAATTTCCTACTACTAAACTCTGAAAAAACAGAGATTCTAATTATTGGACAAAAAACTTCCACACGTAATAACCTAGAATACTGTCTAACACTTGATGGCTGCTCTGTTAAGTCTTCGTCGTCGGTTAGGAACCTGGGTGTGCTCTTTGATGGCAATCTTTCATTTGAAAGTCACGTGTCTAGTATCTGTAAAACCGCATTTTTCCATCTTAAAAATATATCTAAATTACGACATATGCTCTCATTAACAAATGCGGAACAATTAGTTCATGCTTTCATGACAACAAGACTAGATTATTGTAATGCCCTACTGGGTGGTTGCCCTGCACGCTTAATAAATAAACTACAGCTGGTCCAAAACGCAGCCGCTCGAGTTCTTACTAGAACCAGGAAATATGACCATATTAGCCCGGTTCTGTCAACACTGCATTGGCTGCCCATTAAACAT
The DNA here is from genome assembly GCA_030578275.1 of Meda fulgida. Classification (NCBI taxonomy): domain Eukaryota; kingdom Metazoa; phylum Chordata; class Actinopteri; order Cypriniformes; family Leuciscidae; genus Meda; species Meda fulgida. The sequence continues at coordinate 52,386,135 of CM060622.1, forward strand.
CGTATAAATTTTAAAATATTGTTGATTACTTACAAAGCACTAAATGGTTTAGCTCCGCAGTACTTGAGCGAGCTCTTAACGCATTATAGTCCTTCACGTCGATTGCGATCTCAAAATTCGGGCCAGTTGATAATACCTAGAATATCAAACTCGACTGTGGGCGGTAGATCCTTTTCCTATTTAGCACCAAAACTTTGGAACAGTCTTCCTACCATTGTCCGGGAAGCAGACACACTCTGTCAGTTCAAAGCTAGACTAAAAACACATCTCTTTGACCTAGCATACACATAATATATTATAGACTTCTATAATTCAATGTTAGGCTGCATAGATTAGGTCAGCCGGAACTGGGAACACTTCCCTTAAATCCTGATGTACTCGTTACATCATCATAAGAAGAATGGCATCTACGCTAATTTTAGTGTCTTTGTTTATCCCGAGGTTTTCCCGCAGCCGACCGGATCAGCCGTATCCAGATCTGACTAGGAGCTTTGCCTGGACCCGATGACAACGCAGTGCTGAAGTGCCAACTAGCCTCTCCCTATGGAGGATCCCTTTCCCATTCTACAGATAAAATGTTGTGATTCCGGTTCGCGTACCCACCCCGAAGTGATAAAATAAAACAAAATTCTGTATCAAATTACAGTTACTGTAAATCCGGCCTCTAGTTCATAAACGCCAGAGGAGAACTGGCCCCCGACTGAGCCTGGGTTCTCCCAAGGTTTTTTTTTTCTCCATTAGGTCACCTGATGGAGTTTTAGGACACCAGTAGGTCACTTGATGGAGTTTTTCGGTTCCTTGCCACTGTTGCCTTTGGCTTGTTCAGTTGGGGATATTCAAAATAATTAACCAAACATTAATACCATTGATCAGCCTTACCAAACGTGGATGTTTTTTCACTAAGAAACAAACATTGTTATGTTATTTGATTGATACTGTGAAGCTGCTTTGATGCAATTTATATTGTGAAAAGCGCTATATAAATACACTTGACTTGACTTGACTTGACTTATCATCCGATCGCGGTTGCAGCTCTCTATTAGTGTTACTCAATCTTAGTGCTGCATTTGACACAATTGACCACAAAGGGTTAGGGTTAGTACGTACCACAAGGCTCAGTACTAGGACCGCTGCTGTTCACTCTGTACATGCTACCATTAGGAGATATCATTAGGAAACATGAAATTAGCTTTCACTGTTATGCCGATGATACTCAGCTCTATATTTCTTCACAACCTGACGAAACTTACCAATCCACAAAATTAACAGAAAGCATAGCTGTATATAAATATAAAAATATATAAATATAAAAAATTGGATTACCAGTAATTTCCTACTACTAAGTGTCAGGGTAATAAGCACAGGAAGCAAGATGCAAGTGAACAAGTTTATTATAAATGAAGTAGATGGTGGTAAGTCCAGAGATGACAGTTCAGTGGCGCAAGGACCCCGATGGTCAGATGAAGCTGGTGAAGACAGTGCAGCGGCGCGGTGAGTGAATCCAGTGACAAGAAATAATCCACACGAAATCCACGGGAACATGAACAGGAACAAGGAAGATACGAGACTCGAGACGAAGACTGGAACACAACACCGGGAAACCACAAACAACGATCTGACAAAGTAGATGAGAAAGTGATGAGTATATATACACAAGATGAGATGAGCTGCAGATGTTGACGGGAATGATGAGTAATCGCTGATGATGTAATTGAGTGGGCACGCCCACCTAATCAGTACACACACACCCAACAACAGAAACACAAGACAAAAGGAGACATAGGATTTATAAACCGTGACAGTACCCCCCTCCCTAGGAACGCCTCCTGGCGTTCCCAGACTCCCTTACCTGCCGATTGTAATCATCGATAAGGGGGTGATCCAGGATGTCTCTAGCTGGTACCCAACTTCTCTCCTCCAGAGCGTAACCTTCCCAGTCCACCAAGTACTGAAATCCGCGTCCCCTCCGTCTGGAGTCCAGAACACGATTGACCGAATAAGTAGGTTCCCTGTCTACGAGTCGCGGCAGGGGGGGGAACCGGGACTGATGGATTAATGCGAGCAAAGAAAACGGGCTTACTTTTGGATACATGAAAGACGGGGTGAATCCTCCTGTACACTGGAGGAAGATTGAGGCGGACTGTCACCGGACTAATAATTTTAGTGACAGAGAATGGGCCAATGAATTTACGCGCAAGCTTATTTGAAACGGAGCGGAGAGCAATGTCCTTGGTAGAAAGCTACACTTTGGAACCGACAACGTATACGGGAGGCCTACGCCGGTGGCGATCGGCTTGGGCCTTGGTGCGCGCCCCCACTTGGAGTAAAGTCTCAAGGGCTCTAGTCCAAGTGCGGCGACACCTCTGGACGAAGGCGTGTGCGGAGGGGACCGCGACTTCGGACTCCAGACTAGGAAAAATAGGTGGCTGGTATCCTACACTACACTCAAACGGTGATAGGCCCGTGGATGACACTGGCAACGTGTTGTGGGCGTACTCCACCATAGACAGTTGCTGACTCCAGGAGGAAGGATTCTTGGACACTAAACATCGCAACGTTCTCTCCAAATCCTGGTTGGCTCGCTCAGTTTGACCATTGCTCTGGGGATGGAACCCAGAGGACAGGCTGACAGTCGCACCCAGGAATTTACAAAACTCTTGCCAAAATTTGGACACAAATTGGGGTCCTCTGTCAGAAACCACGTCTGTCGGAAGGCCATGTAACCGAAAGACGTGGTTAACGACAATCAATGCTGTCTCCTTGGCTGAGGGTAATTTGGGCAAGGGAATGAAATGGGCCGCCTTCGAGAATCGGTCCACCACGGTCAAAACTACCGTGTGACCCTGGGAGGGTGGAAGGGCGGTGATGAAATCTAGAGCGATTTGGGACCAGGGTCTTGAAGGCACCGGCAGTGGTTGAAGTAACCCATCTGGGGGCCGATTGGAAATCTTACCCGTGGCGCAAACTGAGCAAGCCAAAACAAAACTGCGAACATCGCGAGCCATGAGAGGCCACCAGAATCGTTGCTTGACTAAAAACTTAGTGCGATTGACCCCAGGGTGGCAAGCCACATTGGAACAATGACCCCACTGAATAACGCTGGACCGTAAACCCTCAGGCACAAATAAACGATTCGGTCGACAACGGATCGGAGGCGTTACCCCTTCTAAGGCCTTCTTGACCTTCGACTCGATCTCCCATGTGAGTGTAGAGATGAATAGATTCTCTGGTAAAATGCACTCGGGAGTAGACGGGCGTTCGGAACTGTCAAAAATACGCGACAAAGCATTGGGTTTGATGTTCTTGGAACCTGGGCGGTACGAGAGAGTAAAATCAAAACGACAGAAAAAAAGAGCCCACCGAGCCTGTCTGGAGTTTAGTCTTTTAGCAGTCCGAATGTATTCTAAGTTCTTGTGGTCGGTCCAGACGATAAAAGGTACCCCCGACCCTTCTAACCAGTGGCGCCACTCCTCCAATGCTAACTTGACTGCCAACAACTCTCTGTTGCCAATGTCATAATTGCGTTCTGCAGGGGATAAACGATGAGACAAAAACGCGCAAGGATGCATCTTATCGTCTGAAGGAGAACCCTGGGATAGCACTGCACCTACCCCCACCTCTGACGTGTCGACCTCCACCATGAACTGACGTGATGGATCAGGGGTTATCAGGATGGGGGCTGAAACGAAGCAACCCTCCAGTTTAGCAAACGCCGCCTCGGCTGCGTCTGACCACCTGAACGTCGTTCTGGGGGAGGTCAAGGCGGTCAGAGGTCCAGCTAGTTGGCTGAAATTGCGAATGAAACGCCGGTAAAAATTGGCGAACCCCAGGAACCTCAGTAGGGCCTTACGGGAATCTGGACTTGGCCAATCCACCACAGCCTTAACCTTTTCAGGATCCATGCGCATTCCCTCAACCGAGATGATGTAACCTAAAAAAGGAACAGACTGTGCATGAAAAGCGCATTTCTCCGCCTTGACAAAAAGCCCATTCTCTAGCAACCTCTGAAGCACTTGTCGGACGTGCTGCACGTGTTCCTGGAGAGACGATGAAAAAATCAATATGTCATCCAGGTAGACATATATGAACTGATCGACCATGTCTCGAAATATGTCATTGACAAGTGCCTGGAAGACCGCTGGGGAGTTGGAAAGGCCGAACGGCATAACCAAGTATTCAAAGTGTCCCCTGGGAGTGTTAAACGCGGTCTTCCATTCATCCCCCTCCCTGATGCGGACCAAATGATAAGCATTCCTTAAATCCAATTTCGTGAAGATAGATGCTCCTTGCAACCTCTCGAAGGCTGAAGACATCAACGGCAAAGGATAAGTATTCTTTACCGTGATGTTGTTCAACCCCCGGTAATCAATACAAGGTCGCAACGATCCATCCTTCTTCCCCACAAAAAAGAACCCCGCCCCCGCTGGAGAAGAGGAAGGGCGGATGAATCCCGTTGCTAGAGAATCAGAAATGTATTTCTCCATGACCTCTCTCTCTGGTGCCGAGAGTGAATATAACTTGCCCTTAGGCGGAGACGTACCTGGCAGTAACTCTATAGCACACTCATAGGGACGATGCGGGGGAAGAGAATCAGCCCGAGACTTACTGAACACCTCCTTCAGGTCCAGGTACTCCGTGGGCACGTTAGATAAATCCACTGCCTCCTCCTGAAACACATGGACAGAAACAGACGGACAAGCAGAGACAAGACAAGACTTATGACAAAAACTGCTCCATGCCGACACAGACTTGAGCTGCCAGTCCACTTTGGGGTTGTGACGGGTGAGCCAGGGGTGACCAAGAACGATGGGTGCAAGAGGAGTGTCCAGAATGTAAAAGGAGATGGTCTCGGTAGGGTTGCCTGATGTGATAAGGGTAATGTCTTCGGTGGCCAGTGATATGGTGGGGAGTCTTTGACCACTGAGGGCGTGAACTGCAATCGTGTCTGAGGGGAACTTGAAATGTGCGTGCAAAGTTGTGGTCCATGAAATTACCCTCTGCCCCTGAGTCCAGAAGTGCCCGACAGTCGTGGAGGTGAGTAGACCATCGGAGCCTTACCGGAAGGAGAGTAGATGTGGATGAGGTCTTCTCGGCAGAGATCCCACCCGACAGTAGCGTCATACTTACTGTCGGGCTGGGCCTTTTAATCGGACAACTGTACACGAAATGTCCGGCTCCTCCACAGTACATACAAAGGCCCAGGGATCTCCGGCTCTCCTTCTCCTCCCGGGAAAGCCGGGCTCGACCCACCTGCATGGGCTCAGGATCGTAAACGGGGCTGACCGTGCGCCCGCCTCCAGAACCCTGTCCCTCGGTCCCTCCAGACGGACGGTTAGGTTGAATACGTCGATCCATACGTGAAAGACGTGCGTCAACTCTCAGGGCCAGAGCAATGAGGTCATTAAGCTTGGTGGGAAGGTCCATGGCGTAGATTTCCTTCTGGACGCGGTCATCCAGCCCATGCAGGAACATGTCCCACTGCGCCTCCTCGTTCCATTGGCTTTCTGCTGCCAGGGTTCGAAACTCAATCGAAAAGTCAGATACGGATCTCTCCCCTTGCCTTAGATCCGCCAGCACCCTGGCAGCTTCTCTTCCCGCAGCAGAGCGATCGAAAACTCGCCGCATCTCGTCGTAGAGCCGCTGGAACGAGGAGCAGCATTCATCCTGATTTTCCCACACCGCCGTTCCCCATAGCGCCGCCCTCCCACACAGCAAGGTTAGGACAAACGCAACTTTGGTTCGTTCTTCCTGGAATGTCCTGGGTTGAAGGGAGAAATGCATTTCACATTGTGTTAAGAAAGCTCGACATTAGTTAGATTCACCTGAATAGGATTCGGGAACCGGCAGACGAGGCTCAAACTGGGAGGGTTCCGCTGGTGGTGGTGGAGGAATCGGCGGTGCGAGTGGCGCAGTGGGAATCCGGAGTTGTTGGATCTGTTGGGTGAGTCCGGAGACTTGCGCCACTAAAGCCTGAACGGCGCGAGCTGTGTCGTTGAGGTTTTCCTCTTGCGTGTCCATTCTCTGTATGCTGCTGTTCACAAATGCATCCAGTGAACTTGATGAATCGCTCGCTGCTTCCATGTTGGTCAGATCGTTCTGTCAGGGTAATAAGGACAGGAAGCAAGATGCAAGTGAACAAGTTTATTATAAATGAAGTAGATGGTGGTAAGTCCAGAGATGACAGTTCAGTGGCGCAAGGACCCCGATGGTCAGATGAAGCTGGTGAAGACAGTGCAGCGGTGCGGTGAGTGAATCCAGTGACAAGAAATAATCCACACGGAATCCACGGGAACATGAACAGGAACAAGGAAGATACGAGACTCGAGACGAAGACTGGAACACAACACCGGGAAACCACAAACAACGATCTGACAAAGTAGATGAGAAAGTGATGAGTATATATACACAAAATGAGATGAGCTGCAGCTGTTGACGGGAATGATGAGTAATCGCTGATGATGTAATTGAGTGGGCACGCCCACCTAATCAGTACACACACACACACCCAACAACAGAAACACAAGACAAAAGGAGACATAGGATTTATAAACCGTGACACTAAGTTTCTAATAATTGGAGCAAAAACCTCTTCACGTATTAACCTAGAATACAGTCTAACACTTGATGGCTGGTCTGTCAAGTCATCTTCATTTATATAGCTCTTTTAACAATGTAGATTGTTTCAAAGCAGCTTTACCCAGATAAACATATAATTTAAGGTAACAGAGATTGTTTTGGCTTTATAGCGGTTCTTGAATAATGTTATTTTCCAGTTAAAGTTAGTTTTGATTGATTCACTTCCGTTGAAATGATCATTTGTTATTAAATTAGGGGCCGCTAAGACGACACCGTTCTCTCTGAACAGACTTTAAACTGAACCTGTGATAAACGCTGATGACGTTCACATGCGCATTAAGAGCTGATTCTATAGTTATATGCGTTTGAATATATGTGCGCAGGTTTGTAATTCCCTACAAATCATGCCTAAACAAAATACTTGTCTTGCTTATACATTTTGTTACAGAATTCAAGTCAAGTCTTCGTCATCGGTTAGGAACCTGGGTGTGCTCTTTGATAGCAATCTTTCATTTGAAATGAAAGTATCTAGTATCTGTAAAACCGCATTTTCCATCTTAAAAATACATCTAAATTACGACATATGCTTTCAATGACAAATGCAGAAATAGTTAGTTCATGTGTTCATGACATCAAGGCTAGATTATTAGTGATGCTCTTATGGGTTGGTTGCCATGCACACTTAATAAATAAACTAGGAAATTCCAAACACTATGTTATGCAATTTCCAAAGGCAAACTGCAGAGTGACAAAAGCAGAAGCGTTACAAGACACTTGGTCACCAGCATCTTTTCTATTGATTACCAAAAGATGTACATGAACGCATCATCACGTCACCTGGGCCAAATATCGAAATAAAAGACTGAAGCCAAAGATCAGTGAATCCAAACCAACAAAGAGTTAGGCCAAAACCAAAACCTCCATTGGACCTCTTGAGTTTGATTGACCGACAACATGACAATTATCTGATTTGATTTTTGACATAATTTTTATAAAATTTCAGAAATTATGCATAGTACTTCTAATTTGTCAGTAAATCAAAATATTGTTAAACCCTTTACATTAATTCATTTAGCAAAAAAAAAAAAAAAAGAATAAGTTCATGAAAAGAAACTTATAGAACGGAACAAACGATTCATCCTAAGGAGGCAATCACTCGAGAAGAGCTTAAAATACAGAAGCACATTCATTTCAGACATTAACATAAAATTCGAGGATCGATGGTATTCGGTCAAGTTCAGTTCAGTCGCCTTGTGTAATTTACAAACCTTGGGTGTTTTTTAAGAAATTAGAAAGTTAGCCATACTGGGTGAAGCGGCTCAAACGTGAAACACAAATCAATCGATGAGAATGAGTATCAGCCAGAAAGACGGTTGATTACCAGCACACAAATTACACAGCCTCGCAGCCTTTATTCTTCAGATCTAAATATTGAAATGGAATATTGATTCATATGTGTACTTTCCTTGCTGGCCACATACGCGCGCACACGCACACACACACACACACACACACACACACACACACACACAGTCAGTGGGTAAAACTAATTTCTCAAGATTTCTGCTGGTCAATTTTGCTAAATGAGTTTTTTGGTCATTAAAATGACACCAGAGGCTCAGAGTGCAATGAACTGTGGGTAATACATCAGCAAAGCCAAGAAGGCTATGACAGGAAATTAGCAAGCAAAAGAGGTCACAGGGAAACGCTGGAAAGGGTTATTGAACTAGCATGCCGTTAAATCTATCCATGTGCAAAAAATAATAATTATAATTACTTCTGCTAATACTGATAATTAAGTGTACACTGGAGATGGAGGCATAGATGTTAATTAAAAAAAAGAACAAGCAGTAATCTGAGAGCCGACGAGACAAACGAAGACTGAGTCTCTCAATAAAGACAGTCAGCGAGCCGAGCGTCTGAGAGGCGAGTTAACCTCCTCTTACAGGATCAGCAGACAAACAAGATCCAGTTTATACAGAAGAGCCAAGAAACAAGCCGAAGGAACACACACTGAACACACTGGACACACAGAAGCTGCTCAGATCCAAAGAAAGAGGAGACAAAGACTAAAAAACATCTTCTCTTTTGCCAGACATTCATCACTGAATCCAGGATGTACACATACAACCGCACACACACTCACACACACACATACACACACACATTCACACTCACACACACACACAGACACTCGCATTCACTCACACACACACACACACACTCACAAAGACACTCGCATTCACCCACACAAACACACACACACACACACACTCGCATTCACTCACAAAAACACACACAGACACACGTACACTCTCTCTCTCACACACACAAACACACACACAGATGTGAATCAGCAACTGTATTAACACACCACAGTGAATCTGTAAGGATTTCTCTCTCTCTCTCTCTCTCTCTCTCTCTCTGTGTTTATTTGAGTATGTACTCGCTTTCACTTCATATTTATGTCTATGAGTGCATATAAATACAAGAGGCCAGTATAAACACAAACAGAGAGAAGAATGAGAGATCACACACACACACACTCTTGCGGTGTTTGTGTAAAAATGACCTTGTGCCCAAACGCCAAAAACAAAGTAGTCTCCATCTTCTCCTCTCTGAATCTTCATTATGTCGCGCTGCATATGTTGCTTTTCCTCTAAGGTCTCGTGTCAATCTCACACAGCAGTGAGAAACTCACAGACACAAAAGATGAGGATTCAACACGCAACATTCAGTGTGAAAAACTGAGTAATTAAGACATTTTTTAAATGTGTTTGTTTGTTACATCAACACTACACAACTTTCTGCATACACACCATTTCTGTTCTGTTCACACTCGGCCAAACATGTAATCAGTCAACGCTGGTATTATAAAAAATAATCCTCTTAAATGCCGCCAAATTTTACATGTGTGACAGACGAGATTCTTCCTGTTTTCAGCCCAGCGTGAGATTCTGAGAGGAAATCACAGGCTGTCACACGACAGATACAAACAAAACGCAACGTCAAATTACAACCTCCAGTGCACACATCATCCTGTCCTGAAGATCCAGTGACAGAGTCCATGAGTGTGTGCTGACATCACCGGCTCGTGTGTGTGTGTGTGTGTGTGTGTGGCCATCAGAGTCATCAAGCTCAAGGTCATCCATTAGAATCCCAGACACACACATACTCACATTTATTCATTTAGCAGATGCTTTTAACCAAAGTGACAAAGGAAGATCACAAGCAAACTGTTATAAACTGAATCACTTTTAATAAAAGCATCAGCCAGAAACATTTCCTTTCCTCAAATGTAAGAGAAAAGACTGGAATCTCTTATAACACCCACATTCATGACTGGAGACGATTAGATCCACACAATCACACATTCTGAGAAGCTGTTTCTCAGTATCATTAACACAAGTCTCACGCCCTACATTAGAGAGAATGATACCTACCTTAAGCTCCTCTGATTGGCCACTGCGTTCACATGCTCAATAGATATGCCTGTGATTGGCTACAAAGCTCAACACTGTCAAACACACTTCACAGAACACACACACTCACACACACGGGAATATCTGAAAGCATCCGCCTATCACTCGGTACAGTTAGTACTCGGTATTACAGTTCACATGCGGAGTTGTCTGTGGTGCTGAACATGCAGGGCTGAACATGTGGAGCTGTCCGTGGTGCTGCACACGCGGAGCTGAACATGTGGAGCTGAACATGTGGAGCTGTCCGTGGTGCTGCACACGCGGAGCTGAACATGTGGAGCTGTCTGTGGTGCTGAACATGTAGGGCTGAATGTGTGACGCTGTCCATGGTGCTGAACACGAGGTGCTGAACACGCGGTGCTGAACACGCGGAGCTGAAAATGTGATACTGAACATGTGGAGCTGACCGCGATGGTGAACATGTGAGACAGACAGCTGGGTTTAGGAGTTCCTCTCGACACACCAATGAAGGTGACAGCAGATAAAATAAATAAACCCCTCGTCCTTGACTTTCATACAGTTTTGCACACACTCTCACGTGTGTGTAGCTGGAATGTGTCTGAAGGCAGCAGGTGCTCTTTCTCTTTCAGCACATGAAGTAAAACATTCATTAATATCATTTTATGAGACTGAAAGAATCACGTTTATTTCTTCAGCTAGAAACTAATAGATCTACAGACTCATCTGTCTCCCTCTCCATCTGTCTGTCTCTATAGAAAATATTTATCCTCACAATTCATATGCGTAAATATGTCTGAAGAAAAAACAAGTTGCTTATTTAATTATTTGGCAACAATATCCAGCCATAAATCCATAAAGAGAAATCATAACATAAGCAAAAACAACAATGAAAATGGTTTGATTCAGACTGTAAAATTATTATTGTTTACTTAACTGTGAGGAAATAAAAATAAAAACACATAAAAACAAAACAAAAAACAAAACAAAAAACAGTATGTGCAAAATCAGCTCAAATCAACTGAAGAATCTACCCATTCATAGTTTCTGGACCATGGAAATCCAAAATGTTTTGCTTTGCAGATTTCCAGAGGTTTTGATTCAACCAGGCATGAAGGTCTGCAGTCTAAACTTAAAAACTCCTACATAAAATCGAGGGCAAAACACACAACATATGAAATAAAATCAATGTATATAAAAGGGCATTGTGATACTGGAATTTCAATAGTATATAAAAACCTTATTTAAAGCAAAACTATCACTCACCCCAAGAAAATACACAACAGCAGAATAATCAACCGGTTCTACTGTGCCACAGAAATAGGCGTCCTTTACAGTTGCCTGATCACAAAAAACCTGCTCTCACTGAATGAGGTCCAGAGGAACAAGCCTGAATTGTTTGTGTGTGTGTGTGTGTGGTAAACTGTGAGCTGTTCAGATAAGAGTGCTGAACTCATTCACACACAGAGAACTGAAGAGAAACGCTGAATCAGCAGCAGCACTGCAGAGAGACACACACACACACTAACTAGTCTTTCTGCACATTCTGACTGCCGCAGGTTACTCCTTTGGTTTATTTCTTTTTGTCTTATTGTAGGACACACTCATCACTAAATCAATAAATATACTTAACGAATAAATGCATAAATATACTTATATTCTGATATACTAGGGCTGCAGAATGAGATTTCCTTGTGAAATGGCGTCTGTGTAAGCGACCTGTTGTCGTCATTTCTGTGTCCAGCCGTGGACGAGAGACGTCCAGAGCAAACTGATGCACATTTACAGAGGTGTGTAGACCTGTCACCATGTGATCGTGCTTATCCTAATCACAATAATGTAGGATGAATAGGACTGAAATAATTAATGAGCTGTTCAAATTTTAATCACACTTTGTAATATAAATAAGGGAAATGTATATTATATTATATTATATTATATTTTTCACAGCATTAAAGTAAATCATATAGGCCTCATATAGGCCACATTTTGTACAAATATATTATATATAATTTCAAGTAAAATTAAATAAGGCTTCCACTGTAAGTGACTTGAACATTAATTAAAAGTGTTAATAATACAGTGTGATGAAGTGCAATCACTGCAGGCGTTCTGAAACCAGGATGGAAAATGATAATTTTTACAAATATACAGTATATAACAAAATATGTCTAACCTCCAGAAACATCATATAAAGATCTGAAAATGCACTTCATGACCCCTAAGTGCTCAAATTACATTAAAGTTTGTTCAACGTGGTCTGCAAAATGATACAGCATTACAGGTCTCAGTGCTTTAACTCCGAAACGCTGGGCTCTAAATCACTTCACTGCCTCTTCTCCTGTGAACATGGAGATATCTGCACGTCCTTTCACTCACCCTGGATTGATTTTGAAGATTCTCCTTAAATGAAATGGAAGGAATTCACTTCCAACCGGAGGTGCAGCTGGCATGAGAAACGAGATCAGAGTGTTTCTGGCGATCCAGCTTATTTCAGCTCAATCTTCCTGACACAATTGTTGAAATTAAACTCCTTCCAGTTCTCTGGCTACCATCAATAAAATCACTGTTCTTCACCGTTTCATTCACAGGTTCTGTTTCTCTTGAATCTTGAGCAGCAATTGCTCAACGCCGACCACAGAAACCAGGAGCCAAAATATACGTTTGTTTTATTCATTCGTATTCCCTCTGTCTCATCATTCCAAGCCTGTGTGATTTTCTTCCGATTCGCTCTTTTCAAACAAATTACAATATCAAAACGCCCAGCTTGTTTGCTTGTTTGTTCTTTAACGGTAGGATATTTTCATAGTGAGCAAAATGTATGGAAAACTATATGAGATTTTTACTATTTATTTCAGCTCAAAGCTCTTAACCTTTATTTTGTTTAACTTTAAGAATTTCTAGATAAAGGTTAGCAGAATAAAAAAGGGTTAAATGCAGCACAGTTGAATAAGACATGCTACAGGCATGAAGGATTTTGTTTAAAAGAACATGTTTCTGGATTTTCTCCTGATATAAATGTCATCCGGGAACGGCCAGTTCGACATGCTCGTCTATTACAGTATTTCAGCATCTATTACATGGCAGAGACATGAACATTGAACAAAATAATATCATGAATACAGTATAATGAAAACAGACAATTTATAAAATTCAACTTAGACAAAAAGACAAACAAAAAATAATACAAAATTATATAAAACATTATTATTTAAAAGTACTTGTGCTATAAATTGTACAGGTTTTTTCTGGATCCATAAATAAGCCCTTAAAAGTTTGTCCTGATAAAAAGCGCTGTATTTTAGCAGTAAAAATAATACAGTCCAAGAGTACATAACCCCACGAGTCTAGCATGACCCATCCGACACCTGGAATAATCAACTCAATCGTGTCTTGATTTAAAACCGTAGACGCATCTTTTCCCAACCACAGAATTTACTTTAAATAATTCTTTATTTTGTCATTCTACCCATTGCTTGCCATTTCTCTAATATACATTTGTAGAATAAGGGATTGATGTCCGAGGTCATCCGCGGATTCTTTCTGCAAGAGCTTGTTTTGCAACCATGAGCAAGCAGTTCATTCCCAATAATGGCACTCCTGGAATCCAGCAAAAAACAATGTTGTACTTGAGTCTCTGTAACTGATTTGCTTTAATACATAAATAATTATTGGACGGTTTGTCTGATTGGACAGTTCTGTTCTCTTGTTTGTCAACATGTTCCAAAGCCAGTAATGGAGCTCGAGCTGCGGCTGTAAAACTGGACCGTTGGTCTGGGATCTGAATCCTGCTGGACGCCGATTACTGCAGATCCACGGCTGGCAATCAAGACCCATCCATAAAGATAGGATTATGATATGGAAAAGGCTTCTTACTGTATGTCAAAGACATGCTGATGATGAATATGTGGATAAGTGTCAGCCTTCTTATCACAGGACAATTCCAAATTGATACATAACTCTTTCAAACTCCATGGAGGAACTGATCAGAAGTGAATTATTTATGAAGATTTATGTCCAAGGTTTCTATATGAGGTTCATATTCCAAAGGGTCTGATATTACTGTGTCTGGCCTCGTACAGATGTAAACATCATGGGTAGAAGATTGACTTATACGTTGGATTATGTTGATTTGTCTTTATCTTGATTGCATATTGAAGGGATAATTTCAAGCGCCTAATTTGAAGAGATGGTTCATTTGTTTCCGTGTTGGAGAAGTCCTGGAAGCTCAAGTCTCAAACCTTGATGGTGAAGAGTATCTCGCAGAACAGAAACTATAATCCATCTGGGAACAGACCGACCGTCTTAAAACTGTAAAAGAACTGCGCAATCAGCACCACATTATGCTTTTACTTGTGCCTTAATAAAATGCAATGCTTTTAAACCTCTGTTTCGACATCTTCGTGAGTTTCCCGTGAGAAGAGACTGGAACCAATGTCACATTTTCTTCTTTTGTTTTCAATGGCACAGAAAGTTTGAAACAACATGAGGGTGAGCAACTGATGGCAGAAAATTCATTTCCGGCTGAACTAATTCATTTTCCTCATTTCTGGTGAATGTTTTCCTTTCATATCTGTAGGCCGCGAGCACATGAAGAGAAGAGGCCTCAGCTCCGTCACCACAGCGTCTGAGCCGCTTCACGAATCGCTAACCAGCGCTGAGGATGATTCAGAGACACGTCTCCCGCTGTGCTCTTCACGATCTGTTTTCCTCAGGATCTCAACTTGACTGGTTAGAAGAGAGGGATAACATCAGATCGGGCACCGGGTCACACTGGTTCAGGAGGTCGGGTCACGTTTGGAGCATCGCGGCCCAGCGCTGAGATCGGGATCAGTGTTCAAAGACAAAGAGCTTTTCAGCTCATCTCCCACTTTAAGAGCTGTCAGGAACTAAACTAACAGCTAAAGCTTCTGAAACATGTTAATCACAGCCAGCCCAGCTACTATTCACTTTACTCATGTATAGGGAGTATACAGTAAAGCTGCTTTGAAACAATGTGCATTTGAAGAGTGTTGTTCAAATACACTTACTATGAAACAAACTCACAAAGATCCTGTGAGATTGGCCGGTGAAAGAGAACGAGATCAAAATTAGGCCAAACGCATTTTATCCCAAAATTAATCCATTCAGGCGAAGCTTTGTTCTGCACAGCACATCTGAGGAAAACAGCTTGAAAACATTCCCTCACAACCCACAGGAAACTCACAGGAAACTCACAGGAAACCCACAGGACACCCACAGGAAACCCACAGGAAACCCACAGGAAACCCACAGGAAATTCACAGGAAACCCACAGGAAACGCACAGGAAACCCACAGGAAACGCACAGGAAACCCACAGGAAACTCACAGGAAACCCACAGGAAACCCACAGGAAATTCACAGGAAACCCACAGGAAACTCACAGGAAACCCACAGGAAACCCACAGGAAATTCACAGGAAACCCACAGGAAACCCACAGGAAACGCACAGGAAACGCACAGGAAACCCACAGGAAATCCAAAGGAAACACACAGGAAACGCACAGGAAACGCACAAGAAACGCACAGGAAACGCACAGGAAACGCACAGAAAACCCAACAACTACACGGAAAAAAGAACATTCAAACAAGAGGAAAATGTGCATTTAACACCCGCTATTGGTTTGGACAAGAGCTACTCAGATCTGGAAGGCTCGTGAATCTTGTCTACTTTTACAAGTAATCATCAACTAGATCTTCACCATGTGTGTGCAGCCATTATTATTGCAAATCAAATTCACAATTCAAATAATAGTTCCAGTAGAGATAGAACCCCAGTGTTCCCAAGACATTCAATGACAGATAAACAAAATAATCAAATCTGACTGCGTTATGATACTTTTCTAATGGGAAAACATCATAATTAGCAAGAAATACTCAAGGTGAGTAACCCAGCTGAAGAAAACTCTGGGTCTCGACACACAACATAACAACACTGAACACACGCTACACGCTCTGAGCACACCCGTCCATAACAACACTTCGAAACACGCACTGAACACACACTCTCTGAACCCACACGTCCATAACAACACTCCAAACACGCACTGAACACACACGCTCTGAACACACACACGCTCGCTCTGAACACACACGCTCTGAACACACACGCTCTGAACACACACGCTCTGAACACACACGCTCTGAACAAACACGCTCGCTCTGAACACACACGCTCGCTCTGAACACACACGCTCGCTCTGAACACACATGCACTGAATACACACACGCACTGAACACACACGCACTGAACACACTTTCTAAACACACACGTCCATAACAACACTCCAAACACGCTCTGAACACACACGCTCTGAACACACACGCTCTGAACACACACGCTCTGAACACACACGCTCTGAACACACACGCTCTGAACACACACGTCATAACACTCCTAGCACGCTCTGAACACCTACGTCCATATCAACAATCCGAACACGCTCTGAACACACACTGAACACGCACACGCTCTGAGCACACACACTGAACACACACTGAACACACACTGAACACACACACGCTCTGAACTTACACTGAACACACACTGAACACGCACTGAACACACACTGAACACGCTCTGAACACGCTCACACTCTGAACACACACACACTCTGAACACACACACACTCTGAACACTCTGAACACACTAAACAGAGTCAGGCTCATCTATACCCTACTGATCAATAACACATCAATATATCATTAGCATACTAATGACATGTCATAATAAACGACAAAGCCAGAGTATCAGCACACACATACACACACACAAACTGTGTTTTTTGCAAGGACATTTTCAGATCTCGGAGCCCAATTGCAGCAAGAGAAACGCCTCAGTTATTGTTATGAGTACATTTTCACAAAGGGGTTTCTGAACTGAAGGGGTTTATTAGAAAAGGGCAGATAAAGACAAGCCTGTACAAACACACACACACACTAGCTAGATCCAAATCACACACACTGTCATCATCCTCCTCTCTTTGGGTAAATAAATTGTGTGTGTGTGTGTGTGTGTGTGTGTGTGTGTGTGTCTGTTCTGCGGGTGTCTCAGTGAGGTCGTACATCGCACCCCAGCGGAGGAGCCGCGCGCGCTCACATCATCCTCGCTACACATGAACTCATGAACTCAATGTGAAATCACACAGATCTTTTAGATTTCGGATCATTTAAATGAACATAATACAGGCAAGACAGAGCGCGGCCACACACAACTTACTTCGATTGTGTGTGTGTGTGTGTCAGTCACACGGAACAGTCTAGAGATTGTGAAGGGAAACATTGTGTTGTTTCTCTCGAGACTGCATAAATGATCATGTTAAATGTGTGTCGAGACTCATGAGTGATCGTCCAATTACTTCCTTCACGCGCATCCAGCGATTATCTTCTGTAACCTTCATCATTATTCCAGAAACACTTTATAAGATCAAACCTGACCTGATCCGAAACAAGAGATCACACACACTCACACCTGGAAAAAACGGGTCCGCGTTTATATCGGAGATCAGACTGATGCTCTTCAGCAGCTCGTGGCTGTAATATTGGCCACATTGTCATGATGCTGATCAGAGACAACCGAGAACGAACGAACGAACGAACGAACGAGAACACACACACACACACACACACACACACACACACACACACACGATGATCGATTAGCTCTTTACCTTCGGAATTCTCTCCCCGCGTCTCCGTCTCTCTTTCTACCCAAACTCCTGCGGTTTTCTCCGGAATCTCCTGAATAATGTCCAGTATCTGTCAGAGCGCAACGCGTCTCGACACCGCGCGTCTTCCGATGGTGCGCCGCGTCACCTGCGTCCTCACATCAGCAACGCGACCCGCCCACAGAGATACGCCCCGCGCCGCAGGCGGAGCCGAGCTGCAGTCAGAGCGACGCACGCGACGCGCACAGATGCTGTGGATCTAAACAGGGGAACGCGACTGATGCTCCCCTCGCGACGCGTTCAGATCCTCCGGATACAGACCAAACTGTGCGTGTCTGCTGGAGCGCGTGCGTCACCGAAACATCATCACTACTGGAGAAAACATCAAGTCAAGTATATTTATATAGCGCTTTTCACAATATAAATTGTATCAAGCAGCTTCACAGTATCAATCAAATAACATAACAATGTTTGTTTCTTAGTGGAAAAAACATCCACGTTTGGTAGGGCTGATCAATGGTATTAATGCTTGTTTAATTAATTTGAATATCCCCATAGAGTAGAGAAGTAGAGAAGATCTCTTCAGACGCGCAGAAATAAACATTACATCCGGGTGCATGATGTTCCTGAGGAATCGTTCATACCGTTCATAACATTATACTAAAGCGAGTTATGTCAAACAATGAATATGCTGGATCTAATCTATCAGCGTCACTGTTTATGGCCGTAAATATAGTGCGTCAAACGAGGAACGTGTTTTTGCGTTTAAACACGCCAGACGCAACGCAGTGGAATGTGGGAAAACGCGAAGTCTAAAAACGCGATAACCTTTAAAAGTTAGACTTCTTTCAACTTCAGCACATGATGGAAAATAACGCAAAGAATACGGCGTGCGGGAAGGGACGGTACTCCCTTAATTACATCAAAATAAATCCCCACTAATTTATCAGAACTTAATGGCGTCAATCTATATTTACAAAAATATTACAAAACATATGGTAATACTTTAATTATTAAAATAGATAATACATTACGTTAAATTATGTAACATGACATAAAAGGAAAATTAAATAGATAACAAATTTATACAAATATTAAATAAAAGTAAGCCCTCATCTGTAAATTAATTTATGAGACTAGGATCAGAGGAATAAAAATGTTTTCTTCTTAAATAGGCCAATTCTTTTAACTAATGAGATATTATTTAGGGACATTGTCTACTCACAAGATTGATAATATCAGGGAGAAAATTATAACTATGCAACCGTCTACTACAGCATCGCATCAGGGAGTGCATTGTAGTCTCCCTGAGGAAAAATTTCGATTCATTCTTTGCTAGAGGAGAGGAAGAATTTTGTTAACTCATCTTAACTTAATTACTTTACCTGTTAATTCATCTAAATCGACAACTTGTATGTTAGACCCTATACCGACTAAGCTACTGAAAGAGATGCTTCCAGATGTCACAGATCCTCTTCTTAAAGGAGAACTCCGGTCAATTTTAACATTGAGCTCATTTTTTTTGTACATTTGGAGTGATGCCAGTACAGACAAAAACGACAAAAATCGGGGTTGCCTACACTGTTATCCTCTTTTTAAAATTCGCACCCTGTTGACTTCAATGGGGCAAGTTCTAAACCTGCTTTTAGCCTCTTAACATCCTTGATGTGTCATTACAAGTAACAGCCATGTGAGTGGTGTTATTAAGAGTGACCACGGTCAATCTGACTGCAGTAGATGTGAAAGATATGAATAAAAATGATGTTAATTCAGCCAGCTCACATACCTGTATTTACTTCCTGTTTTCGGTCGAAGTCCACAGCAGTCGATTGTAGAGTTCGCGCGCGCGATCATTGGTAACTAAGCAACATTGGAGACTCAGACTTAAAAAGAGGAGAACACGGTGTAGGCAACACCGATTTTTGTCGTTTTTGTCTGTACTGACAGGGATATTCAAATTAATTAACCAAGCATTAATACCATTGATAAGCCCTACCAAACGTGGATGTTTTTTTTCCACTAAGAAACAAACATTGTTATGTTATTTGATTGATATTGTGAAGCTGCTTTGATGCAATTTATATTGTGAAAAGCGCTATATAAATACACTTGACTTGACTTGACTGACAGCACTCCAAATGTACAAAAAAATGAGCTCAATGTTAAAATTGACCGGAGTTCTCCTTTAATATCATTAATTTGTCTTTGTCTCTAGGATACGTACCAAAAACCTTTTAGCTGGCTATGATAAAACCGCTTGTTAAAAAAACGCAACTTGATCCTTCAGAATTAGTCAATTACAGGCCGATCTCAAATCTGCCTTTTCTGTCAAAGATATTAGAAAAAGAAGTATCCTCACAACTGTGTTCCTTTCTTGAAAGAAATGATATCTGCGAGGATTTTCAGTCAGGATTTAGACCGTACCATAGTACTGAGACAGCTCTCATTAGAGTTACAAATGATTTACTCTTTTCATCCGATCGCGGTTGTATCTCTCTATTAGTGTTACTTGATCTTAGTGCTGCATTTGACACCACTGACCACAACATTCTTTTAAATAGACTAGAAAACTATGTTGGCATTAGTGGAATTGAATTAGCATGGTTTAAATCATAATTATCAGACCGTTATCAGTTTTTAGCAGTAAATGAAGAGAAGTCTTATTGATCACAAGTTCAGTATGGCGTACCACAAGGCTCAGTACTAGGACCGCTGCTGTTCACTCTGTACATGCTACCATTAGGACATATCATTAGGAAACATGGAATTAGCTTTCATTGTTATGCCGATGATACTCAGCTGTATATTTCTTCAAAACCTAACGAAACTTACCAATTCACAAAATTAACGGAATGCATAGCTGATATAAAAAATTGGATGACTAGTAATTTCCTACTACTAAACTCTGAAAAAACAGAGATTCTAATTACTGGGAAAAAAAACTCCAAACGTAATAATAACCTAGAATACGGTCTAACACTTGATGGCTGCTCTGTTAAGTCTTCGTCGTCGGTTAGGAACCTGGGTGTGCTCTTTGATACCAATCTTTCATTTGAAGGTGGCATTTTTCCATCTTAAAAATATATCTAAATTACGACATATGCTCGCAATGACAAATGCGGAACAATTCGTTAATGCGTACATGACATCAAGGCTAGATTATTGTAATTCCCTTCTGGGTGGTTGCCCTGCACGCTTAAAGGGTTAGTTCACCCCAAAATGAAAATTCTGTCAGTAATTACTCACCCTCATGTTGTTCCAACCCCGTAAGACCTTCGTTCCTCTTTGGAACACAAATTAAGATATTTTGGATTAAATCTGAGAGCTGGATCACAGGCTTCAAAGGGATTGAAACTTGCCGGCCCTGAAAAGTTATTAAAGATATTTTAGTGTCTTTGCTTATCCGGAGCTTTTCCCGCAGCCTGCCGGATCCAGGCCGTATCCAGATCTGACTAGGACCTTCGCCTGGACCCGATGACAATGCAGTGCTGAAGTGAACTAACCTCTCCCTATGGAGGATCCCTTTCCCACTCTACAGATAAAGCGCTGTGGGGAATTCGGTTTGCGTACCTAACCCGAAGTGATAAAATTAAATAAAATTCTGTATCAAATTTATAGTCAAGACAAGTAGTTTGTTTTGGCAGGATTTGTAGGGAATTTCAAACCTGCGCACATATATTCAAATGCACATAACTATAGAATCAGTTCTCAATGCGCATGTGAACATCAGCGTTTATCATAGGTTCAGTTTAAAGTCTGTTCAGAGAGAACGGTGTCGTCTTAGCGGCCCCTAATTTAATAACAAATGATCATTTCAACGGAAGTCAATCAATCAAAACTAACTTTAGCTGGAATATAAGATTATTCAAGAACCGCTATAAAGCCAAAACAATCTCTGTTACCTTAAATTATATGTTTATCTGGGTAAAGCTGCTTTGAAACAATCTACATTGTTAAAAGCGCTATATAAATGAAGATGACTTGACTTGTTTCAGTGTTTTCTGTTGGATTTTCCAGCTTTATTGATCTGACTGACCCATCTATGACTCTCGGGCAGTAAATTCAGTGCAAGTCCAAGACTCTGTTATCGCAGCACTAAATGTTAATGTTCATCTTGTAGATATGCAGCTAAAACTACCGAAACGTCCTGCAGATATAAATCTACCGGCCGACAGAAGCAGTGAGACGAGTGTGTGTGTGTGTGTGTGTCTCAGAGAGGCTTTCTCCCACACGATGGTTTTAAAACATGAAACCTGTTTGAACGGTTAATGTCACTTTCATCTCAGACAGGAGATTGAGTTACAAACATTGCAGCTTCTCATTTTTTGTTGGACAAAATAATGATGATGTCGAATGATGAGAGATGAATTTCAGAAATCACACTCGAACACAACATTTGGTAACACTTTATTTTGATGGTCCCTTTTGAACATTCTGTTGACTATAAGTAACTTTGCATCTACATGTCATCTAGCTCTCATTCGAGTATTAGTTGACTGTGCTTAATTTCTGCTAACTCTTTATTGTGATGCTCCTCCAACAGACACTATACTGACTATAAGTGACTGAAAGCACATGTCAACTTATTCTAATCCTAATCCTACCAGTCTACTGATAGTCTACTGATACTCTACTAATACTCTTCTAATACTCTACTAATACTCTAATGATACTCGACTAATACTCTACTGATACTCTACTGATACTCTTCTAATACTCTTCTAATACTCTACTAATACTCTACTGATACTCTACTGATACTCTACTAAAACTCCACTAACACTCTACTAATACTCTACTGATACTCTTCTAATACTCCACTAACACTCTACTGATACTCTTCTAATACTCCACTAACACTCTACTGATACTCTTCTAATACTCCACTAATGCTCTACTTATACTCCACTAATACTCTTCTAATACTCTACTTATACTCCACTAACACTCTACTAATACTCTACTAATACTCTAATAGTACTCTGCTAAAATGAATACACCACTAACACTCTACTGATACTCTACTAATACTCCACTAACACTCTACTAATACTCTACTAATACTCCACTAACACTCTACTAATACTCTACTAATACTCTACTAATACTCCACTAACACTCTACTAATACTCTACTAATACTCCACTAACACTCTACTAATACTCCACTAACACTCTACTAATACTCTACTAATACTCTACTAATACTCCACTAACACTCTACTAATACTCTACTAATACTCCACTAATACTCTTCTAATACTCTACTAATACTCCACTATCACTCTACTAATACTCAAGATTGAAGATTTTATTTGTCACATACAGTTATACAGAATATACAACCTGTAGTGAAATGTAAAATAGGGTCCACTCCAGATATTATAAAATACTAGACATAAATTAGTAGACATACTCTACTAATACTCCACTAATACTCTACTAGTACTCTACTAATACTCCACTAATACTCTACTAGTACTCTGCTAAAATGAATACTCCACTAACACTCTACTGATACTCTACTAATATTCCACCAACACTCTACTGATACTCTTCTAATACTCTACTAATACTCTTCTAATGCTCTACTAATACTCCACTAATACTCTTCTAATACTCTACTTATAATCCACTAACACTCTACTAATACTCTAATAGTACTCTGCTAAAATGAATACACCACTAACACTCTACTGATACTCTACTAATACTCCACTAACACTCTACTAATACTCCACTAACACTCTACTAATACTCTAATAGTACTCTGCTAAAATGAATACACCACTAACACTCTACTGATACTCTACTAATACTCCACTAACACTCTACTAATACTCTACTAATACTCCACTAACACTCTACTAATACTCCACTAATACTCTACTAATACTCTACTAATACTCCACTAACACTCTACTAATACTCCACTAATACTCTACTAATACTCTACTAATACTCCACTAACACTCTACTAATACTCTACTAATACTCTACTAATACTCCACTAATACTCTTCTAATACTCTACTAATACTCCACTATCACTCTACTAATACTCAAGATTCAAGATTTTATTTGTCACATACAGTTATACAGAATATACAACCTGTAGTGAAATGTAAAATAGGGTCCACTCCAGATAGTGCAATATTATAAAATACTAGACATAAATTAGTAGACATACTCTACTAATACTCCACTAATACTCCACTAATACTCTACTAGTACTCTACTAATACTCCACTAGTACTCTGCTAAAATGAATACTCCACTAACACTCTACTGATACTCTACTAATATTCCACCAACACTCTACTGATACTCTTCTTATACTCTACTAATACTCTTCTAATACTCCACTAACACTCTACTAATATTCTACTAATACTCCACTAATACTCTACTAGTACTCTGCTAATATGAATACTCCACTAACACTCTACTAATACTCTACTAATACTCCACTAGCACTCCATTAATACTCCACTAATACACCACTAACACTCTACTAATACTCTACTAATACTTTACTAATACTCTAATGAGAGTTATACAAGTGCAACTTAACTTATAGACAACCGAATGTGTTAAAGGGACCATCAAAATAAAGTGTAACCCAACATTCAAGCATACATCCGCGGAAATGGCAAATAAATTCCTAAATAAATTCTACTTTGTTCACAAAAAATGACAAAAAGTTGTTACAGTCTTCATGTGTGTACACAGGCACAAGAGGAGCTGAAGGTGCAGTTAGATTTTCGATGGTGTCAAACAAGACTTTAGGATTTTTCTTATTACCTGACATAAGTTTGGAAAAATAAGCTGAGCGAGCGTGCCTTATCAACTCATTCAGATCCAGTATCATATATTTTAAATGCAGTCTGTGTACCACTAATGTTCTTCACAACTGTCAGTGTCTGGTATTGTTTGTGCGTTGCACACTGTCTTGCCTGTTGGTTGTGTTGTGAGTTACTTATTAAACAAACTGTTACTTTTCAATGATCTCCGTCTTCCTTGGATCTAATCGGGACACCCGCGGGCTTGGACACGCAGGTTCTAATTCAGCACTTTACGTGTTTGCTGATAATCTATCCCCCTTCTAGCTCCTTATGTGAGAACACATGAGCGATGGAGGTGAGCGGCTCATATGAGACGGACCCGCATCTCTTCACTTCTTCAGGAGCAATATTTCTCATCACTGTATAACCCATAACTGGCCTGACGTATTGACCACTGATTAAAAATATATAGAAGTGGTACTTCCAAAAGGTAAATGCAGAGATATAAAAACAGTGAAAGTGTCACGGTGTGGGTTTTGTGTTTGTGTATCCTTTCATGTTTCAGCTGTTCCCTGTTTTGTTGATTAGTCTCCCCATGTGTTACTGATTAGCCACGCCCCCTTGTTATCTTGTTTAGCTTGTTTGCCTGTGTATTTATACCCATGTTCTTCAGTTGGTGTTTGTCGGTCGTTGATGTTGTTGCTTCAGTGTTCCTGTCCTGAGTTCCGTGTTCCTTTGTTTCACCTGTTATTTTATTAAATTAGCTGCATTTGGATTCTCTCTCTGCTTCGTCCTTGCTGCTTCATTACAGAAAGAGTATTACTAAAGAGAAATGCTTGAATTGCTATAAGCTCTGTGAGGAATGCATTTACAGTTGTAGTAATCTACAATTTATGAATAATTGATTTGTAATTATTTAGTATATGTAGCACTTCTGTACCCTATCTGCCTTCCACACATAATATAGGCTAATATCCTTATATACTGTACATGCTGTTGTGGAAGTTTCTAGATCTGTCATTTGAAGAATGTTGTATGGTACCAAATATGCTTATGATACAAGAACTGTTAATAATTTCACAATTATACAACAGCCCTCAAACACAGCTTGTGTTTCTGTCAGTCGTCGCACTGGTGGTGTTAGTTTCAGTGGTTTATTCTGCAGGTTACATTATTACACCAGTAGGAGAAAAAGTGACCTTCTTTATGAGGGAGTCGTTTCAATCATTCACTCAACCAATTCACTCAAAAAACAGATTTTTTAATTCATATGGTTTGTCTACAACAGATGAAAGTTGCTGAAATAGAATAAACAGAATTAAACATGAATGAGACGTGAATATGTGCATGTGTGTGTCAGTATGGATCTGATAGTGTGGTTGACAAAGCAGACATTTACAAGGTTAAATTCTAAGATATAAAACTTTCCCTTCGGTAATCCTGTTTTTCTTTCTTGCCAATAAGCTTGTGTTTGGAGGCTGTGTTTGAAGTTGGTTGGTTGGACTTTTTTTTGAGTCGGTACCTCTGTGTTTGTATTGCAATATATAGAAATTTACTTTCTTTAACTAAAGGGGCCGTCTTTGTGTCTTCATGGCACACAACATATTTTAAAATAATTTTAAGATTTATTCGTTTGTGGAGCCCCCCTTCTTGAGAACCACAGTTTTAGACCTCACTAACAAGCATAATCTATTGTATGTCAATAATAAACATTTCCTGTTAATGTTTATTAGATTGTAAAGGAGCGAGCTATATATTTATATAGCGCTTTTCACAATATAAATTGCATCAAAGCAGCTTCACAGTATCAATCAAATAACATAGCAATGTTTGTTTCTTAGTGGAAAAAACATCCACGTTTGGTAGGGCTGATCAATGGTATTAATGCTTGGTTAATTAATTTGCTGACCTAATCTATGCAGCCTAACATTGAATTATAGAAGTCTATAATATATTATGTGTATGCTAGGTCAAAGAGAAGTGTCTTTAATCTAGCTTTGAACTGACAGAGTGTGTCTGCTTCCCGGACAATGGTAGGAAGACTCTTCCAAAGTTTTGGTGCTAAATAGGAAAAGGATCTACCGCCAGCAGTCGATTTTGATATTCTAGGTATTATCAACTGGCCCAAATTTTGAGATTGCAATAGACGTGAAGGACTATAATGCGTTAAGAGCTCGCTAAAGTACTGCGGAGCTAAACCATTTAGTGCTTTGTAAGTAATCAACAATATTTTAAAATTTATACGATGTTTAATAGGCAGCCAATGCAGTGTTGACAGAACCGGGCTAATATGGTCATATTTCCTGGTTCTAGTAAGAACTCGAGCTGGTGCGTTTTGAACCAGCTGTAGTTTATTTATTAAGTGTGCAGGGCAACCACCCAGTAGAGCATTACAATAATCTAGTCTTGATGTCATGAAAGCATGAACTAATTGTTCCGCATTTGTTAATGAGAGCATATGTCGTAATTTAGATATATTTTTAAGATGGAAAAATGCGGTTTTACAGATACTAGAAACGTGACTTTGAAAGGAAAGATTGCTATCAAAGAGCACACCCAGGTTCCTTACCGACGACGAAGACTTAACAGAGCAGCCATCAAGTGTTACAGTATTCTAGATTATTACGTGTGGAAGTTTTTTGTCCAATAATTAGAATCTCTGTTTTTTCAGAGTTTAGTAGTAGAAAATTACTAGTCATCCAATTTCTTATATCAGCTATGCATTCCGTTAATTTTGTGAATTGGTAAGTTTAGTTAGGTTTTGAAGAAATATAGAGCTGAGTATCATCGGCATAACAGTGAAAGCTAATTCCATGTTTCCTAATGATATCTCCTAATGGTAGCATGTACAGAGTGAACAGCAGCGGTCCTAGTACTGAGCCTTGTGGTACGCCATACTGAACATGTGATCGATAAGACATCTCTTCATTTACTGCTACAAACTGATAACGGTCTGATAAGTATGATTTAAACCATGCTAGTGCAATTCCATTAATGCCAACATAGTTTTCTAGTCTATGAAAAAGAATGTTGTGGTCAATTGTGTCAAATGCAGCACTAAGATCAAGTAACACTAATAGAGAGATACAACCACGATCGGATGATAAAAGTAAATCATTTGTAACTCTAATGAGAGCTGTCTCAGTACTATGGTACGGTCTAAATCCTGACTGAAAATCCTCGTAGATATCATTTCTTTCAAGAAAGGAACACAGTTGTGAGGATACTGCTTTTTCTAATTTCTTTTTCTGCTTGTACAAGCAGTTCTATGACAATTCACAAATACCAAATTTTGCATAAAGCAATACAAGTCTAAAATGCTAATAGGTCTCATTCAGAGAGAAAACGAGAAACAAAACAAATTTGCAACAAACCACAGGCTCCAAAAGGGCACAACCATAAGTGTGAAGACATTTATTCAACCAATGAATGAACGAGATGAGGGAGCAGTATAACGCTTTTCCTACGCTACTCTGTAACCAGTGGATTCTCAAACTCATCATGATTACAGACGAATGCTTCATATCTGCTCTCCTAACATAGATAGGCAGCCTCAAAGTTAGTTTTTTTTTTTTAAATACTGTATACTATTCTCCTGAAAAAAAATGGAAGATAAGTCTCAAATCTGAAGTTATTCTTACATTGGTACTTGCCCAAGAAATTTAGGACTGGGACTCAAATCCTTTCCATTATAAATTGACCCTAAACCTTTGGACCTAAGTCATGATAAGTCAGTCCTTCCAGAAAAATGTTTTTTTTTGTAGTTTGAGTTTTTTCGTGATTGTTGTGGGCAAAAATCCATGATTATGCGGCACGTTTCCTTAAAAAATGCGATGGAATATGCGGGATATTTATGCAATTTTATGCAATGAAATTGCAGTAACTTGCAAAAACTGCGGTTTGATGAAAAAGAGAAAAATAAGTGATTCACCCAACACCCTGTTCTCACTAGGCTACTACCTGAATGTTAAGAGTTATTTCTTATTACTTCCAATGATAAGCAAGCATACTACATCACAGAAAGTGCTGGGAATATTTCAGACCTTAAACACATGGCTCAAACTTTCAAAACATTGATGAGTCAAACTAGTTCTGTAGCTTTACAAAAGGAATATGCTACAACGTCTGTAAAAAGGAAATAAAATATAAATAAAATATGTGCTTCCTGTTTTAAGGAGGTAGCTATACAAAACAGACATCTTCTGTTAAAACAAGTGCTTCCATCCAATGCACAAAGTGCAATCTCTTACCGTACGTAAATTTACATCATGTAACACACCGGGAAACTGCTTTGCACGTTCTTTTGCGCTTATTTTTGTTGGCAAATGAGACTGATTTGCGGCTTCATCACGGCTTCATCGCGGGGTTTGCAGCTTTTCGACGATGTTCACGTGGCGTAATTACGTCACTTCACAACG
Organism: Meda fulgida; assembly: GCA_030578275.1. Taxonomy (NCBI): domain Eukaryota; kingdom Metazoa; phylum Chordata; class Actinopteri; order Cypriniformes; family Leuciscidae; genus Meda; species Meda fulgida. Next base: position 52,415,039 of record CM060622.1, read on the forward strand.
TTCCCATGGTAACAGGTCAACTTTCTGCTAAGATATATGTGTCTTTTTTGCAACGAAAATGCGGGGATTATGAAATCATGCAAGTGATATCGAATGAAAAATGCCTTATGGAAACAGTGAAATTCGATTGAAATTCATGAATATCGACTCAAATGAAATACGATCGGTCTCATCGGATTTGATCTTTATCGATATACGGCTTATGCGATAAACGCTGATGAAAACATTATTATGGCGCGATCCATTTTGCCTAGTAAAACTTTGTTCGCAAATGTTGGCTTGAATGTTGTGGAATTCGGTGAGAGAATTAATGGAAACACCTTAAAATGTCTCAAATAAATTTGATATACCAATTTGATCGCAAAACAGCATGTGACATCATAACGCACAGGTTTTTATCCGCTTTAAAGCTGTTTGATGGAAACACTTTCACCAGCTTTATTTGCATGAGTTTTTTACCGAACTTCAGATCATTCGATTGACAAGTGGATGGAAACATGGCTATTGTCTGTAACCCTGTGACCTCTCAGGTTGGGATAATTAAACCTGTCCTCCTCAGAGATGTTTGTGGTCTTGGACTCAACATTGGCTCCATGTTACAGCGATTCCCTCCTATGTAAATGAGCATCCGCTCATGAACCACGAGCCCCTCACGCCTCCATAGTGGCCACTGGGACTTACACGGTTTCACTAAATTGCTTTGGCCAGTGGTGTATGCAGTGATGTGTTCAAAAAACATCCAGGATGGAGAACTGTGAAGAACTACAGCTCGTATCACACCGACTCTTAAATTAATGAACAGAGAGAGAGAGAGAGAGAGAGAGAGAGAGAGAGAGAGAGAGAGAGAGAGAGAGAGAGAGATGGAGTGAAGGTATCAGGTAGAGAGAGAGAAACGGCAGGGATGGATCATTTCTTTTCAGGAGATACATGGTGCATTTGTGTTTCCATTTAATGGTTCAATAAGAGCTTTCTGAAGGGATATTGTTTTCGTTTGCTTATTGGTCCATTCATTATTCCAGCAGATGTGTCACTTCAACATGCATCTCACCCTGGAAAAGCTTATTACAGAGATAAAAGAGAGGTAAAGAAAGAGGACTGAGGTTCATGAACACACACACATTCACATTCACACACACTTACAGTCTATTGTCATGGGATTGTGGGGGAAACCTTATCTTAGTGAGTTTCAGTTTTGGAGGTGAGATTAACTGTTTGGCCAAGTTTCATGCTAGTAATGCCGACCGAATGAAGAGTGGCTTAGTATTGACAGATGCTTGTTAGCAATTGAAAAAAAAAAACTAAATGTGCACATACTGTATATAGAGTGTATTTGTTCACAAACATTAACGAGTGACACACTTCTGTTCACTCCACTACACTGAATAAGCAAAAGATTCAATATAGTAGTGTTCTACATTTTTCACATCTGTGTGTAGTTCAATGTGTATATGGCTAATCATTTGCTGGTGGTGAGTTTCTATACAAAAAAAAAAACATTTTAGAAGAGTTAAAATAGTTTTGAATTTAGTGTTTGCACTTTGTATGTTGTGTGTCTGTTTTGTGGTTTTGTGTGTAGAGTTTTGATAAAATGGGTCATAGTTTGAGAAATTGTAAGCAATTAAAAAAAAAAAATCTGTACATACCTGTAGCAATGTTCAGGGAAGAAGGAGGCGGGAACCGGCGAACCATCAAAATATAGTTTATTTAAAATAAAACAAACAAATGAAAATACCGCCAGCAGCCCCTCGCGGACGACTGCTGGCTACCGAAAATAAATATAACTGCCAGCAGCCCCTCGCGGACGACTGCTGGCTAAAGTAAAATACAAAAACAAAACACAACTAAAATACAGGCCTGTTCCTCTCTCGATCATCAACGTCGTCACTCCTCCTTTATGCTTCCGCTCCTCCGTGAGAGATGCGAGACCGGTGTGCTTCACAGGTGTTGCTCATTAGCAATCGCACCACCGGCCTCGCGCCGTTCTCTCACGTCCCTCGGCCGTCCTGTTCGCCACAATACCTTTTAAACCTCAAATGATCAAGTAAAAAGGTGCCAGTGGCCAGTTGTTGATCATCTGAAGTCTTCATAAGAGACTGGATCCAAACTGGACCTGATATACTCTCTAGTTACCTCAGGATGGGCATCCCGAGATAAAACAGAAAAGCAAATGGAAAATAATGGAAAAGCCCTTTGGAGAAACCAAGCTCAGTTTTCCTCTGGCCAAATAGCACTTGATGACTGGCGTTGTGTTTCCATGGAGACCCAGGTCTGTTTCACTGCCATCTGCTGCTCAGCTGGTGACTGTAAACACTGAAGTGTTTGTGCTCAGGATCCTCTGAGAGCTCAGGACTGCCAACATACATGATGAGGACAGGTGTGTTTATGCTAATGAGACGAGCAGAAACCAGCGCTGGCATCTGAGCGGCTGTGCATGTGTTCCAGAGTGAGAGAAGATGCTGATGTCCAGCGCGAGAACGAGACTCTGATCAGAGAACGAGATGCACAGAGTCAGAACTGGAGAAACTCTAGATCAGAGATTGAGACTCACAGAGTCAGAACTGGAGAAACTCTAGATCAGAGATCGAGACACACAGAGTCAGAACTGGAGAAACTCTAGATCAGAGATCGAGACGCACCGAGTCAGAACTGGAGAAACTCTAGATCAGAGATCGAGACGCACCGAGTCAGAACTGGAGAAACTCTAGATCAGAGATCGAGTCTCACAGAGTCAGAACTGGAGAAACTCTAGATCAGAGATCGAGACTCACAGAGTCAGAACTGGAGAAACTCTAGATCAGAGATCGAGACGCACAGAGTCAGAACTGGAGAAACTCTAGATCAGAGATCGAGACACACAGAGTCAGAACTGGAGAAACTCTAGATCAGAGATCGAGACGCACCGAGTCAGAACTGGAGAAACTCTAGATCAGAGATCGAGACGCACCGAGTCAGAACTGGAGAAACTCTAGATCAGAGATCGAGTCTCACAGAGTCAGAACTGGAGAAACTCTAGATCAGAGATCGAGACTCACAGAGTCAGAACTGGAGAAACTCTAGATCAGAGATCGAGACGCACAGAGTCAGAACTGGAGAAACTCTAGATCAGAGATCGAGACGCACAGAGTCAGAACTGGAGAAACTCTAGATCAGAGATCGAGACACACAGAGTCAGAACTGGAGAAACTCTAGATCAGAGATCGAGACGCACAGAGTCAGAACTGGAGAAACTCTAGATCAGAGATCGAGACGCACAGAGTCAGAACTGGAGAAACTCTAGATCAGAGATCGAGACGCACAGAGTCAGAACTGGAGAAACTCTAGATCAGAGATCGAGACGCACAGAGTCAGAACTGGAGAAACTCTAGATCAGAGATCGAGACGCACAGAGTCAGAACTGGAGAAACTCTAGATCAGAGATCGAGACGCACAGAGTCAGAACTGGAGAAACTCTAGATCAGAGATCGAGACGCACAGAGTCAGAACTGGAGAAACTCTAGATCAGAGATCGAGACGCACAGAGTCAGAACTGGAGAAACTCTAGATCAGAGATCGAGACGCACAGAGTCAGAACTGGAGAAACTCTAGATCAGAGATCGAGACGCACAGAGTCACATCATATTTGGTATTATAGTAAAAAATGAATCAACTATGCTGGGTTAAATCAACAACCCAATTTGCTGAGTAAAATGAACCCAACTTGAGTTCTGTCCTATATTTACCCAGCCCTTGGGTTGTTTTTAATCCAGTGTCTCTTAGGCCATGTCCACACTAATACGTTTTCGTTTGAAAACGTACATTTTTCTCTCCGTTTTGGCCTTTCGTCCACACTCAGACGGCGTTTCAAGTCAACGAAAATGTAGCTTTTGGAAAACGCTCTCCAAAGCGGATACTTTTGAAAACGCAGTTATCGCGTTGTAGTGTGGACTGTGAAGCCGGCGATATTTGAAAACGATGACGTAAGTTTAGTCATGTGATCCATGTTGTACCAATAGATATTCATGTTTACCGGTATTTTGCCTGTTAATTATGTGCGATTCACTTTTACACTGTTGCTAAAATATGCTACTTTGCACATGCTTCATATCACAGTAGCCTACTGCAAAGATGACAGAAAATGTCTCACATTTGCTGTCCTGCATACAGGAGAGCAGTCGCGTTTTAGACCAAACATATGGTGACTGAGTGCGACCTTTATCAGTGAAGGGTGATATTTTGCTAAATAAAATGATCCTGTTAGAAGAATTGCGCGATAACTTTATTATTTATTTTTCCATCTGTATCATCTCAGTGAGCTTTTGTGAGGTTTCACGCATGCGCAGTAAGGTGAATTTAGAAGTTTCTCATCCACACTGAAACGTCGGAAAGCGCCTGAAAACACTAGTGTGGATGGAGAGCGTTTTTAAATGTTTCCGGATTAATGTAGACGTAGCCTTAGAGTGTAGCATTCAGCCGTCATTGACAGACTCCGTCCACAGTCATGTGATCTTGGACGGGTTTACACGTTCTGTCAGGTGTCTGTCCATTCTGGATTTGCATTCAAACTGTGTCTGATTTATGAGAACTTGAGGCCACAAAATCACACTGTAAAATGCTCTAGTTCAACACTATTTCAAATGAACACAAACATATATAACATGTATTTATAGTAAATACAGTGTTTCTTTTCTATACATAGAAGATTAACAACTTAAGGGAAAACAATCATTTTCATTAATGCAAACAGGCGAACTAATTTAACAAAAGCTTCCCCTAACCCTGAGCTTTCAAAGTGCTCAAGCTCGTCACAAACGCAGAACATGGGAAAGATTGCTGTGCTTTGATGCTCAAAACTGTGCTGGACAAACTGTGCTTTTTAATGCACAAATATTTTTAGGCTTTCACAAAAATAATTACAGGCAAATTCAAACAATGACGACATGAAGAAAATATGACACATTAACCTAATGAATCTACAAAAACTGATCTAAGAGGTGTGTAAAGTCAATTCTTATTTATATTTGTTTATTTTCAAAATATATTGTAGGTGTTTATTATTGATCTCCTGCATTGACAGCATGATATGAGAACTGAACTGAGCTGGACGATGACATCACGGTTTTCTCCAGAGCGCCTACAGGTATATACAGTCGTGCTCAGAATTAATGGTACCCCTGGTAAATATGATGAAAAATGGCTGTAAAAAATAATTCTGCATCGTTTATCCTTTTGATATTTCATTCAAAAAATTGGCAAAAATCGAACCTTTCATTGAAGTAAAATAATAGACAGAGGAGGGGAAATCACATTATGAAATAAATGTTTTTCTCCAAAACAAGTTGGCCACAATTATTGGTACCCCTAGAATTGTTTACGAGTAAAATATCTCTTAAGTATATTCCCATTCATATTTACCTTTTTTTTGCACACCAGGGTGACTAGGAACATGAAATTGTCCAGCCATGACTTCTTGTTTTACAAGAGTTTAAATATGGGGAAACACAAAGGCCAAATTCCCTTAATCATCCATTACAATGAGTAAAACCAAAGAATATAGTTCTGATGTGCATCAAAAGATTGTTGAGCATCACAAAATAGAAAGTGGCTGTAAGAAAATAGCTAAAGCATTGAAAATCCCCATTTTGACCATCAGGGCAATAATTAAGCACTTCCAATCAACTAAAGATGTTACAAATCTGCCAGGAAGTGGACGTGTGTCTATATTGTCTTAATGCATGGTGAGGATGAAAGTTTGAGTGGCCAAAGACTCTCCAGAGATCACAGATGGAGAATTGCAGAGATTAGTTGAGTCTTGGGTTCAGAAAGCCTATTAAAAAAAATTGAACAACCCCTACATCACCACATGTTGTTTGGGAGGTTTTCAAGAAAAATCCTCCTTGCTCATCCAAAAACAAACCCCAGCAAATTCAGTTGTCAGACATGACTGGACCTTCAAACAGCACAGGGTTCTGTGGTCAGATGAAACTAAAAAATAGCTTTTTGGCAGCAAACATGCAAGATGGGTTTGGTGCACACAAGGATAAAAAGTACCCCATGTGTACAATTTAATATACCATCTTTAATGTTCTGGTCATATTTTTCTGCCGGAGGTCCTGGACTTCTTGTTCAGATACATGCATGGCATCGTGGATTCTATCAAATACCAACAGATAAAAAATCTAAACCTGACAGCCTCTGCTAGAAATCTTATAATGGGCCGTGGTTGGATCTTCCATCAGGACAACGATACAAAACAAACATCAAAATCAACACAAAAATGTGTTAAGTAGCACAAAATGAAGCTTCTGCAATGACCGTCCCAGACCTGATGAGTGGAGTGAACTGAAGAGAAGAAGCACCAACATGGATCTGGGAATCTGAAGGATCTGGAAAGATTCTGTAAGAATGGTCTCTGATCTCTTGTCAGGTGTTCTCCAAACTCATTAGGCATTATAGGGTAAAACTCAGAGCTGTTATCTTGGCAAAAGGAGATTGCAAAAAGTATTTAATAAAAGGGTACCAATAATTGTGGCCAACGTGTTTTGGAGATAAACATTTATTTCATAATGTGATTTCCCCCCCACTTTCTATTCTTTTACTTCAATGAAAGTTTAGATTTTTGCCAATATTTTGAATGAAAGATCAAAAGGATAAATGATGCAGATTTATTTTTTCCAGCCATTTTTTATCATATTTACCAGGGGTACCATTAATTCTGAGCACGACTGTATATAAATGAACTACATTAATAACTTTTTTTACAAGAAAAATGAACCATCACTGAACTTACTTAAGCTTGACTGTGCTGCTATTTTCTTCAAGAAACAAACTTTGTTGCATTATTTCATGTTATCTCTGTAAAGCTGCTTTGAAACACTCTGTATTGTAAAGAGGACTCGATTTGTGTGTTTATGTGTTGGTCCTATGAATTATATGATTTTATTTATAATATTGAATTATTAAATAGATTTTCAGTGAATCATAGTCCGCAACAGGTGTATGCTTGATGTGAGGATTGTTGCTGATCTTGTGATTCGTCATGAGGCTGCACTGGACAGTTGTCTCTAGATATGGAGCACATCATTACGCTGGTAAATGGCCGAATGAGTCTCCTGAGTCAGAATATGTGCGTGATGAAGTCCTCCGTCTGTTGTGTTTCCAGGTCACTTCTCTGGGCGTTCTGACCCTCTGCATCGGTTAGTCAGGCATGAGTTAGGCCACGTTTGACCTTCCCTTTCTTCTTCCGATTCTCTTGAATATTTGACCACATTCATTTGTCTTGTTAGCCGAGTTTGTCACTATTTGTCCGGGGGGGAAATCTAGACTCTGATCTATTTAAAAGCATCTATGTGAGCTTCTGTATCCCATCTCTGTTCCCATCTCATTTGCCATTTCAGAACTCCCTGTAGGATGTGATACGAGTTAATGTTAGAGATATTAGTGGAGTGTCGCCATCGGTCACTGAACCACAGTTGTGTGTGTTTGCGGCTCTCAGCACATTGAGCATGTGTGTAAGAAATGCCAGGAGGGTCCTTATCATCTCTGAGCAGACCCGAGCTGCTATTCTTAATTCATTTCACCTGATTGGTAGGCCAAGAGTGAAATTTCACATCTCTGTGAGTGTGTGTGTTTAGTGTGAGAGGAACGAGAGGTCGATTATTTTATTTTTATTCCTTTTACACTGTAGTAGTTCACAGAATTAAAGCTTCAGTTCTAGTGTTTTCCACTAAAGGTGCCCAATAGCTCTATTCAGTTCTGTGGTTTCCTGGAACAGCTTGAATTTTACATGAGGAAATTAGAATACTATGAATACAGTTTTTCACAATTGCTAAGACACTAACCATTATCTGAAACACATACTCAAAGGCCTAAACAAATATTTGTCAAATAAATAAATCTTTCTGCAAAACCTTAAACAAGTTCAAACACCATTTGCCAGTGGCATTGAATTACACCCTGTGCGAGACCCCCTTCGAAAGTTTTGACAAATAAGGTTTAATAAAAAGATAAACCTCATATATTTCACCCTTTAAATCATTTTTATAAAAAAGAATGAGTCAAAAAAGATAAATTACTGACATTTACAATGCACATTATATGGCGTATCTTTTATTATTAATAGTAAAATTCGGTCCGATTTTCCCATGGCGTCTGTCATTGCTATGCAACCATGCACGGCGCTCTCGACAACAACGACGAAGTTTTAGTAGCTAATGGATTTCCACCACAGAAAAACGCTAGCTCTGCTACAAGATTTAGTAATGGAGATACAAGATTTAGTTATGGAGAAGAGAAAAACACCCACGTGTTTGGGTACACCCCCATACTGAAAAGTTTACATTTTTCATCTCACTGCTCCTGGAAAAAATGTTCATTTGAAATAACGAACTCGAGCGCAAAACTAAAAAGACGCGATATGTGTACGGGCCCTTGGTGAGCTTCCTCCAATCAGGAGACCCCCTGACACAGCTTCTGTGCACTGCACCTTCTCAGTAAGCAGGGGCAAACGATTACATTTTTTTTTTTTCAAATTCTAACTCACTATAACTGGATAACTGGTTCAGTTGGCACAATTTCCCAAAACCATTCATTCAGTTCTCAAAACAAAGACACATTTCTCAAAACGTTTAATTCATTTCACCTATTTTCACACACATTCATATTTTCTCAATGATTTCTGCAAAGCTTTACACAAAAAATACCTTCATTTTAAACAGGTTTAACCAATTTCTCATACATTAAACGCATAATATAATTAACTCAAGCATCACAATGTGAACTCAAATAGTACAAATGTATGAGTAAAGATAAAGTAGCAACACTGATGACAAACCAATCAGAATCTCAGGATACTTTAGAAAATAAATAGATAAGAGTAAATAATGACGGTCAATTGTCAGCTCTCTTGGTCGTCAGGTCGTGTGATGAATGTTGCTGAATTGTATTCAAATGTTATAAATGTAAAAACACCACATTTTGAAATTTAACTGCAGTATATGTCAGTTTAGTTTATTTGTGTGTGCTGCGCTCATAGACTTTAGAAAATGGAGCTCATTTGTTTGATTTCTCCTTGAGAAGCTGTGCAAGCCTCAAAGGTCCTTGCACCCTGACTGAGTCCGAAACTGTCGTATTCGTTTTTTCATATTCGTCCTTTGCTGGCTCTCGATTGTCAAAACCCCTCAAAATATTTGCTACGGATGCGAAAAAAGCAGAAAATCGAACCATCCGAATTAATTTTTATGACGGACGGAAGTTTCAGAGGCTGCAAACGTATAAAACGTGAGGTCGTATTTAGTTTTATATATATATATATATATATATATATATATATATATATATGGGGGGGGGGGGGGCAGCTGCAATGAACCCAACTGCAGTGAACCAGCTTGGGGGGGGGGGCAGCTGCAATGAACCCAACTGCAGTGAACCAGCTTTGGGGGGGGCCAGCTGCAATGAACCCAACTGCAGTGAACCGGCTTGGGGGGGGCCAGCTGCAATGAACCCAACTGCAGTGAACCAGCTTGGGGGGGGGCCAGCTGCAATGAACCCAACTGCAGTGAACCAGCTTTGGGGGGGGGCAGCTGCAATGAACCCAACTGCAGTGAACCAGCTTGGGGGGGGGCAGCTGCAATGAACCCAACTGCAGTGAACCAGCTTTGGGGGGGGGCAGATGCAATGAACCCAACTGCAGTGAACCAGCTTTGGGGGGGCCCAGCTTGCAAAAGGTTGAGAACTCCTGCTATAGAGAGTATCTCAGATTACAAATATCAAGTCAAGTCATCTTCTTTTATATAGCGCTTTTAACAATGTAGATATTTTCAAAGCAGCTTTACAGAGATAAACATAATTTAAGGTAACAGAGATTGTTTTGGCTTTATAGCGATTCTTGAATAATGTTATTTTCCAGCTAAAGTTAGTTTTGATTGATTCACTTCCGTTGAACTGATCATTTGTTATTAAATTAGGGGCCGCTAAGACGACGCCGTTCTCTCTGAACAGACTTTAAACTGAACCTGTGATAAACGCTGATGTTCACATACGCATTAAGAACTGATTCTACAGTTATGTGCATTTGAATATATGTGCGCAGGTTTGAAATTCCCTACAAATCATGCCTAAACAAACTACTTGTCTTGCCTGTAAATTTGATACAGAATTTTATTTAATTTTATCACTTCGGGTTAGGTACGCGAACCGGATTCCCCACAGCGCTTTATCTGTAGAGTGGGAAAGGGATCCTCCATAGGGAGAGGCTAGTTCACTTCAGCACTGCATTGTCATCAGGTCCAGGCAAAGCTCCTAGTCAGATCTGGATACGGCCTGGATCCGGCAGGCTGCGGGAAAACCTCGGGATAAACAAAGACACTAAAATTAGCGAAGATGCCATTCTTCTTACGATGTAACGAGTACATCAGGATTTAAGGGAAGTGTTCCCAGTTCCGGCTGATCTAATCTATGCAGCCTAACACTGAATTATAGTAGTCGATAATGTATTATGTGAATGCTAGGTCAAAGAGATGTGTTTTTAATCTAGCTTTGAAATGAAAGAGTGTGTCTGCTTTCCGGACAATCTTAGGAAGATTGTTCCAGAGTTTTGGTGCTAAATAGGAAAAGGATCTACCGCCAGCAGTCGATTTTGATATTCTAGGTATTATTAACTGGACGGAATTTTGAGATCGCAATAGATGTGAAGGACTATAATGCGTTAAGAGCTCGCTCAAGTACCGCGGAGCTAAATCATTTAGTGCCTTGTAAGTAATCAGCAATATTTTAGAATGTATACAATGTTTAATAGGCAGCCAATGCAGTGTTGACAGAAACGGGCTAATATGGTCATACTTCCTGGTTCTGGTAAGAACTCCAGCTGCTGCGTTTTGGACCAGCTGTAGTTTGTTTATTAAGCGTGCAGGGCAACCACCCAGTAGAGCATTACAATAATCTAGCCTTGATGTCATGAACGCATGAACTAACTGTTCTGCATTTGTCAATGAGAGCATATGGCTTAATTTAGATATATTTTTAAGATGGAAAAATGCGGTTTTACAGATACTAGACACGTGACTTTCAAATGAAAGATTGCAATCAAAGAGCACACCCAGGTTCCTAACCGACGACGAAGACTTGACCGACCAGCCATAATGTAACCATTATTCCCTGTGAAGGGAACGAGATGCTAAAGGTCCGGCTGTAAAACCTTATAAATGTATGCGGAGAGGACCACACCGCTGCATCAAAAACTTCCTCCAGATTATATATAAATATACATACAACCCCAAATCAGAAAAGTTGGGACATTTTGTAAAATGCAATAAAATCAAGAATCTGTTATTTGTTAATTATTTTTTACATTTTTTAAACTGACAAAGGTACAAAGAAAAGTTTTCCAATGTTTTCACTGATCAACATAATTGTATTTTGTAAATATGAACAAATTTTGATTTTGATGGCTGCAACACACCCCAAAAAAGTTGGGACAGAGACATGTTTACCACTGTGTCACATCACGTTTCTTTTAATTACGCTTTTTAATCATCTGGGAGTTGAGGATACTAATTGTTGGAGTTTTGCTAGTGAAATATTTGCCCAATTTTGTCTGCTCAACAGTGTGTTGTCATCATTGCCTGATTCTCCTTTTCATGATGGGTCATACATGCTCCATAACAGACATATCTGGACTGCAGTAAACAGCCAGACACAACCCTTCTGTGTGCTGTCTAGAAACCACTCAGTTGTAGAATGTGCAGAATGAGGCCTGGCATTGTCTTGCTTCCCAGAAAAGATGTCATCTTGATGGCAGTTTATGCTTCTGTAAAATCTAAATATATGCCTCCATGTCAATGGTACCTTCACAATAATGCAAGTTACCCATACCGTTTCCAATGATGCACCTCGATACCAGGACAGATGTTTGCTTTTGCACCTGCCGCTGGTGAAAGTCTGGTTGGTCCCTTTCGTCTTTGGGACTGAGAACTCGATTCCATTTTCTCCCAAAAACAAGCTGAAACGTTGACTCATCTGACCACAGCAGACATTTCCACTTTCCTCTAGACCATCTGAGATGAGCTCAGGCCCAGAGAACTCACCGGCATCTCCACATAGAACTGATGTAAAGCTTTCTCCTTGCGTAACAGAGATTCAAGTGGCATTTCTTAATGCAGCGTCAGACTGTGTTCAGTGAAAATGGTTTTCTAAATGACTCATGAGCACATGTGGCTGTATTTGACAGATTAGCATGATGGTATCTTGTGCAATGCCATCTGAGGGCTCGAAGGTCACGCACATTCAACAGAGGTCTCCTGCCTTACCCAACACAGACTGAGATTTCTCTGGATTCCCGGAATCTTGTGACGATATTATGTGTGGAAGATGATGAAAGGCATAAATGCTTTGCAATAATGCATTGAGAAATGTGATTTTTTTAAATGTTTGACAACTCTCTCAAGATATTTGGCACAAAGTGATGAGCCATGACCCATCTTTGCTTAAAAAGATTGAGAAGCACTTTTACACCTAAACCTGATTTGGGGTTGTATATAAACTTCCTCAAATATATAGTGTTTTGCAGATGGTGAAGTATGAATGACAAATGTGTTCGTGGATTTAGGAAAATGTGGTCATTGAATGTCATTGAATGGATCTGGTGTGAAAGCAATGAGGAATGATTCACAGTTTGGTCTGCATTGACTTCTGTTTCACTGAATGTGTTAAAAATTTTGAAAATGTGGCTTTAGTTTTGATCGATGCATGTTAGCAATTGAAAAAAAAAACATTAAACGTCAAAAAAGCATATAAGGAACCTGTAAATATAAGTAAATATAAGGAATCCAGCGATGATCAGATTGTCTGTGCACAAAAAATCAGTTCAAAGTCAGTTCAGTTCACGACCTCAGTCTCATCGTAGCAAATTACTCAAATTTGAAACACCAAAGGCAAAGTTGAAAGAAGAAAAAAAAGGAACAAATTTTATCCACAAGGGTAATCCAAACAAAGGAGAGTTGATGTTGGTGTAAAGCCCGTGGAGAACGCAGAGATTCCCGCAGCACACCAAACACACACAGTTGGTGAAACATATAAAGAGAACGGCCTGTGAAAAGGGAGGCCGGACTCAAACCTAGCACTATCACTCAAAAGCAAGCGTGTACATGTGCTGTTGTGAGCAATCTATCAAAGTGAATATTTTGTATATATATATGTTTTCATCTTTATTTTCCAGTTTTTTTTGTTTGTTTTTTTGCCACTTTGTATTTTTGGGTTTTGGTGTTTACCCTGTATATAAATATTTTGAATATATCTTCGTTGCTGTAATTAAATGACGCCTTGCATGACAGTGGTGTGGGTAGAGCCATCTTTCTCTCTCACAAACGAAGCCTCACACTATCCACAACAAGTCAAGTCAAGTCATCTTCATTTTATATAGCGCTTTTAACAATGTAGATTGTTTTAAAGCAGCTTTACAGAGATAAACATATAATTTAAGGTAACAGAGATTGTTTTGGCTTTATAGCGGTTCTTGAATAATGTTATTTTCCAGCTAAAGTTACTTCCGTTGAAATTATCATTTAACAACATAATAACAACACATCTCCAGGACTCACTCTGTGACAGATATATGGATGTCCTTTAGAGGTATCCTGACAAACCAGTTGAATTGACTCACGATCAATGGAATTGGTGTACAACACATTCACCTTAGTTGTGATTGCAGGTTTTACTGTGTTACAATATACTTTTTTTGTAACCTCATGCTCTGGATGCTGTTCTCCATTTCTTTTTCAATGTAGTGTCTAATGAATGATCTGTAGTGTTTATATATTGACTGATGTGTGAAGATCTGAAAGCTTTGTATGTTGAGAGAAAATGGGTGAAGGATTCAAGAAATGTATTCTGATGTAAGATTTGATTGCCCAGACAGAACAACAAATCACACCATCATCAGCCCCTCTATGGCTCAACGAGTAGAACTTGGTGTTAGCAATGCCAAAGCCATGGGTTTGATTCCCATGGAAAGATACTGAAAAAGTTTACCTTAAATGCAATGTATGTCACTTCGGACAAAAGCATCTGCCAAATGGATCAAATAAAAATGGCACAACAAATTAACAAAAACTTTCATTTCAGGCAAAGACTATGAACTGCTGCCCAATCGCAATAAAATGAGTAATGAATGACACTTGATCAATAGCTGTTCTTCTGTTCTTTATCTGCTCTGATTCGACACCGCATAGACTTCTCAACACTCAATGTTTAGTTTCCAGGAGTTCTCAGAGAGCCACACTATCTACACAAAGACTTTAGTTGTGATGGAACAATCCATGATTGTTTAAAAATGTGTGTTTATTTGCTTGGACAGATGATGGCCAGTCCATTGCAGATTCCTGTTATATTGAATCCATTTAGATATTTAGGTTATATGATACATTAAATACATTCATAGATTACTGTAAATATCATTCTGTTAGGGTCTTTGGATTTCCCCATCTTCAGGTTGTACATCATGTAGATTTAGCATTAGATATGTCGCTCATTTTATCTTGTCAACATTTTGCATGTACACATTTCTGCACTAATCTTTTGCTATTGGTATTTTCAAGTCACAGATTTGATGTGCATTGACACTTTTGAACCCCTCTGACTCCTACCTTTTTGTTTCTACATTTTATGGTCTCTTCCATTACCTGACTTTATTTATTTATGTCTATTTCTCTCTCACACACTGCTCATTTTCCACTGGGAGTCTGTTTCTCCCGTGAAAAGGAATGATGTTCTTCAGTATTTAGTAGATGAGTAGAATTGAGTAGAGTTCACTTTTCACAGGCCATTTTAGTAGATCTAGTATAGATTTTTCAAAATTAATGTTTGCCAGATATCTTTCCAAGGACATAATTAGGAAATAAAAGAGCAATATTAAACAAATTATCAATTCAAAACATCCATTAACAGATGAATCTAAGAGTGAAAGATGCCCGATAAAGACAATGTCAAACTGACTGTCTAAATGAGGACATGACCTGTTGTATAAAAAACCATCTTCTATTAAAAACTTCCCATAATGCTGAACGCAGAATCCTCGCTGATACGATGGCATCGGTTAAATGTCAGACGACAGTCAGAATGTGCTGTTATTGGGGAATCTCCCATCAGTGTGTGTTAAAGAATGAGAAGTAAAGCACAGAGCAGATCGGCATGTGAAGGAAGAGCTGTGAAAATGCCCTCGCCGAAATGCCAAGCCGTCACTCAACATTGGGAAGCCAAAACCGGATTGAAAGTCCTGTTCCTCATTGTCAGATAGACGCCATGGACGTGTCCTTTGTGATGCCGAGTTACAGACGCACTGTCAGGGCTTTACCTGCAAAGACAAAGACCGAAATTACCATTCAAATTCTTTAAACATTCAGCGGAGGCACATATCAGGATGATCTCTATGATAGAGAGATCAGAGCGGGGGAGCGGTGTGTGTTACTTCTGATTTTCACTTTTCCTCCATCTTTCCCAATCCTTGAAAGAACAGAAATTCTGGAGTAAACCGTGATGTTATCGTCCAGCTCAGCTCAGTTCTTGTATAATAGTGTCAACGCAGGCAGATCCATATTATTGTTGAATATTAAATTAGATGTTAAATTTAATGTATTTCTTCTCACCTTTAGCTGCTGGACTGTTTAAATAAACGTTTCCGCCTGTTCTTCAGATGTTTGAAGTCTGTTTGAAAGGACTCTCTGATGAAAACATGACTGACTAATGTTCAGCATCACTCCACCACTCCGTCTCCTCACACTCGCCTGGTTACTTCCAGAAATACTCGGGCTCGGGCCAGAATACAGATCTCAGAGCCTCTCCTCGGACAGCACGCCAAATACACACACTACTCTATCTGATCTCGTGAATGATATTCTCACAGTCGAAATCATAGCGGAAACGTGAGCTAGCAGCTAGTGATATCTACAGCTCCTACAGACAGACAGAAATGTTTTATTAATCACATCATCATCACTTTGACTGGCACCTTTGATTCAGACCCCTGAACTCAGAGTCATCGGCTTTGATGTCGAATATGTTTGACATCCTTTTCTGCTGATGAGCTCTATCTTCTTGGGATTGATGTCATGTTTTGTCCATGTATCTTATAAATCACAAAATTCTCTCACTCACACACACACACACACACACACACACACACACACACACACACACACACACACACACACAGACACACACACACACTCCAATAAAAGTAGTGTGTTTTGTTGGTGTTGAACATTTGGCTCTCGGTTCATTACCACAAATGTCCCCATGTCATCTGGATCTGCTCAGTCAGTCATTTACAGATCAAATTACATTTTAGATTTGCCAGAAAAATGCTGTCCCTCCATTTGTAGATGCTCCAGAGATTCGGAGCGACTGCAGTGTGTTTATTATGAATACGGTCGGAGAGCACAACTCAGATCTGCTCAGTCTGAAGCATTGGTGTGGGATCCGTACATTAGGACACGCTCTTCAGACAGAAACATTTGAGAAACGATATGGACCGTTTCATTTCTTGCCACAGTAACCTTTGCTGGGATTTACAGTATTGGATGAGAACAAAACTGGAACCAATCAAAGGATTCACACATTTAAAAAAGTTTGAACCCTTAATATGTGGATGAGGTATAAACACACAAACAGCAAGACTCAATTCATAGAAACTGTTATTCGTTTTTGAACAAAATACCATTCAGTGAGGGCAAAGCATTAATGATTCACAAATGCACAGTTAATACAAAGTAATACAATTTATAAGAAAAAATATTCCAGATATTAAATACTCAATTCCCAATTCAGGGGCTCATTATGCATGACAAAACCTTTCAACAAATATAAATCAGTTAATTAAAAAATTAGATTCAGTTCATTTAACTTAAGTTCACGTCTTTTCAACTAATTTGGGGTGCAAACCACCAGTTTCAGAATTAATTGAACATGCAGTTCACATTAACAGTTCTAGACTGAGCTCACAATCCAGCATATTAGCTTATACATCAAAGTCCATTTAAACCAGCACTAAGCAAAGCAATTCACTGTACGTTTCAGAAAGGGTTATTTCAGCACTTCAATAAAACTATAGGGTTCATAGACAATTGGAAAAGTTTTTGGGGCGGACCTGACCTGTTGAAAAGAGATGGTGTTCATCCCTCCTGGGATGGTGCTGCTCTTCTCTCTAGTAATTTGGCTCATGGTCTTAGAGCTCAAACATGACAACCTGGTGCTCAGGTCAGGAAGCAGACATACTGGCTAAACCGACCGTCTGCTAGCGCCTCGCGTCACCAAGGTCAGATAAATCCCATCACATAGAGCCTCTTTCACCTAGATATCATCATATAGAGCTTCTTCACCTAGATATCATCATATAGAGCCTCTTCACCTAGATATAATCATATAGAGCCTCTTCACCTAGATATCATCATATAGAGACTGTGTCTGTTCCCCGAATTTGGACATACAAAAAACCTCCAATCCTATTTAAGGGTAAAAATTTTAATTGATGTTCAACAAATAAAAACAGATACAGTCGTGCTCAGAATTAATGGTACCCCCGTTAAATATGATAAAAAATGGCTGGAAAAAATAAATCTGCATCATTTATCCTTTTGATCTTTCATTTAAAATATTGGCAAAAATCTAAACTTTCATTGAAGTAAAAGAATAGAAAGTGGGGGGGAAATCACATTATGAAATAAATGTTTATCTCCAAAACACGTTGGCCACAATTATTGGTACCCTTTTATTAAATACTTTTTGCAATCTCCTTTTGCCAAGATAACAGCTCTGAGTTTTATCCTATGATGCCTGATGATTTCGGAGAACACCTGACAAGAGATCAGAGACCATTCTTACAGAATCTCTCCAGATCCTTCAGATTCCCAGATCCATGTTGGTGCTTCTTCTCTTCAGTTCACTCCACTCATCAGGTCTGGGACGGTAATGGCAGAAGCTTCATTTTGTGCTACTTAACACATTTTTGTGTTGATTTTGATGTTTGTTTTGGATCGTTGTCCTGATGGAAGATCCAACTACGGCCCATTATACGATTTCTAGCAGAGGCTGTCAGGTTTAGATTTTTTATCTGTTGGTATTTGATAGAATCCACGATGCCATGCATGTATCTGAACAAGAAGTCCAGGACCTCCAGCAGAAAAATATGACCAGAACATTAAAGATGGTATATTAAATTGTACACATGGGGTACTTTTTATCTTTGTGTGCACCAAACCCATCTTGCATGTTTGCTGCCAAAAAGCTATTTTTTAGTTTCATCTGACCACAGAACCCTGTGCTGTTTGAAGGTCCAGTCATGTCTGACAACTGAATTTGCTGGGGTTTGTTTTTGGATGAGCAAGGAGGATTTTTCTTGAAAACCTCCCAAACAACATGTGGTGATGTAGGGGTTGTTCAATTTTTTTTTAATAGGCTTTCTGAACCCAAGACTCAACTAATCTCTGCAATTCTCCATCTGTGATCTTTGGAGAGTCTTTGGCCACTCAAACTTTCATCCTCACCATGCATTAAGACAATATAGACACACGTCCACTTCCTGGCAGATTTGTAACATCTTTAGTTGATTGGAAGTGCTTAATTATTGCCCTGATGGTCAAAATGGGGATTTTCAATGCTTTAGCTATTTTCTTACAGCCACTTTCTATTTTGTGATGCTCAACAATCTTTTGATGCACATCAGAACTATATTCTTTGGTTTTACTCATTGTAATGGATGATTAAGGGAATTTGGCCTTTGTGTTTCCCCATATTTAAACTCTTGTAAAACAAGAAGTCATGGCTGGACAATTTCATGTTCCTAGTCACCCTGGTGTGCAAAAAAAAGGTAAATATGAATGGGAATATACTTAAGAGATATTTTACTCGTAAACAATTCTAGGGGTACCAATAATTGTGGCCAACTTGTTTTGGAGAAAAACATTAATTTCATAATGTGATTTCCCCTCCACTGTCAATTATTTTACTTCAATGAAAGGTTCGATTTTTGCCAATTTTTTGAATGAAATATCAAAAGGATAAACGATGCAGAATTATTTTTTACAGCCATTTTTCATCATATTTACCAGGGGTACCATTAATTCTGAGCACGACTGTATATACAGATGAGCAAATGATAAAGCTTGGGTTGCTGAATATTCAATCCCTTACTTCAAAATCGCTCATAGTTAATGAAATGATTTCCGATTATAATTATAAACTTCCAAAAAGGTCCATAAATCCCAAGGCAATCAATGAAATGTTCATTCAGTTTTTTTGGAGATGCAGGGATTAACTTCCCACACCTTTCCACTGCACAAGGTATTGCACTGAACCTGCCATCTTCAAACTCTCGTAAGCCATGTGCTCCAGAACATCATGTGACTAAGAAGATCATGTGATTAAGCACATCATATGCGTTTCAAGCTGCTTTGAAACAATTTGTATTGTATAAAGTGCTGCAGAAATAAAGCTGAGATACAAGACTCTACCTGCCCCTCCAAAGAGACTTGCACTACAAATAAGTGTGTTTCATTCGATGATATCCATAAATGAGCTGCCGATCCAATGAGCAAATAAATGGCAAATATGGAGTAAACATCCACATGTGTGAATGGAAATAGATGATTGTGTATAATCATGTATAATCAGCGATGGCGGGCACAAGCCCCGGCGCACGATGGGCAATATGCATTTAAAGCCGGTAAATATAAAAAGACTATGTAAAATAATTTGAATACGCTACATTTACTGCAGCAGCTGGTGCCACTATTACCGTGAACCACAACAGCCACATCCATGAGATCATTTCAATTGAAATAAACTGCATGTGACAAGATGGTCAGTTTCAAGTGATTATAAGTTTCTCATTTGCATCTAATATATATATATATATATATATATATATATATATATATATATATAATTAATTTTTTTAGATGCAAATGATAAACTTTATATATATATATATATATATATATATATATATATATATATATATATATATATATATATATTGTACTTCCAAAAGTATTTGTTAAGGTAAAAGTACATTTTTATTAACCTGATAAATAAACTAATTATAAAAAACGTCTCGGTTACGTATGTAACCCTCGTTCCCTGAGTAGGGAACGGAGACGGTACGTCGGATGACGACGAATGGGGTTTCGCTTAGAACACCTATCGACTTCGAGTATACAAAAACGAGCCAATGGCAAAGAAATGCCATGGGTCTGCGGAATTTGCATGACGTAACTCCGCCCCACCTCGTGGGTATAAAAGGAGGACGCCGGCAACATGCAGTTATGTTTCTTCGCTGAGGAGCCAAGACTGAACTCAGGCGATCCCCGCGGTAGAGCGGAAGAGGCAGGAAGACGTAACGTCTCCGTTCCCTACTCAGGGAACGAGGGTTACATACGTGGTTACATGACAACCTGGTGCTCAGGTCAGGAAGCAGACATACTGGCTAAACCGACCGTCTGCTAGCGCCTCGCGTCACCAAGGTCAGATAAATCCCATCACATAGAGCCTCTTTCACCTAGATATCATCATATAGAGCTTCTTCACCTAGATATCATCATATAGAGCCTCTTCACCTAGATATAATCATATAGAGCCTCTTCACCTAGATATCATCATATAGAGACTGTGTCTGTTCCCCGAATTTGGACATACAAAAAACTTCCAATCCTATTTAAGGGTAAAAATTTTAATTGATGTTCAACAAATAAAAACAGATATATACAGATGAGCAAATAATAAAGCTTGGGTTGCTGAATATTCAATCCCTTACTTCAAAATCGCTCATAGTTAATGAAATGATTTCAGATTATAATTATAAACTTCCAAAAAGGTCCATAAATCCCAAGGTAATCAATTAAATGTTCATTCAGTTTTTTTGGAGATGCAGGGATTAACGTCCCACACCTTTCCACTGCACAAGGTATTGCACTGAACCTGCCATCTTCAAACTGTCGTAAGCCATGTGCTCCAGAACATCATGTGACTAAGAAGATCATGTGATTAAGCACATCATATGCGTTTCAAGCTGCTTTGAAACAATTTGTATTGTATAAAGTGCTGCAGAAATAAAGCTGAGATACAAGGGACTCAGGGAACGAGGGAACTCAGGGACTCAGGGAACGAGGGTTACATACGTAACCGAGACGTTCCCTTTCGTTGTCACTCCGAGTTACGTCGGATGACGACGAATGGGGTTACCAGTCTAATCACGCCACCTTCACAGCTGTCTTCCAGTGCCCTGCGTAAATCTGAGCCCTCGAGAGATTTAGGATGAAGGACTCCTATTTAACACAGGAATACCAATGTACACTGGGAAGCATATCCCATAGCTTTAGAGGAAATATGCAATTATCACCAACCCAGTGGTGGGGGCATTTGGAAATACACATATGACCCGAAGGAAACATATGGAGAAACTCTGAGGTGTCCAGCCGCAGGTGGAATATTTCAACCTCAGGGGTGGCAAGGTGGCTTGCCGAGGGAAAGACACATGCTCAGAGAGGCTTACAGTGGAAATACACGTGTGGGGGTAGCTCCGGGGAGGGACCATGCACACGGGAGGCACCTAGCCGACGCCCAGGCAATAGACACTGGCGCTAGCATCAGGGGTGCTGGAGGAACTCAGGGCTTGCGGAAAAGCTCAGCTGAGCAGAATATCGCATGTATCCAGTCCGTGGAGTGGAATGGCGAGCAAGCGAAGACACCTGAGCGGGTGCGGTACTAGCTGGTTGAAGCGAGTACATAAGAGGACACTGGCTCCACTCGGAGATTATAGAATCTGGCGAATGTGTTCGGTGTCGCCCAGCCTGCAGCTCTGCAGATGTCTGTTAGCGAGGCGCCATGCGCTAGAGCCCAAGAGGATGCCACACTCCGGGTGGAGTGGGCAGTCACACCAAGGGGGCACGGTCGACCTTGCTGCTGGTATGCCAAAGCAATGGTGTCCACTATCCAGTGAGACAACCTCTGCTTTAAGAGAGCCTTTCCCTTCAGCTTCCCACCATAACAGACAAAGAGCTGGTCTGAGGTCCTGAAACACTGCGGTCCCCGACCCTCTTGAGAGAGGCCAATGCAACCAGGAGCGCTGTCTTCATTGACAGGAACTTAAGCTCCCCTGATTGCAGAGGCTCAAAGGGAGCACTCTGCAGGGCACTTAAGGCCACTGAGAGGTCCCAAGAGGGAACGAGAGGAGAACGAGGAGGATTCAGCCTCCTCGCCCCCCTCAGGAACCTGACGATCAGGTCGTGCTTCCCTATGGACTTACCTTCCACTAAGTCGTGGTGTGCGGCAATAGCGGCAACATAAACTTTGAGGGTGGAGGGAGACAGCCTTCGCTCCAACCCATCTTGAAGGAAGGAAAGCACGAAACTGATCGAACACCTCCGGGGGTCTTCTCGGCGAGAAGAGCACCAGTTGACGAAGAGGTTCCACTTCAACGCGTAGGCGTGCCTAGTGGACGACGCTCTAGCGGAAGTGATGGTAGCCACCACCGTAGGTGGTAGGGTACTCAAACCTGCCTCGTCCCGTCCAGGGGCCACACGTGGAGGTTCCAGAGATCGGGACGAGGGTGCCACAGGGTGCCCCGTCCCTGAGAAAGGAGGTCCTTCCTCAGAGGAATTGGCCAAGGAGGTGCTGTCACGAGGAGCACTAGTTCGAAGAACCAAGTCCGGGTGGGCCAGTACGGCGCAACCAGAAGGACCTGCTCCTCGTCCTCCCTGACCTTGCGCAAGACCTGCGCAAGAAGGCTCACTGGGGGAAACGCATATTTGCGGCCCCGCGGCCAGCTGTGCGCCAGAGCATCCGTGCCGAGCGTGCCCTCGGTCAGAGAATAAAACTGGACGCAATGGGTCGAGTCGTGGGAGGCAAACAGATCTATCTGTGCGTCCCCGAACTGGTCCCAAATCAGCTGGACCGGCTGGGAAGGAGTCGCCATTCTCCAGGGAGGGGCTGAAGCCGTGACAGCTCGTCGGCAGCACGGTTCAGGGCTCCGGGAATGTAAATGGCACGAAGGGACCTCAGATGCTTCTGACTCCATAAGAGGAGGTGGCGAGCGAGTTGCGACATACGGCGGGAGCGTAGACCACCTTGATGGTTGATGTACGCTACTGTGGCGGTATTGTCTGATCGGACTAGTACGTGTTGACCCATGAGCAGCGCTCGGAAGCGGTGCAGGGCAAGGCGTACTGCCAGCAACTCGAGGCAATTGACATGCCATAGGCGCTGGGGTCCTGTCCAGGAGCCCGCGGCAGCATGTCCATTGCACATGGCGCCCCAGCCCGTGGTGGAGGCATCTGTTGAGACAACAACATGCCGAGACACTCGTTCCAGGGGGACACCAGCCCTGAGAAAACTGAGGTTCAACCACGGGGTGAAGGTCTGACGGCAGGTCGGAGTAACTGGTACTCGGAGCGTGCCTTGTTGCCATGCCCACCTCGGGACTCGGTCGCGAAGCCAAAGCTGAAGCGGTCTCATATGAAGCAATCCGAGCGATGTCACCGCGGCTGCAGATGCCATATGCCCCAGGAGCCTCTGAAAATGTTTCAGTGGAACCGCACTCTTGCCCTGTATTTGTCTCAGACAAGTCAGCAGTGACTGCGCGCACGCGCTCGTAAGCTGCGCGGACATGGCGACCGAGTCGATGTCCATACCGAGAAAATAGATCCTCTGCACGGGGCAAAGTTTGCTCTTCTCCCAGTTGACCCGAAGGCCCAGACGAGCTAGGTGCCGGAGCACAAGGTCCCTGTGTTCGCAAACCTGATCTCGAGAGTGAGCTAGGATCAGCCAGTCGTCGAGATAGTTCAGGATGCGAACCCCGTGAACCCGAAGGGGAACAAGGGCTGCCTCGACGACCTTCGTGAAGACGCGTGGAGACAGGGCTAGCCCGAAAGGGAGAACCGCATACTGGTATGCCTGCCCCTCGAAAGCAAACCGGAGGAACGGTCTGTGTCGAGGAAGAATGGAGAAATGAAAGTAGGCGTCCTTCAGGTCGATCGCTGCAAACCAATCCTGGGGCCGAACACATTCGAAAATGCGTTTGGCGGTGAGCGTCTTGAACGGCATCCTGTGAAGGGAGCGATTCAGCACGCGCAGGTCCAGGATTGGTCTTAACCCACCGGTTTTCTTGGGGATAATGAAGTAAGGGCTGTAAAGCCGGACTTCATCTCGGCTGGAGGGACAGTCTCGATTGCACCCTTCGCCAGCAGGGTGGCAATCTCTGCTCTCATGATGGGGGCATTGCCACCGACCAAAGTGGAGCGGACTCCCCTGTAGCGGGGAGGAGGCCGTGCGAACTGAATCGCATAGCCGAACCTGATGGTGCGGGCTACCCAGCGGGACAGAAGGGGAAGCTCTAGCCAGGCTCCCAAGAACTGTACCAGCGGGGTCATGCGGACCACAGGCGTCCCCCCGGAGGGGCAGCGAAGCGGAGTAACTGGCCCGGACGTGGACGGCATAGTGATCCGGTGTGGGGGCGCAGTTACCATCCACACCCTGACAGAGGAGGCCAGGGAAGGACCAGGGTTCCACGGGGGCCTGCTCTGCCAGGGGTCTGGCGACAGAGTGGGACAGGGACGAAACGGTCCGTGGACGGCACGCCGTGTCAACCAACTCTGGGACAGAGGGGGACGAGGAGAGCACGGCTTGTGGGCGGCGCTCTGTGTCGTCCGAGAACTCTGTGTGCTCAGAGACGAGAGAGTCAGTTCTTTCTGAATAAGGATTCTTCCCCAGCCCTCCACCGGGGAAAGGAGTGGCCCTGCTACCAACTCCTGGAAAGAACTGAGTCCCATCTCTGAGCAGCCCATCTCAAAAGCGCCGCTTAACCCGGCACTTAGCGGGGGGCGGGGCTGGAGAGGGCTGAGGCATCCCCCCACGTTCTTCCAAGCCAGCCCGGGTGAACGGGCGGGGTTGGAACCGTGGGAGGGCGCCTTCGGCGGTTGGCAGACTGAGGGACCTGAGCGGACGGCGGGGCCGTCGGCAGAACAACCTCAATCTGCTCCCGGGTGGTTAAGAACTATTGGGCAGAAGAACTCAACCGCACCGCCGAAGAGGCCGACCTGGGATGTGGGGGTGTCGAGCAGACCAGTCTGCCGACATCCAGCACATCAGACCGGTAAGCCCCAGAATGGTAAACATCACCTGACTCGGAGAGCGCACGGCCACCTTCGTCGCTCGGAGAGCAAGGTCAGTGGCGGCGAGCTTTTTGGTAGCTCATTAAAGAGCCTCGAGTCAGTCCCGCCCTCATGCATAACCATGAGCATCTGGGCCAGGTAGACCACAGAACGGTCATGGGATGCAGTGAGGCGGCTGCCTGTCCTGTGGCACTATAGGATTTCGCCACAGATTAGTGTAGACGAAAAGAACTACAGGCTTCGGACGGGTGCTTAGGATAGCGCCGGGAAGCACTTTGAGGACACAGTAGCATCGCAACAGAGCGTTCAACCGGGGGGACCCCAGTGTACCCATGGGCAGCGGCCCCGTGAGGGGGGAAAGGCGGATGAGACCAACGAGCGGTCCTGAGAAGACACGGGGGTCTTCCAGGACATCGAGATCTCATCATGCACGTCCGGGAAGAAAGATATTGGGGTTTGCCGTGGACGTGGGTCGGTGGCCTTACCCAAAAACCAATCGTCCCAGGAAAGCATGGCCGTCATCTCCGGATCAGACTCAGGCACAGCATAACACACCAGAAGGTGGCAGCTGTGACGAGTCGTCACTTCCAAAAGAACCAAGCCCACCTTATGATGTTACTACAGACATAGCATCTTCCTCTGTAGCTTCAACCGAAACTCGCGGGCCACCCGAAGGTCGACTCGCGGGAATCGGAGGTTCACTAGCGGGCACCGTCACACAGGAGGGGGCTGGGGTCGCGATCAGATAGTCGGCGCCTTGTTCCAGACTATAACCCCTTAAGGTCACCCTGGCCACCAGCCGAAGTAGCACCCCTCGGGGGAGCGCTAGATCTGGGTGTGGATGAGGGGACTCTCACTCTTGCGAGTTCATTGAGTCTCGACCTAAATGACGCGATGATCAAGTTCCCAGAGAGAACATGAATCACCCACGAGCGCTGTACAAGCATGATCAAAGCCCTACACACTAGACAGCGCTCGTGCCCATCAGAGTCCGATACCAATCTGCCGCCACTTTTTTTTTTTTTAAATGCACGGGCGAGCCGTCTTTAAAAAGACGTGCCGCGTGCGAGCTCTTTTGTGAGAGGAGAAAAAAACTCTGCGATGTTGAAGCGAGCGGGGAGAACACACTCACTGGTAGATCACTGCACAGATCAGCAGGCAATGTGAACTCGCTGCAGATCGCCATCACACCAACACCGGAGAGAATGGCTCGTCTTGTAGAGTGAAGTCATAAATGGCTGTGGAGTGAAGAGATACTCTTGGCTCCGAAGCGAAAACATAACTGCATGTTGCCGGCGTCCTCCTTATATACCCACGAGGTGGGGCGGAGTTACGTCATGCAAATTCCGCAGACCCATGGCATTTCTTTGCCATTGGCTCGTTTTTGTATACTCGAAGTCGATAGGTGTTCTAAGCGAAACCCCATTCGTCGTCATCCGACGTAACTCGGACTGACAACGAAAGGGAACTACATTGTCAGGGCACTACATCAAATTGAAATGAAAAGATAAGGCCTAAGAAATGTCTTATCCTGTAATGCAGGCAAACGCAGACAGAAATGAAAGGGTTCAAGTGTAAAATAAACTCTCTCTGCCTTACTGCTTTTAATGAAAAAGATAAAAAATAAAGAATAAAGTGTGCTTATTTCTAATATTTTTATTATTTTATATATAAATAAATGGTATATAATCCAGAGGAAAATATTGTTTAGTGTCATGAATTAATCTGAACATACAAAAGTTTAAAGGAAACAATAATATTGATCTGTAATATAATACATTAATTTTAATTCATTCAGGTTCAATTACCAAACATACAATCTTAATTTAATTTAAATCAAACAACGATTTTACAAGATTCAAGACACTTCCTGTTTTGGCATACAGCTCATGAAAACCCAAAATTCCTGTCTCAAAAAATTAGCATATTTCATCCGACCAATAAAATAAGTGTTTTTAATACAAAAATAAAGTCAACCTTCAAAAATTATGTTCAGTTATGCACGCAATACTTGGTCGGGAATCCTTTTGCAGAAATGACTGCTTCAATGTGGCGTGGCATGGAGGCAATCAGCCTGTGGCACTGCTGAGGTGTTATGGAGGCCCAGGATGCGTCGATAGCGGCCTTAAGCTCATCCAGAGTGTTGAGTCTTGCGTCTCTCAACTTTCTCTTCACAATATCCCACAGATTCTCTATGGGGTTCAGGTCAGAAGAGTTGGCAGGCCAATTGAGCACAGTAATACCATGGTCAGTAAACCATTTACCAGTGGTTTTGGCACTGTGAGCAGGTGCCAGGTCGTGCTGAAAAATGAAATCGTCATCTCCATAAAGCTTTTCAGCAGATGGAAGCATGAAGTGCTCCAAAATCTCCTGATAGCTAGCTGCATTGACCCTGCCCTTGATAAAACACAGTGGACCAACACCAGCAGCTGACATGGCACCCCAGACCATCACTGACTGTGGGTACTTGACACTGGACTTCAGGCATTTTGGCATTTCCTTCTCCCCAGTCTTCCTCCAGAGTTTGGCACCTTTATTTCCGAATGACATGCAACCACTGAGCAACAGTCCAGTGCTGCTTCTCTGTAGCCCAGGTCAGGCGCTTCCGCCGCTGTTTCTGCTTCAAAAGTGGCTTGACCTGGGGAATGCGGCACCTGTAGCCCATTTCCTGCACACGCCTGTGCACGGTGGCTCTGGATGTTTCTACTCCAGACTCAGTCCAATGCTTCCGCAGGTCCCCCAAGGTCTGGAATCGGTCCTTCTCCACAATCTTCCTCAGGGTCCGGTCACCTCTTCTCGTTGTGCAGCGTTTTTTGCCACACTTTTTCCTTCCCACAGACTTCCCACTGAGGTGCCTTGATACAGCACTCTGGGAACAGCCTATTTGTTCAGAAATTTCTTTCTGTGTCTTACCCTTTTGCTTTAGGGTGTCAATAATGGCCTTCTGAACAGCAGTCAGGTCAACAGTCTTACCCATGATAGCGGTTTTGAGTAATGAGACAGGCTGGGAGTTAAAGCCTCAGGAATCTTTTGCAGGTGTTTAGAGTTAATTAGTTGATTCAGATGATTAGGTTAATAGCTCATTTAGAGAACCTTTTCATGATATGCTAATTTTTTGAGAAATTTTGGATTTTCATGAGCTGTATGCCAAAATCATCAGTATTAAAACAATAAAACCCCTGAAATATTTCAGTTGGTGTGCAATGAATCTAAAACATATGAAAGTTTAATTTTTATCATTACATTATGGAAAATAATGAACTTTATCACAATATGCTATTTTTTTGAGAAGGACCTGTATGTACAGAGTTTGGTAAAACTAACCCCCAACTTTAGTCACAAGGTGGCGCTATAGAGCCCCTCCTCCTCACCCATTCCTACTGGCCAACAACTCTGATTTGAATGTCTCATGCATTGTTTCATTCAATTTGAAGCATGCTAAGAGTCTCAAAAACACCCAAAAAGAATATTAAAGTTTGACGTCATGACAACAGTATTCTAGATATCAAGAATCCTTTCATAGGAGTACATCTGCGGTGTCTTGACATTTTTATGATGAGGATTGAAGCAAATCGATAAAAATAAGAGGACGATTTTAAAGCATTTTGAAAGTGACACATTTACTGCTGCCAGTTGGTGGCGCTATGACTTTGCACGATATTTACAACAATGTGATCAGCCTCCAACAATGAACACACAGCTGATTCGTTGACACAACGAACACACAGGTTTCAAGAGTTTTTGAGCATGTCAAGGGCCCCAAAACTGTGTGTGTGTGTGTGTGTGTGTCTCCAGGCTAATACAGAATGCATGTCACAGAGACACCGGCCCAGAGTGGTCCAGGGTAACTTAGCAACAGTTCCTGGCTGAACTTTAGCCTAGCGTAACACCCATTAATCCGGAGTGATCCGCCAAATGAGACACACTTGTGGTTTTTAACAGCTAGCAGTAAAACCAGCAATGTTACATGACTGATTCATTTTTACATGGCTCAGAAATGCTTTGAATAATTCCTTAATGACAGCCTTGACCTTTGACACCAGCTGTCCATCACATAGTCTCCTCGACTATTTAAAGGACACATTTAGGATTGATGTAAGATGTCGTGCACATGTACAGTGTGTAAAGCATCTAAAGTAGACCTCATCCCTTGCCTGTCCTCCCTAAACCTTCAAATCTCTCTGTCGCAGTCGCTCGTCCTGATATGAAGGCTTGGCCTACGGGGCAAACGCTTTTGAAATAATCTTTAAACATTTTATTCATTCACAACCTTTATCGTAATTCTTTTCTGCATGCGGGAAACTGACGGTCCCAAACGTGACTGAATCAAACCTGAAGTCCAAATTTAAATGAAAGTCCTGTAAGTTGTGCCCTGTCCTGGTAAATAAGTCTATCTGTGAGTATCAGATCAACGTGTACAAGAAAAAAGACAAATACGGAAAAGGGAGGATGAACCTTTAGTCACTCAGTGACTTTAGTCGCTTTGGTACATTTCTCAGATCAGAATTGAAATTCTCAAAACTACCTGTTCAATCTTCACATCATCGTGTCACGTGTGCACATCAGAAAAGCAGTTTCTCATTTCTTTGAACAAGTTGCAAATGCTTTGGTCTATCCATGCAAATGATTATGTGTTATGTGTATCATGTTATCCATGATAATTCTCTGTGTTTCCTACATCATCAATTGCTTATGTCAAGTTGATCAGACTGTATTATAATGGGTCTCTGTTGAATAGTCACCCGAGTATAGAGTAACAGGAGTAAAGCCCGCAGAAAATAACTAAAGCAGTGACATGATGACGCAGGACTGAAGGAGTTTGAGGTGAGCGTGGGCTTTGATGTCAGACAGGAAGAGGTGAAGACAGCCGTGGGACACGAGCCTCGTTTCTCCAAACATGTGCTGGAAAACATTGTAAAATAAAATGAGATTAGTTTGGACATCATGTCAGCTATGGTGAGTGATATTAGTTTTAGAGCTTTATTCAGGTTCACATGGAGCAAAACCTCTGATGCACACAAGAGAGGTTTTTATCTGGGCTGCGTTTGAGTTTGGAAGACCATGAATGGATGATAGGTAGATAGATAGATAGATAGATAGATAGATAGATAGATAGATAGATAGATAGATAGATAGATAGGAATATGGATGGATGGATGATGATAGACAGATAGATAGATAGATAGATAGATAGATAGATAGATAGATAGATAGATAGGAATATGGATGGATGGATGTTAGATAGATAGATAGATAGATAGATAGATAGATAGATAGATAGATAGATAGGAATATGGATGGATGAATGGATGGATGGATGGTAGATAGATAGATAGACAGATAGATAGATTGATAGATTGATAGGAATATGGATGGATGGATAGATAGATAGATAGATAGATAGATAGGAATATGGATGGATGAATGGATGGATGGATGGTAGATAGATAGATAGACAGATAGATAGATTGATAGATTGATAGGAATATGGATGGATGGATAGACGGATAGATAGATAGATTGATAGGAATATGGATGGATGGATGTTAGATAGATAGATAGATAGATAGATAGATAGATAGATAGATAGATAGATAGGAATATGGATGGATGAATGGATGGATGGATGGTAGATAGATAGATAGACAGATAGATAGATTGATAGATTGATAGGAATATGGATGGATGGATGATAGATAGATAGATAGATAGATAGATAGATAGACAGATAAATAGATAGATTGATAGGAATATGGATGGATGATAGATAGATAGATAGGAATATGGATAGATAGATAGAGATAGATAGATCAAAATTTGGATAACTAGTAATTTCTTACTACTAAATTCTGAAAAAACAGAGATTCTAATATTGGACAAAAAACTTCCACACGTAATAACCTAGAATACTGTCTAACACTTGATGGCTGCTCTGTTAAGCCTTCGTCTTTGGTCAGGAACTTGGGTGTGTGTGTGTGTTTGTGTGTGTGTGTGTGTGTGTGTGTGTGTGCTCTTTGATACCAATCTTTCATTTGAAAGCCAAGTTTCTAGCATATGTAAAACCGCATTTTTCAGTTTTAAAAATATATCTAAATTATGAAATATGCTTTCAATGAAAAATCCGGAACAGTTAGTTCATGCGTTCATGACATCAAGACTAGATTATTGTAATGCCCTACTGGGTGGTTGCCCTGCGCGCTTAATAAATAAACTACAGCTGGTCCAAAACGCAGCAGCTCGAGTTCTTACTAGAACCAGGGAGTATGACCATATTAGCCGGTTCTGTCAACACTGCATTGGCTGCCCATTAAACATCGTATACATTGTAAAATATTGCTGATTACTTTCAAAGCACTAAATGGTTTATAGTCCTTCACATCTTTTGCGATCTCAAAACTCTGGCCAGTTGATAATACCTATAATATCAAAATCGACTGCTGGCAGTAGATCCTTTTCCTATTTAGCACCAAAACTCTAGAACAGTCTTCCTTACATTGTCCGGGATGAACCAGATCTGATGGAGGACCTGCGTCTGGACACGTCCACAACACATCCCTAAAGTGCCAGCCTCATCAGCCCTATGAAGGCCTCATCAACACGACAGCATCGGCTCTGATCCTCAACAAACTCATCTCCATACCGGTGTGATGACTCTGATCTTAAACCAGATGGAACTGGATACATTTCTGAATGTTCTGATCCAATCTGACCTCTGACCAGTAATGCTGCCTGAATCATAATCATACACTGTGTGTTCGTTGGTCAGAGGAGAACTGGCCCCCCGACTGGGTTCTCTTAAGGTTTTTTTTTTTCTCCATTCTGTCACTGATGGAGTTTTGGTTCCTTGCCACTGTCGCCTTTTTCCACCTTTGTTGCACATTGGCTTGGCTTGCTTAGTTGGTGACATTAAATTTAACATTTAATTTAATATTCAACAATAATATTGATCTGCCTGCATTGACACTTTTATACAAGAGCTGAACTGAGCTGGACGATGACATCACGGCTTTCTCCAAAGTGGCTATATATATATATAAATTAACTAAATTAATAACTTTTTTACTGAACTTACTTAAGCTGGACTGTGATGCTATTTTCTTCTGGAAAGACATTTTTGCAGTATTTTCATGTTATCAATGCAAAGCTGCTTTGAAACAATCTGTATTGTAAAAAGCTCTATATAAATAAATGTGACTTGACTTGACACACACACACCGGCTCCCGTGGGATTGTGATCCTGCTCAGCCATCAGCGTCACTGGTGTTCTCTCTCTCTCTCTCTCTCTCTCTCTCTGTCTCACACACACACACACACACACACACACACACACACGAAAATGCACACATGCACACACACTCTCACTCACACCTGCAGAGGGACAGGGACTCACCACTACAGAGAGTGAGACAGGGACAGAGAGTGAGACAGCGACTGAGAGTAAGACATGGATGGAGAGTTAGACAGCTTTGAGAGTGAGACAGGGAAGGAGAGTGAGATATGGGTGGATAGTGAGATAGCTTTGAGAGTGAGACAGGGACAGAGAGCGAGACAGGGACTGAGAGTGAGACATAAATGGAGAGTGAGACAGGGACTGAGAGTGAGACATGGATGGAGAGTGAGACAGGGAAGGAGAGTGAGACTGAGAGTGAGACATGGATGGAGAGTGAGACAGGGATAGAGAGTGAGACAGGGCCAGAGAGTGAGACAGGGAAGCGCACATTAATCGCTGTCGAGCGTCTCTCGTCCTACAAACACACTGATATCTATTCCCTCAATCTCTCCGTCTCTGAAGCAGCGCTTATAGATTTCGCTGTGCCAGTGTGATTTACTATTAAAATCACAGAGTGAAGATGAGGCACATGAGTGCAGTGCTACAAATCCACACTGGTAAAAGGCTTTCGATACAGGGTTACCTTACAGTTTGATCACTGCCTAAATAACTGCAGTGCTTAATGAACAGACGACCGGTGTTACACGTGCCATAGAATTAAAGGACATGGTTTTAGGGACATTGATTTAATGCCAGAGAAGGACGAGCTCCTCTAAACAACTACATGTTTTTTTTTTTTTTTTTTTATCATACAAAGTTTTTTCCTTAGTTACCTTTGGCTGCTCAAAGACATTCAAGCATGTTTTCCCTGCAAATCTGTTCACTGGGAGTTTAAGACATTCCTGACAATCAAGTCATTTATTCAGTTCTGTTGTCTTTATTCTGTCAGCTACATGCATCAATCCTCTGTGCTTTTATAATCATCATCTTCACTCACCATTAAAATCCATTTCCATTTTATTTTGTGTGTACAGTATATATAACTTCAAATTTCAAAGCACTTGTTACAGGTCTGCCAGGTTCCAGCACTACACTTCCCATCACTCTCCTCTGTACCCACCTGCAA
This sequence comes from Meda fulgida, assembly GCA_030578275.1. Taxonomy (NCBI): domain Eukaryota; kingdom Metazoa; phylum Chordata; class Actinopteri; order Cypriniformes; family Leuciscidae; genus Meda; species Meda fulgida. The sequence continues at coordinate 52,448,565 of CM060622.1, forward strand.
TTCCTAATCACACACACCTGCACCTCATCATCACCATCATCACCACCAACACCACTATAAATACTCACTTCACTGTCTGATCTCGTTAATACGAAGAGGACTACTTACCCTGCTATCACTAACCCCGTGTCCCCCGATCTCACTCACGATCAGTCTCCATACCTGTAAGGAGAACCATTCCAATCATCACCTGGACACCGCTCTCCAAGTATCATTGTTCGTGTCACTTACCTGCATTCTGTCTCCACTTAGTGTTGTCAATAAACTCCTGTTAACTTCATTATCCATCTCGAGTCTGCTTCCATAACAGCACCGTTTCCATCCCATGTATTTAAGAGAACAAAATCATCACTTCCAGGGAAATTGGTGCAAAATATCAGTAATAAAACTGTAATTTCCTGCAATCTAGCTGTTTTCCCTCCATCATAAACGAGTGTCTCGAGCGTCAGAGAAACACAGTAAACACTGTCATGTTCTCGAGCGTGCGGATGCTGGTGTTCGGGAACACACTCGTGTGAGGCACTTCTGGAGGGAATTAAACACAATCACTCTGATCACACACGTCCACTCCGGCGTTTCAGAAACACCAAACCAACATTAGAGATGCTGCAACGCCATTGGTCTTCTGGTTACTCCAGTTATCCAATCACAACTGACGCAGAGGCAAAGTCACCTGAGATTGTTGTTGCGCATCAGGGATTTATTCAGTTTCCATCATAGATTATGCACGTCATTTTATCGGATGAACAAACGATCCCCCTCAATCAAGCATAAACCTTTTGTTACACCGCATTTTTAGAATGTATGCAAATCTTGGGGCATTTCCGTCCAGCATTTTTTTTTTTTATGCAAGATCCCAAAAATCAAATTAAAATACCTGAAGTGGATGGAAACATAGCTAGTGAGTTTTTGAAAGCTGTAGTTCTCAGGCTGACCAGGCTCTCAATAGAGCTCACGGTTCTCATCCGTCTACACTGAAGAACCTGCAGATCTGAGCTTACTCTCAGGAGAGACAAACCAATTACAGCACAGAATAGACAGATCCGACAGCTGCATTGTGCTGTTCTTTCCCTCATCTCGGTGTGAACACGTGAATTCAGAGGGTAGAGGGTGAAGAGGGAGAGAAGGGCGACTTTTGTGTCTCTGTAACAGGAGATCTCGGCCTGTAATGGCTGAGCCTTACTGTTAATTAAGTTCAGGTTGGAGAGAATGAGAGAATTCAGGAGTGTGTGTCCCCTGGTAAACCTTACATAATGGGGACAAAATGTCCCCACAAAGATGGCAATATCCGAAAAATCCTTGTCCTTGCGGGGACATTTTTGGGTCACCATGAAGAAAACTGCTTATAAATCATACTAAGTTATGTGTTTTGAAATTGTAAAAATGCAGAAAGTTTTGTGTGATGGCTAGGTTCAGGGGTCGGGGAAGTGTAAGGGGACAGAATATACAGTTTGTACAGTATAGCAATCATTATGTCTATGGCGAGTCCCCTTTAAATTGTTGCCTTTGGCTTGCTCAGTTGGGGATATTCAAAATAATTAACCAAGCATTAATACCATTGATCAGCCCTACCAAACGTGGATGTTTTTTCTCTAAGAAACAAACATTGTTATGTTATTTGATTGATATTGTGAAGCTGCTTTGATGCAATTTATATTGTGAAAAGCGCTATATAAATACACTTGACTTGACTTGACTAAATATGAAAACACAACCTGTGTGTGTGTCCAAAACAGGCACGTGCAGAGGGGGGGCTTCCAGTACTCGAGCCCCTGCCCTATTTCAAAATTAATCAAAAGTGCCCTTCTCAAACAAATATCAATGATAATATTGTGGTCAATAAAACAAAATGCATTTGATTATAATTAACATGACAATGTGCACAAAACTAAAGTAGCCTAAATTCACGTTTATTTTTACGTTTCTGTCAGGTGTCGTTGCTATAACGTGTTGCTATGGGTTGCGTGTCTTGCTCATTTTCGAGGGTCTAAAACTCCGGAGTAATGTGTGTGTGGACGGCAGGCATAACCGTCGAAAAAGTTATACGTTTTAAAATGAAAATGCACAAGTGTAAACATGGGTAATATGGCTCTTTCAGTGATCATAATGGCTCGACGGCAGAAAACTAAATAAACCAAACATTTTTTCAACTTATGTTTTTCTCAATAATAAAAGGTTGTGTGTCGATTTAATTAAAAATCCACATCACATATTTTAAAATGTTACATAATTAATTGAAGCCTGTTTGTCATCGACCAATCGTCATCTGGCACAACAAGTTCAAATGTAATTGGACAATGTGAAGTGGAGCGTAACTTTCCGGTCATTTATAAATAGATCGTTTTAAAATTACATGGACAGACGAATATACATTTATGAAGCGACCTGAATCTTTGTAGCAGATCTTAAACACAGTGTAACCATATCTTAAACACATTGTCAACTTTGCACTTTGTTTGCAATTCTGTAACACACTTATTGCGAAACACTACAAACGTTTTCTTACATTAGACACTTTGTTCAAAAACGAAATCACCTGTTATCATTGGGAAAACACTCTGTTCAAAATGCAAATCTCATCTGGCAATTGTAGGGAAACTTACATACACACCTGAAAACACTTGCATAGAAAACAGAACACCAATCGGTCTGAGCCTTAGCACTACAAATAGGCCTCAGGTAAGCCATTTTGAGAACTTTGCAAGCATGGAGGCAAAGAGAGTCAGAGTAAGAGGAGATCAAAGAGAGAGAGGAGTCAGACGTGGAAGAGGAAGAGAACCAGTGCGGAGATGTGTGTCGGATGACATCAGGGCGACTCTGGTGGACCATGTGATAAATCATGGCCTGTCCATGAGGGAGGCTGGGCACAGAGTCCACCCTTACCTCAGTCGCACCGATAATAAGGACATTCCGACTGGAGAACAGGTATATCTTCAAGTTTCTACTTCAGACTGTACCTACTGTATGTGTCACATAATTCTGTATCCTATTACAGTATTACTGTACTAACTGTGATACACAAAAATGGGTAGTGCTTTGAAGTATATGTAAAGGAATACCATTGTGATGTTACAGTACTGTCTACAGATTGAAAGTACAGTATGTGAAAAAGAACCTACCAATGACATCTTGTGGTGGCATTTCTACAGAATGGTTGATCTCCTCAATCCAATCCAATCCACTTTATTTATATAGCACAATTTAAACAAACAACAAGGTTACCAAAGTGCTTTAAAAAGATAAAACATTAAAAAAACAAACAAATAAACAAATAACATCAACAATTACAGCGACAACGAAGACCACAGCAGCTCTCATGGTGAATCAAAAGCCAGGGAATGAAAATACGTTTTTAAACGTGACTTTAATGTGCGGAGGTAAGTCATTCCACAATTTGGGGGCAACTGCTGAAAAGGAGCGGTTGCCTCTGTTCTTCAGCCTGGACCTGGGCACGTTCAGCCGCAGCTGATCGGCAGACCTCAGTGACCTTGAAGTGGTGTAAGTGTGCAAGAGCTCAGAAATGTACTGAGGTGCCAACCCATTTAGTGACTTAAAAACAAACATTAAAATCTTAACATTTATTCTAAAATGTACAGGGAGGCAATGGAGCGAGGCCAAGATGCGAGTAATGTGCTCGTGTTTCTGGGTTCCTGTTAACAGGCGAGCAGCTGCATTTTGGTCCAAACAAGTCGAAATAAAAGCATGAATCACATGCTCAAAAGATCAAAAGATAAAACAGGTTTAATTTTAGATAAAAGCCTCAAATTATAAAAACTGGATTCAACCACAATGTTTATCTGCTTATCAAGTTTAAAATCACTGTCCATTTTAAAACCTAAGTGCCACATGAGTTCATCTACGTGGATGAGGCAGGCTTCAGTCTGGCCAAAACCAAGCGCCGGGCCGTAACGCAGCTGGACAAAGGGCTGTGTTTATACCTGCCCCCTTACAGCCCCTTTCTAAATGCAATCGAGAAATTATTTTCAGCTGATAATCTCCAAGTGCTATGTTTGATTGGCTTGTGTGTAGAGTTTTGACATGAGCCAAATTTTGCAAAAAGTGTGTAAGCAATAGGCAAAAAATTGACGTCAATTCAACGTTTTCATTCATGACTTCATGGATTAACAACACCTTAGTTAAAAGATTAACTAAAATGAGCACATCATCATGAAATATGATTTATTACTCATGATCATTATGTTTTCTTTGTTCATTGTCTAGGTCAGTGACCTCGTCACCACTTTAGTTGAGGGGCCACACACATGATGAAGTCATTGATAGATAATGCTTAGTTAATGATGACTACTGTATTGGACAGACCACAAAATAGACCAATCACAGCTCATAGCACACAAATTCTGTTGACATCCAAATACAGTAGTCATCATTAAAAGATCATTTTTTTACAGAAAAATTATAACTTAATATAATTTATTTTAAGCAAAGCATATATATACATATATATATATATGCCCCTTTTTTACAACTGAGCCCCTGCCCCTGAGGAACTCTCTGCACACCCCTGGTCCAAAACTCTACAAAAAGACACATTTGTGTAGTGACAAGGAGGGAAATCTGTTGGTCTGTTTCAGAGCTAATTGGAAGACAGGAAGACAAAATGAAAAATAGATTTTCCAAATTAGAAAACTGCTGAGACGACACTGGCCATAAATCCAGAGAATATTATGTGAAAGGCAAAATCAGCTCTGATGATTCATCACTATTTCAGCGTGGAAATGCATGCGGGAAACTACAACGTTAGCTTTAACTCCAAGAGCTCTTCATCTGCACAATGACAAAATGAGTTCAATGAGCCATTTGTTTTCACTATCAGACTTTCGTTTCACATAATAGACCTTTCCCACAATAACCGGAAATATGTAATCGCTGTGGAAGCGGAGTTCCTGTCAAGCGTCAACATATCAGAAAAACATACCCGGGCAAGAGAAAATGGATCAGAGAGTCTTTACAACTTCAAAAAAAATGTAACTTGTCATGTTCCAGTTGTTGATGACTTTGTTAAATGGTGCTGTGACGCTTGTCTGCAGCTGAATGTATCCAAGACCAAAAATATGATTATTGACTTCAGAACTGAAGCTCATTCTTCCCAGTATACGTTCATTAAAGGTGAGGTGGTGGAGTGTGTGGAAAGTTATAAATATTTAGGACTATTATTGACAAACTGCGTTTTGATGTGAATACCAAAAAGAAGTCTGTCAGTTTTATTCAACAGTTATGTCCTTCATCATGCTCTTAGTTCTCTATTCTGCTCTCACTAGACTACCAAACATGAAGAACAATTGATACAAATATTGATTTTCTAGTATGCTCCTTGTGCAATCAGACTGTTAAATACTCAGAATGGTAAATATTAGTATTTTAAATTTATGTGCCTACTGTTGTGTGTTCTTAGAGGTGGACAGAGTACACAGCTTCATTACTTGAGTAAAAGTACAGATACCCCTTGCTAAATTTTACTCAAGTAAAAGTACTACAGTTAGATGTCTACATAAGTAAAATTACTGAAGTACTTGTTTTTAAATGTACTTGAGTATCAAGAGTACATTTTCTAAATATTGCATTACTACTGCCACAGTGCTTACATTTATGTACAGAAATGTCCTACATATGGAGTTATGAAAAATGTTAATGTTAATACCTTAGAAAATGTAAAAGGAATCGAAAGTAAAATCAAGTCATTTTCATCTTTTTACCATGTTGCTTTATTTAACATTTCTCACAAGGCAGTAGCACAATGGCAACGCTCTGACAAACCTCTGCAAGAGTTTGAATGGATTTTTTGCACCCACATTTGAACCTGACTGTGTTAAACACACCGCATACTAAAGAACATCAAACCAAATGCTCGGCTTACCTTAATGTGTAATATCAGCTAACAATTGTGTGTACATGTGTCACGAAACTGCACATGGAACAAGGACAGTGGTGATCCAAACGCAGGCTTTATTATGAGGAGAATCCAGAGACAGGTACAAGGAAACAGGCAGGGGTCAAAACCAGGTAAGCAGTCCAAACAAACATCAAATCCGTGCAGAGATAAGGCAAACGGGAAACCGGGAACAGGCAGATAATCAGGGAACTGAAACACTAGAATACAAGGAAACTGGAACAAGGCTAGGTAATGCAGTCAGACACATACAATACTGACCACTGGTACAAAGGGCCACTCAGGCTTAAGACAAGTGCGCTAAACAAGATAATAAAACACAGGCGCGTAAATAATGAAGTACAAATGAGCTAACAGGATAACAAGGGGGCGTGGAGAACGAGAAACACCTGGGATCACTAATAAAGCCTGCGTTTGGATCACCACTGTCCTTGTTCCATGTGCAGTTTCGTGACAACATGTGAGTTTCATCAATCAAATCAATAAACCTAAACCAGCTAAGAATGCAATATAGCAATGTCCTGAGTGACACACCTCTGAACCTGACCGTGTTATACACGCAGCATAGAGCAAAGAAGAGAAAATAATAATTATTAAAGAAAATCAGGTAATCAGCTGTGTTTAGGTCAGTGTACAAAGAAGGAAAAATAAAATTCAGCTCATTTGAGTGACAGTATTAAGCCCCTTCCTCTCACATTGACACAGGCAAAGGCAGGAGAAAATACTTTCAGCTGAATAACACCATTCTCACACACACAATCTATGTGTGTGTGTGTGTGTGTGTGTGTGTGTGTGTGTGTGTGTGTGTGTGTTGGACTTCAATTCAATCAAATGTCATGAAGTCCTTGTTCAACTTGAGAAGAAGTTGGTTCTCAAAATTCTGTGAATTAATTGATCCCCTTCTTGGGGTGAAAAGCAAACCTGCTATGCTAAAAAGCCTTTCACACGCTGCTGAAGCTGGAAGGGCTGTGTTGAGCTTTAGTGAGAGGTTACGCACAGCTGGATAGGGGGCCAGTGTATTCACTCCTTCAGCTGTAGCGGATAGGTATCCATCAAGTTGCTTACTTATCTCATGGGAATGCGTCTGCTTGACATTGGTGAAGAAGTCATCTTCATCAGAAGAGGATGTGGTATCAGGAAACCGAAGACCTTCATCGTGTTCTGGCAGATGTTCCTTGATGTAACTAAGACCTTGATTAGAAACACAGAATCACACCAACAAACTCATATTTTTGTTATTATTACTCTAAGTAAACAACTGCATAGAATCATTGTTGGATGTAAAGGTTTTTGGATAAAACAAGCAAACAAACAAACAAAAAAAACATTTTCCTTACCAAGCTGTAGGACTGTGTCATTGCTGGTCCAGGAGGTTTTGAACCTTGGAACGAGAATGGCTGCAGCAATTAGCTCTGGCTCTGACATCATGCTCTCAAACCGCTTCCTCAAACCTTCAAGAAGAGCATCAACAAGTGACTTGCAAAATCTGAGTGACGGTCTGGACTTTTCAAGCTTGGTTGTGAGGGTGGTGATTGTCGGGAGCAGCCAGCCCATCTGAACGTTGACTTCTCCTTGTAGTATGTTCAAGGACTTCGCAACTGGACTCATGGTGGTGACATATTCCCCTAAAAAGGCTATGTCAGCCGGACTGTACCTAATAGAAACAGAAGAAAATAAACAAACACATATTTCAACAAAATGTAAATAAAAACACTGTACAAAGCTGGACATTTATTTATTTATATATGTACCTACAGCAGATAATGTGGTAAGCATTACTCTAACAAAATAAGAACACAATTACACATTAACATAAGCTACTTACATTGGAACATTGAGTGCAGCACAGACCGTTCTCACAGACCCCTCTCCTTGGTCTCTAATGATTCTGACCACACGTTCCACGGCCATGAAAGAGGAGTTCCATCGAGTTGAATTAGGCTGTACCAAGTGAAGCTTACAGTGTTCCTCTATAAGCTCTGCATTTTGAGGAGACCTTGATGCTTTATTCCAGAGTGCCTGGCACTTAGAAAAGGCTGATCTGGACAATTTCTTGTAAGCTTCTGTCTTATTAGCTTGATCAACATCGACTGTGGAAACTAAATTTAGTGAGTGGCATGCACACCGATGATGTTTCGGAAGCTGATACTGAAGACCATCATCTTCCTCCAGAATGGCTTCCACATCGATGAATTCCACCTCCTCTTCACCATCAGATGCATCACAATCTTCTCCTACTACTACTTCTTCGATTGTGCCTTCTGCAACTAACTCTTCATTGTTATTTTCATCCTGCGGACCAAAGACACGGAACGCTTTGACGAAATTCGACCCGTTGTCTGTTGTAGTTCTAACAACCTTTAGACTTATTTCATACACTGCATGAATGTCGGTCAAAACAGCTGCCAAGGCATCGAATGTGTGGGAGCCCCTTAGTTGACGGCAAGCAAGGGCAACTGAACGGCGTTCAAAACTGCGAGGATCGAGCCAGTGGGCTGTTACACCTATACAGCTCCTTCTCCTGGCCGTCCAACAATCAGTAGTCGTGGCAATGTATGGTACCATTTTCATTTTGTTCTTGAGACGTTCTTTCATTTTAGATGTAGCTGAATCAATCTTGCGCCGCACAGTTGTGCGGGACATGACGGCACTACTCGGTTGTAATTCTACAATAAGGTTTTGGAACGATGGTTTCTCAACCAGGGAGAAGGGCTGGAGACCTTGAACGATGAAGCGGAGGATAGCTCGATCAACCGTCTTCTGAGACACCTGCTTGGTCTCCAGCAGCTTCAGTTGCTTTGCCTTGAAGCCTGTTCCACCTTCTGATGGCCTCTTGCAGGCTGTTGAAGTCAGTTGACAGTATTCCTCCAGATGTGTCTCATGCCTTCTCTGTAAAACACAGTATAATATTTCAGTTTACACTATAATAAACTAATAAATATTAGAAAAGATACCCAGGCTGTTCTCTCATATAGTCTACATAGCAGTATTATTAACCCTCTGGTCCTCTTCGTTTAGGGGTCACACATGGCTTCTTCCCGTTCTAAAGTGACCGAAGCCTTTTTTTTTTCAGGAAAACCAATGTATTATATATTCTTCTTCAATAATATTTTTTGATTCTTATTTAGAATTTTTAAAGATTTCTATGTTACTATGCAATAATTATACTAAGCAACTTTTTTCATTAGAATTGATATATATTTTTTACTTTACATTTTTTTTAATAAATGCAATATTTCACATAAAAATAGAGTGCAGGCCTTTAAAATAAAATAAAAAATAAGTGAGAAAAGCTCACATAGAGAGGTTTTTTAATTCGCCTTTTTTTTAGACATGATTTCTCCATTTTATTCGTTTTTTTTAATTTAGATATATATTTAGACATTCTAAAAGACTAATTTTTGATATTTTTAGATATTTCTGTTAGATAAGTATCAGGTTTTGCATTGTGATTACAACCAACCATTACATTTGGTTAGAAAGGGAACAAAACAATGCAAGCATTTTTGTTAGTCAGTATTTGATAATTAAAAAATCTAACAAAATAAGGGATGGATAGTGATATTTCAAAATACTTTATACAGACATTTTGCAATTAATTGGTATTTTATTCAGTTTAATTCTATAAATGGTAATAAAACTTCAAGTTCAGAAGGGAATAGCAATTATGATCTAACAGTAAAAACATAATAAAATAACATAACAGCAAACAATCATTATCAAACTGAAGGTTAAAAAAAGAGGAATAAATGTAATATTAATAATAAATATTATTTTAACTATATACATACAAACTGTAATTATTTTATGTATTGTTGCATCGCAACAGATATCAGGAACACCTATTAGGCTAAAATAATAGCAAACACAATAATGATTTGTTTGCGTGCATGCGTGTGTGTGTGTGTGTGTGTGTGTGTGTGTGTATTTTTGACCGAAGAGGACCAGAGGGTTAATTATGAAGTGCTGGTTGTTCATAATTTTCCAATGGCTCCAGACTAACTTTTTAAATTGGTTTTATTGGTGCAACGAACTTTAATTTACATGGACCAGCAAAGTTTTTAGGTGCTTCTGACACCTAAAACTCCATCAGGTGACCTAATGGAGAGAAAAAAAAAACCTTGGGAGAACCCAGGCTCAGTCGGGTGCCAGTTCTCCTCTGGCGTTTATGAACTAGAGGCCGGATTTACAGTAACTGTAATTTGATACAGAATTTTGTTTTATTTTATCACTTCGGGGTGGGTACGCGAACCGGAATCACAACGTTTTATCTGTAGAGTGGGAAAGGGATCCTCCATAGGGAGCGGCTAGTTAGCACTTCAGCACTGCGTTGTCATCGGGTCCAGGCAAAGCTCCTAGTCAGATCTGGATACGGCCTGGATCCGGTAGGCTGCGGGAAAACCTCGGGATAAACAAAGACACTAAAATTAGCGTAGATGCCATTCTTCTTATGATGATGTAACGAGTACATCAGGATTTAAGGGAAGTGTTCCCAGTTCCGGCTGACCTAATCTATGCAGCCTAACATTGAATTATATAAGTCTATAATATATTATGTGTATGCTAGGTCAAAGAGATGTGTTTTTAGTCTAGCTTTGAACTGACAGAGTGTGTCTGCTTCCCGGACAATGGTAGGAAGACTGTTCCAAAGTTTTGGTGCTAAATAGGAAAAGGATCTACTGCCAGCAGTCGATTTTGATATTCTAGGTATTATCAACTGGCCCAAATTTTGAGATCGCAATAGACGTGAAGGACTATAATGCGTTAAGAGCTCGCTCAAGTACTGCGGAGCTAAACCATTTAGTGCTCATCAACAATATTTTAAAATTTATACGATGTTTAATAGGCAGCCAATGCAGTGTTGACAGAACCGGGCTAATATGGTCATATTTCCTGGTTCTAGTAAGAACTCGAGCTGCAGCGTTTTGGACCAGCTGTAGTTTATTTATTAAGCGTGCAGGGCAACCACCCAGTAGAGCATTACAATAATCTAGTCTTGATGTCATGAAAGCATGAACTAATTGTTCCGCATTTGTTAATGAGAGCATATGTCGTAATTTAGATATATTTTTAAGATGGAAAAATGCGGTTTTATAGATACTAGACACGTGACTTTCAAATGAAAGATTGCTATCAAAGAGCACACCCAGGTTCTTAACCGACGACGAAGACTTAACAGAGCAGCCATCAAGTGTTCGACAGTATTCTAGGTTATTACGTGTGGAAGTTTTTTGTCCAATAATTAGAATCTCTGTTTTTTCAGAGTTTAGTAGTAGGAAATTACTAGTCATCCAATTTTTTAAATCACCTATGCATTCCGTTAACTTTGTGAATTGGTAAGTTTCGTTAGGTTTTGAAGAAATATAGAGCTGAGTATCATCGGCATAACAGTGAAAGCTAATTCCATGTTTCCTAATGATATGTCCTAATGGTAGCATGTACAGAGTGAACAGCAGCGGTCCTAGTACTGAGCCTTGTGGTACGCCATACTGAACTTGTGATCGATAAGACATCTCTTCATTTACTGCTACAAACTGATAACGGTCAGATAAGTATGATTTAAACCATGCTGCCTTTGGCTTGTTCAGTTGGGGATATTCAAAATAATTAACCAAGCATTAATACCATTGATCAGCCCTACCAAACGTGGATGTTTTTTCACTAAGAAACAAACATTGTTATGTTATTTGATTGATATTGTGAAGCTGCTTTGATGCAATTTATATTGTGAAAAGCGCTATATAAATACACTTGACTTGACTTGACTTGACTTGACACGCTAGTGCAATTCCACTAATGCCCACATAGTTTTCTAGTCTATTTAAAAGAATGTTGTGGTCAATTGTGTCAAATGCAGCACTAAGATCAAGTAACACTAATAGAGAGATACAACCACGATCGGATAAAAGTAAATTATTTGTAACTCTAATGAGAGCTGTCTCAGTACTATGGTGCGGTCTAAATCCTGCCTGAAAATCCTCGCAGATATCATTTCTTTCAAGAAAGGAAAACAGTTGGGAGGATACTGCTTTTTCTAATATCTTTGACAGAAAAGGCAGATTTGAGATCGGCCTGTAATTGACTAATTCTGAAGGATCAAGTTGCGTTTTTTTAACAAGCGATTTTATCATAGCCAGCTTAAAGGTTTTTTGTACGTATCCTAGAGACAAAGACGAATTAATGATATTAAGAAGAGGATCTATGATCTCTGGAAGCATCTCTTTCAATAGCTTAGTCGGTATAGGGTCTAACATACAAGTTGTCGATTTAGATGAATTAACGAGAATGCAGAATTCTTCCTCTCCTATAGCAACAAATGAATAAAAATATTCCTCAGGGAGACTACAATGCACTCCCTGATGCGATACTGTAGTAGACGGTTGCATAGTTATAATTTTGTCCCTGATATTATCAATCTTATAAGTGAAGAAGTTCATAAAGTCATTACTGTGTTGGCCTGAAACTTCTGTGCTTGAAGCTTTCTTTTTCGTTAGTTTAGCCACTGTTTCAAATAAATACCTAGGATTATGTTTATTTTCTTCTAATAGGGTTGAAAAATAAGCAGATCTAGCAGCTTTTAAATCCTCTCTGTAAGCAATCAAGCTCTCTTTCCATGAAATCCGAAATACCTCTAGTTTTGTTTTCTTCCAGTTGCGCTCCATTTTTCTGGCTGTTCTCTTAAGGGCCTGAGTGTGCTCGTTGTACCACGGCGTTGGACTATTTTCTTTAATCTTCTTTAAGCGCAACGGAGCAACTGCGTCTAAAGTGCTGGCAAAGAGAGAGTTAAAAGTTTCTGTTGCAATATCAAGTTCTTCTAAGCTATCCGGGATGCTGAGATGATGAAACTGATTAGGAAGATTATTGATAAAGCAATCTTTAGTGGCAGAAGTTATAGGTCTAACATATTTATAACACGGAGTCGGCTTTGCAGCCTTGGCTAAATGTAATTTACATGAGACTAGATAATGATCTGAGATGTCATCGCTCTGCTGCAGAATTTCAACGGCATCAACATCTATTCCATGTGATAATATTAGATCTAGAGTATGATTACGACAATGAGTGGGTCCTGACACGTGTTGTCTAACTCCAATTGAGTCTTTAAGTGCCAATCCCAATGCATCTTTTTCATTATCTACATGTATATTAAAATCACCAACAATTAGTTCTTTATCGTTAGCCAATACTAATTCTGATAGAAAGTCCGCAAATTCTTTGATAAAATCTGTATGGTGCCCTGGTGGCCTGTATACATTAGCCAGCAGAAATCTCAAACGTGATTTATCGTTTACACTATATATTTTTACAGTAAGCACCAACACTTCAAAAGAAGTATATTTAAAAATAGATTTCTTAGTGGTTTTGAAAATATTACTATAAGTTACAGCAACACCTCCCCCTTTGCGTTTTAGACGAGGTTCATGTTTATAACAGTAATCTTGTGGGGTTGACTCATTTAAAGTAATGTAATCGTTTGGTTTTAGCCAGGTTTCTGTCAAACACAGCACATCTAGATTATAATCTGAAATCATATCATTAACTATGAGAGATTTTGAAGTAAGGGATCGAATATTCAGCAACCCAAGCTTTATCATTTGTTCATCTGTATTATATCTGTTTTTTATTGGTTGAACATCAATTAAATTATTTACCTGACGTTTTTTGGATTTCCAAATTCGGGGAACAGACACAGTCTCTATATGATGATATCTAGGTGAAAGAGGTTCTATGTGATGGGATTTAACTGACCTTGGTGATGCGAGGCCCCTAGCAGATGGTCGGTTTAGCCAGTCTGTCTCGTTCCTGACCTGAGCCCCAGATTGTCATGTTTTAGCTCTAAGACTATGTGCCATATTACTAGAGAGAAGAGCAGCACCATCCCAGGAGGGATGAACACCATCTCTTTTCAACAGGTCAGACTTGCCCCAAAAACGTTTCCAATTGTCTTTGAATTCTATATTATTCAACGGACACCACTTAGACAACCAACCATTGAGTGAGGCTAATCTGCTAACTATCTCATCACTCCTGCGAACAGGAAGGGGGCCAGAGAAAATTACAGCACTTTTAAATTTGCTTTGATGTCAGGCGCTCTGGCTCCCGGCAAACATGTGACTATAGTGGCTGGTGTCTCTATTTTCACGTTCCGTGTGATCGAATCACCAATTACCAGGGCACAATCAACAGAATCTCAGTGGCTGTTTCACTGAGTGGGGCAAATCGATTTGTTATGGTAATCGGAACGGAAGAGTGGTTTTTTAATCCGCGACTAGAGCGATCTCTCACGGTCACCCATCTGCCCTGCTGCGTGGGCTCTACTTCAGTCGGAACCGAATCATGTACAGAGTTCACTATGCTAGGCGCATCCAAAATAGTATCTAAAGCTCTAGTGCTATCCTTACTATCCTCAATTAAAGTTTGGATGGGTGTCTCTAGCTCTGAAATCTTCTCCGTCAGCCTGACTGTCTCCTTGCATTTATCACAAATAAATCCTATATTGCCATCGGAGAAGGCTATACTAAACATATGACATGTGACACAGGTGACAATAACAGGACAAGACATTACTCACCGTTTGTGTTGACTGATTCTTACTTACCTGGGCTTTTATGAACTCAAAGGCGCGGGCGCGCGAGAGAAAATAAATAATAAATAAATGAGCGCGGGTGGCGCGTAAACACTAGCGTGCGGTGCTAACAATAACGGAAGCTAGCGATGTAAGGTTAATCTGAGATGGTGGTCAAACTATATTTAGTAATATAAACAACTAGAAATGATAGTAAATGATGGTTCAAAACAGAAAGAAATACGAAGCTAATACAAGGCGTAGAGCTTACAGCCTCGACGCAAACAAACTCACAGCAGGCAGGAAGGCAGACAGGAGCAATCGATCATTCTAACAAGTGCTGCAATATTAGGTCAGGCAAATACAAGACTTTGGATAACATATCTCTCATGTATTTAAATACAATTGTAGGCTAACGTTACAGCAATTTTGTATGGTATAACAAGACAGGGTTAGGGTTAGGGTTAGACTACATGTGGCTTCGACTACTCAAACGTAACCGAGAATGTAAAAAGCTGCATTATTGCACCTAGCCAATCATTTAGTGCACTTTTCTGTATCTAGTAGAATCTAGCTTAGAAATGTAAGGAAGTTTATTTTAATGTACGTAACTTGACATGCTAACGCAAGTTGGAGGATGAATTTTTGTAGGCAGTGATAAAGTTCTGTTTGGGCAAACACTTGAAGCGAAAACTATCATTCAATTGTTCTGAAAATTGAAATAGTGTGGCGAGGTGGGGCCACAGGTTGACAAATTCCCGGGATGGACCTGTTGCGTCTTCATCCATTGTTCGTCTCTTGTCTAATCTAAATCTGACCCTGGCTGCGTTCGGAATCGCATACTTCCCTACTATATAGTAGGCGTAAAGAGTAGGCGAGCGAAAAAGTACGTTCGAATCCTCAGTATTCATAAAAGAGTAGGCGAGAATTACCTGGTTGACGTACTAATTATCGCGAGATTTGGACGATAGTGCGTTCGAATATGCCTACTTTCCTACTTTATAGTAGGCGAAAACAGTACGTGAGGGAAGCAGTACGTTCGAAACATCAGTATTCCTAAAAGAGTAGGCGAGAAGTTCCCGGATGATCTCCTGCTTTTGCCCAGACATTTGAGTGTTTTTCAGCTTGTGCTCATCTATCCCAGGAGGCCACGCGAGAGGATACGATATAAAAAAGAACAAGAAGTAGATATTTCATACTCAAACATGACGGAAAGGGTGGACGAGAGTGTTTTCAAATGTGAGTATTACTAATACAAACCAAATCGCATTTGTTGAACTAACTTTCTGTACAGTAAATTGTTGAACTGTTGAAGGTGCAAAGACGCTATATAATATGGTAAATTTGTGATTTTGCCGTAAATCACATTTTATTGGATAGAGGAGCTCCATAAGGACACATACGTCTTTAAACTGTATTTGCATACATTTTAAACCGTATACATCGGAAATACCATTACTAAATATTTATTCAAAATCTGACAAGATTACTACGTGTAACTGATATGAAATAGACATCTGAGTGATGTGTGTGTACTATTGTTTAGGAGAATTCACTGTTGTTAACACTGTTTTTATTAGTTTAATGCATTTTACATAAAGTAACTAAACATAAGTAATCTATTTCATTTATCCATTAGTACTGTTGAAAAATTGTTGAACATTTATGATGGTTAAAAGGTATTTATTAGCAACAACCTCAACATGTAAATGTAGTATTGAGCTCATAAATCACAGAGGTAACGTGAGTCTTCTCTGGATGTTCCAGGGACAGAAGAACACGCGTGTGTGTATCCGGTGGAGAGAGGCTGATGATGCTGAAGGCCTGTGATCAAAGGCTTTGAGTGAGAATACTACTAAGTTGTAGTTTATTTGAATTATTGAAGTTTCAAACGGAGAAATTACAACACTTTTCTGATTCTTGATTTGTGTGCATTTGCTGCAGAGCTGTTGTGGTGGAGCAGGACCTGCGAGGAAAGAGGATGCAGCATTTGTTGGGAAAAAAAGGTTTAAGGGATTTTACTCAAATATAAAGTAAGGTCATTTTTGTTACTTTTAATACATAAATCAAATTACATTGTGCTGTTAAAATGACTGCTTTTGTATAATGTTTGTGCATTTTTGTAGGATCTGAAATGTCTGCATACTGGTGTGAGCACTGAGGAGAGGAGCCCAGCTCCTGGATGAGTCCCTCCATCACTCCATCTGCTCTTATGAGACCCTCCATCACTCCATCTGCCCTTATGAGACCCTCCATCACTCCACCTGCCCTTATGAGCTCCTCCATCACTCCATCTGCCCTTATGAGCTCCTCCATCTCTCCACCTGCCCTTATGAGCTCCTCCATCACTCCATCTGCCCTTATGAGCTCCTCCATCACTCCATCTGCCCGTATGAGATCCTTCATCACTCCATCTGCCCTCATGAGTCCCTCCATCACTCCACCTGCCCTTATGAGCTCCTCCATCACTCCACACTGCCCTTATCGCCTCAGATTGTGAAGCGCAGCGCTCCGGCACGAAGGCACGGCTCACCTCTAGATCAGGATAAAGCCACAGAATGGGAAGCGCTGTGTTGAGATGGCAGTAGGATATGTGGGGTTCAGCGCCTGTAAATACATGCTTGGAGTTTGAATAAAGCTTTGTTTCATGTGTTGTTGACTTGTATATGCACTTGTTTATTGTGATGGTTACTTTTATTTGTTCTTTTACTCATTTATTCATGTTTCTTATTGTTTTCAGTATATAAAATATAATTAATGTATGCATTAATTCATTGCTTGACTGACAATTGAGATGTTTCACTGCATTTATCTAGTGTGTATTCATTCATAACTGTCATTTGACAAAACAAATTACATTTAGATTGTTTTATTAAATTATATAATTTTTAGTATATAAAAAAAGTAATATAATTAAGTATTGGTCATCATTTAATATTATTATTTTGTTTAAATTTTGGGGTGGGCTAACAATGCAATTCATTCTGAGGTAATATTCATTTTTAAGGAGCGATACTTACATTTTTCGAGTATAAAATCAACAGTTTCCTCCAAAGGAGAGATCTTCGAGCAGCGGCCCGTCTCCTGTGTGCAGACATTACACACGCAGAGGAAAACTGTTCTGGGTTGTGCTGTCGAGTTACTGATGTTATGAAGAGTTAGTGCACCTGTCGCTCATATCATTTAAACTTATTACATAAAGATCATGGAAAGATACCATAGTTGTATCTAACAATGAACAATCATAATGACAAAACAGAAAACATAAAGATCATTGGTTTGTGTACATCATAATATTATATTTATACACAGGACAAAAGAACAATAACAAGGCAATCTTTAAATAGTTCTTCATAACACATAAAAAAGTTTTTGTTATAAGTCTGAGGGATGAAACGAGAGGTAAATTCATCAAGAAAAAGAGGAAAACTTAAAGGAGAAACTTTTTGGGTATAAAATAAAGAAATTAACAACATATTCAAGAGATGACGATTTTGGGGTTTCTTAATAAAAAAATATCGTTAAAAGGATAAAACTGTGGGTCACATTAGGGTTTAAAATATTATCACTTAAATCAACCCTAAATGTATTCACAAAATAAATGGGCAGCTGTTTCTTCAACAATACCACAAAATGAGCAATTGTTTCATCAATATCAAGATATTTACAGATAGATGAATTAAATGTTTCGTTCATATCCTTTAAGTGTGATAACGCATCGTAGGTCACATGATAACGTCAACATGGCGGATGATGTCCGGATCGCATTCATACTTAACGAGATTTGGCCATTAAGTACCTACTCTTTTAGCGCTCGTTAAGTAAGTACTCATTGAAATTAAGTACCTACTCATTGAGTATGCGATTCCGAACGCAGCCCATGGAGTTGATTTTGGCGGAAAGCTGAAGGTGATTGCTAATAGGCTGTCCCAATCAGTGGCGCCTGCACAATCCAATCACGTTTGAGAGGGAAACAACAAATTCGGGTTTCCGAGATCTTTTATTTTATTTTATTTTTTTAGAAGAACATTTTTTTAAATTTTTTTTTTTACTCACGGTTATGGATAGAAATGTAGCGGAGTAAAGAGTACAATATTTACCTCTCAAATGTACTTAAGTAAAGTCATGAGTACTCCCCAAAAATTATACTCGAGTAAAGAACAGATCCCTCAAAATTGTACTTAAGTACTGTACTCAAGTAAATGCACTCCGTTATTGTCCGGCTCTGGTTCTTATTATTTTGTTTTATATTGTGGTCTATATTTTATGTGTCTACTACGCTGCATACAAATTGCCCGTAAGGGATCTTAATAAAGTTGAACTTGAACTGGCGCATTAGTGAATTTATTTATTTATTTATTTTGACAAAAAAGCAACATCCAAAACTCTCGTAGGGGAAAGAAAATATATATGCGTATACAAATGTTGTCAATGTACAAAAAAAGTATGAACCAAACAGAAACAAAGAGGGGAGCTACTTCATAAATACACAAATCAAAGGCTAAAGAAAATAAAATTAACATTTGGAGCGGCACACACACACAAAGGCGCGTTAGAAAACGGTAACATGAGAAAGATTATCACAGGATCAAAAACATCCCGCCGGATATCCTGAATCCATTTCCGTCGAACTTCATCATCAACTGGGAACTGAGGGAAGGAATGAAAATGAAAGATGTGCAGCTTTTGGGAATAACAAAACCAGCCGGGCACGCTACAAGAACTCTAGCTCGTTGCTTGCACCATTTGTTCTGACCAGTGCGGAAGATGATCACTACGACGATTGCGAATTTCCAGTCACAAATACGGAAGTTGTGAGAAAGGTCTATTTCAATATGTACTCATGCATAACCTGTAAGAGCTGCTGACCAATCAGCATGACCTACTCTTTACCCTCTCTGCTAGGGATGCTGGGAAATGTAGGCTGTGGGTTACAGTTTTCTTGAAATAATCTGCAGTGGAATTAGTAGTTGTATTGCAACCCTTCTGCTTTGAAACAATCTGTATTGTATAAAGCACTAAAGAAATAAGGGTGACTTGACTCTTGACCAACTGCATTTGCTTTCTAGTTTACAAAATATAAGGTTAATATAGCAAAATATTTTGAAATTTCAAATATGTTGGCCTAATTATTTAATTTATTGTAATTTCCCTTATTGTTTTATGTATTAATATTACTCTGTTAGTGTCTTGACAGCTTTTAGTTTCATAGTAGTAGCGACAGATTTGTTTAAGCCCAACAAAAATGTGAACGGGGCACTTTGCGTGTAGCTGGGAATACTTTGCTTTATGTCATCACCCTCTTTCGTTACATCATCACCCTCTTTCGTTACTTCATCACCTTCTTTCGTTGCGTCATCACCCTCTTTCTTTACTTCATCACCCTCTTTCGTTACTTCATCACTTTCTTTCGTTACTTCATCACCCTCTTTCGTTACTTCATCACCTTGTTTGTTGCGTCATCACCCTCTTTCGTTACTTCATCACCCTCTTTCATTACTTCATCACCCTCTTTAGTTACTTCATCACCCTCTTTCGTTATGTCATCACCCTCTTTTGTTGTCATCACCCTCTTTCATTACGTCATCACCCTCTTTCGTTACTTCATCACCCTCTTTCATTACTTCATCACCCTCTTTTGTTACTTCATCTCCCTCTTTCGTTACTCCATCACCCTCTTTCGTTACTCCATCACCCTCATTACTTCATCATGCTCTTTCATTACGTCATCACCCTCTTTCATTACTTCATCACCCTCTTTCATTACTTCATCACCCTCTTTCGTTACGTCATCACCCTCTTTCGTTACGTCATCACCCTCTTTCGTTACTCCATCACCCTCTTTCTTTACTTCATCACCCTCTTTCATTACGTCATCACCCTCTTTCATTACGTCATCACCCTCATTACTTCATCAGCCTCTTTCGTTACTTCAAAACCCTCTTTCGTTACTCCATCACCCTCTTTCATTACTCCATCACCCTCTTTCTTTACTTCATCACCCTCTTTCTTTACTTCATCACCCTCTTTCATTACGTCATCACCCTCTTTCGTTACTCCATCACCATCTTTCATAACTTCATCACCCTCTTTCATTACTTCATCACCCTTCATTGCTTCATCACTCTTCATTACTTCCTCACCCTCTTTCGTTACTTCATCACCCTCTTTCGTTACTTCATAACCCTCTTTCGTTACTTCATCACCCTCTTTCATTACTCCATCACCCTCTTTCTTTACTTCATCACCCTCTTTCTTTACTTCATCACCCTCTTTCGTTACGTCATCACCCTCTTTCGTTACTCCATCACCCTCTTTCATTACGTCATCACCCTGTTTCATTACGTCATCACCCTCTTTCATTACCTCATCACCATCTTTCATTACTTCATCACCCTCTTTCATTACTTCATCACCCTCTTTCTTTACTTCATCACCCTCTTTCGTTACGTCATCACCCTCTTTCGTTACTCCATCACCCTCTTTCATTACGTCATCACCCTGTTTCATTACGTCATCACCCTCTTTCATTACCTCATCACCATCTTTCATTACTTCATCACCCTCTTTCATTACTTCATCACCCTTCATTACTTCATCACTCTTCATTACTTCCTCACCCTCTTTGGTTACTTCATCACCCTCTTTCGTTACTTCATCACCCTCTTTCTTTACTTCATCACCCTCTTTCGTTACGTCATCAACCTCTTTCGTTACTCCATCACCCTCTTTCATTACGTCATCACCCTGTTTCATTACGTCATCACCCTCTTTCATTACCTCATCACCATCTTTCATTACTTCATCACCCTCTTTCATTACTTCATCACCCTTCATTACTTCATCACTCTTCATTACTTCCTCACCCTCTTTCGTTACTTCATAACCCTCTTTCGTTACTTCAGCACCCTCTGCCGTTACTTGATCACCCACTTTTATTACATCATCACCCTCTTTCATTACTTCATCACCCTCTTTCACCCTCTTTCGTCACTTCATCACCCTCATTCGTCACTTCATCACCCTCTTGCGTCACTTCATCATCCTCTTTCGTTACTTCATCACCCTCTTTCGTTACTTCATCAACCTTCATTACTTCATCACCCTCTTTCATTACTTCATCACCCATCATTACTTAATCACCTTCTTTCATTCCTTCATCACCCTCTTTCGTCACTTCAAGCCCCTCTTTCGTTAGTTCATCACGCTCTTTCTTTACTTCATCAACCTCTTTCATTACGTCATCACCCTCTTTAGTTACTTCATCACCCTCTTTAGTTACTTCATCACCCTCTTTCGTTATGTCATCACCCTCTTTTGTTGTCATCACCCTCTTTCATTACGTCATCACCCTCTTTCATTACTTCATCACCCTCTTTCATTACTTCATCACCCTCTTTCATTACTTCATCACCCTCTTTCGTTACTTCATCACCCTCTTTCGTTGTCATCACCCTCTTTCGTTACTCCATCACCCTCTTTCTTTACTTCCTCACCCTCTTTCGTTACTTCATCACCCTCTTTCGTTACTTCATCATCCTCTTCCGTTACTTGATCACCCTCTTTTATTACATCATCACCCTCTTTCATTACTTCATCACCCTCTTTCACCCTCTTTCGTCACTTCATCACCCTCATTCGTCACTTCATCACCCTCTTGCGTCACTTCATCACCCTCTTTCATTACTTCATCGCCCTCTTTCGTTACTTCATCAACCTTCATTACTTCATCACCCTCTTTCATTACTTCATCACCCATCATTACTTAATCACCTTCTTTCATTCCTTCATCACCCTCTTTCGTCACTTCATACCCCTCTTTCGTTACTTCATCACCCTCTTTCTTTACTTCATCAACCTCTTTCATTACATCATCACCCTCTTTAGTTACTTCATCACCCTCTTTAGTTACTTCATCACCATCTTTCGTTATGTCATCACCCTCTTTTGTTGTCATCACCCTCTTTCATTACGTCATCACCCTCTTTCATTACTTCATCACCCTCTTTCATTACTTCATCACCCTCTTTCGTTGTCATCACCCTCTTTCGTTACTCCATCACCCTCTTTCTTTACTTCATCACCCTCTTTCATTACGTCATCACCCTCTTTCATTACGTCATCACCCTCATTACTTCATCAGCCTCTTTCGTTACTTCATAACCCTCTTTTGTTACTTCATCACCCTCTTTCATTACTCCATCACCCTCTTTCATTACTCCATCACCCTCTTTCTTTACTTCATCACCCTCTTTCTTTACTTCATCACCCTCTTTCATTACGTCATCACCCTCTTTCGTTACTCCATCACCCTCTTTCATTACGTCATCACCCTCTTTCATTACGTCATCACCCTCTTTCATTACCTCATCACCCTCTTAAATTACTTCATCACCCTCTTAATTACTTCATCACTCTTCATTACTTCCTCACCTCTTTCGTTACTTCCTCACCCTCTTTCGTTACTTCATCACCCTCTTTCGTTACTTCATCACCCTCTTTTATTACATCATCACCCTCTTTCATTACTTCATCACCCTCTTTCACCCTCTTTCGTTACTTCATCACCCTCATTCGTCACTTCATCACCCTCTTTCGTCACTTCATCACCCTCTTTCGTTACTTCATCACCCTCTTTCGTTACTTCATCAACCTTCATTACTTCATCACCCTCTTTGATTACTTCATCACCCATCATAACTTAATCACCTTCTTTCATTCCTTCTTCACCCTCTTTCGTTACTTCATCCCCCTCTTTCGTTACTTCATCACCCTCTTTCTTTACTTCATCACCCTCTTTCATTACGTCATCACCCTCTTTCATCACCCTCTTTCGTTACTTCATCACCCTCTTTCATTACGTCATCACCCTCTTTCATTACTTCATCACCCTCTTTCGTTACGTCATCACCCTCTTTAGCTACTTCATCACCCTCTTTCGTTACTTCATCACCCTCTTTCATTACTTCATAACCCTCTTTCGTTGCTCCATCACCCTCTTTCTTTACTTCATTACCCTCTTTCATTACTTCATCACCCTCATTACTTCATCATGCTCTTTCATTACGTCATCACCCTCTTTCATTACTCCATCACCCTCTTTCTTTACTTCATCACCCTCTTTCTTTACTTCATCACCCTCTTTCATTACGTCATCACCCTCTTTCGTTACTCCATCACCCTCTTTCATTACGTCATCACCCTCTTTCATTACGTCATCACCCTCTTTCATTACCTCATCACCATCTTTCATTACTTCATCGCCCTCTTAAATTACTTCATCACCCTTCATTACTTCATCACTCTTCATTACTTCCTCACCCTCTTTCGCTACTTCATCACCCTCTTTCGTTACTTCATCACCCTCTTTCGTTACTTCATCACCCTCTTTTATTACATCATCACCCTCTTTCATTACTTCATCACCCTCTTTCACCCTCTTTCGTCACTTCATCACCCTCTTTCGTTACTTCATCACCCTCATTCGTCACTTCATCACCCTCTTTCGTCACTTCATCACCCTCTTTCTTTACTTCATCACCCTCTTTCGTTACTTCATCAACCTTCATTACTTCATCACCCTCTTTCATTACTTCATCACCCATCATTACTTACTCACCTTCTTTCATTCCTTCTTCACCCTCTTTCGTTACTTCATCCCCCTCTTTCGTTACTTCATCACCCTCTTTCTTTACTTCATCACCCTCATTCATTACGTCATCACCCTCTTTCATCACCCTCTTTCGTTACTTCATCACCCTCTTTCATTAAGTCATCACCCTCTTTCATTACTTCATCACCCTCTTTCGTTACGTCATCACCCTCTTTAGCTACTTCATCACCCTCTTTCGTTACTTCATCACCCTCTTTCATTACTTCATAACCCTCTTTCGTTGATCCATCACCCTCTTTCTTTACTTCATCACCCTCTTTCATTACTTCATCACCCTCATTACTTCATCATGCTCTTTCATTACGTCAACACCCTCTTTCATTACTTCATCACCCTCTTTCATTACTCCATCACCCTCTTTCTTTACTTCATCACCCTTTTTCTTTACTTCATCACCCTCTTTCATTACTTCCTCACCCTCATTACTTCATCACCCTCTTTCATTACGTCATCACCATCATCACCCACTCTGATCTGCTGTTCACTTATCGATTGCTCCTGTCTGCCTTCCTGCCTGCTGTGAGTTTGTTTGCGTCGAGGCTGTAAGCTGTACGCCTCATATTAGCTTCGTATTTCTTTCTGTTTTGAACCATCATTTACTATCATTTCTAGTTGTTTATATTACTAAATATAGTTTGGGTGACCGTGAGAGATCGCTCTAGTCGCGGATTAAAAAAACACTCTTCTGTTCCGATTACCATAACAAATCGATTTGCCCCACTCAGTGAAACACCCACTGAGAATTCTGTTGATTGTGCCCTGGTAATTGGTGATTCAATCACACGGAACGTGAAAATAGAGACACCAGCCACCATAGTCACATGTTTGCCGGGAGCCAGAGCGCCTGACATCAAAGCAAATTTAAAAGTGCTGGCTAATGCTAATCCTAAATTCTCTAAGATCATTATTCATGTCGGCACTAATGATGTTCGACTCCGCCAGTCGGAGATCACCAAAATTAATATTAAAGAGGTGTGTAAACTCGCAAGTACGATGTCAGGCACTGTAATTTTCTCTGGCCCCCTTCCTGTTCGCAGGAGTGATGAGATAGTTAGCAGATTGGCCTCACTCAATGGTTGGTTGTCTAAGTGGTGTCCGTTGAATAATATAGAATTCATAGACAATTGGAAAAGTTTTTGGGGCAAGCCTGACCTGTTGAAAAGAGATGGTGTTCATCCCTCCTGGGATGGTGCTGCTCTTCTCTCTAGTAATATGGCAAATAGTCTTAGAGCTAAAACATGACAATCTGGGGCCCAGGTCAGGAAGCAGACAGACTGGCTAAACCGACCGTCTGCTAGCGGCCTCGCGTCACCAAGGTCAGATAAATCCCATCACATAGAGCCTCTTTCACCTAGATATCATTATATAGAGACTGTGTCTGTTCCCCGAATTTGGAAATCCATAAAACGTCAGGTAAAAAATTTAATTGATGTTCAACAAATAAAAAACAGATATAATACAGATGAACAAATGATAAAGCTTGGGTTGCTGAATATTCGATCCCTTACTTCAAAATCGCTCATAGTTAATGATATAATTTCAGATTATAATCTAGATGTGCTGTGTTTGACAGAAACCTGGCTAAAACCAAACGATTACATTACTTTAAATGAGTCAACCCCACAAGATTACTGTTATAAACATGAACCTCGTCTAAAACGCAAAGGGGGAGGTGTTGCTGTAATTTATAGTAATATTTTCACTACCACTAAGAAATCTATTTTTAAATATACTTCTTTTGAAGTGTTGGTGCTTAATGTAAAAATATATAGTGTAAACGATAAATCACGTTTGAGATTTCTGCTGGCTACTGTATACAGGCCACCAGGGCACCATACAGATTTTATCAAAGAATTTGCGGACTTTCTATCAGAATTAGTATTGGCTAACGATAAAGTACGAATTGTTGGTGATTTTAATATACATGTAAATAATGAAAAAGATGCATTGGGATTGGCACTTAAAGACTCAATTGGAGTTAGACAACACGTGTCAGGACCCACTCATTGTCGTAATCATACTCTAGATCTAATATTATCACATGGAATAGATGTTGATGCCGTTGAAATTCTGCAGCAGAGCGATGACATCTCAGACCATTATCTAGTCTCATGTAAATTACATTTAGCCAAGGCTGCAAAGCCGACTCCGTGTTTTAAATATATTAGACCTATAACTTTTGCCACTAAAGATTGCTTTATCAATAATCTTCCTAATCAGTTTCATCATCTCAGCATCCCGGATAGCTTAGAAGAACTTGATATTGCAACAGAAACTTTTAACTCTCTCGTTTTCAGCACTTTAGAAGCAGTTGCTCCGTTGCGCTTAAAGAAGATTAAAGAAAATAGTCAAACGCCGTGGTACAACGAGCACACTCAGGCCCTTAAGAGAACAGCCAGAAAAATGGAGCGCAACTGGAAGAAAACAAAACTAGAGGTATTTCGGATTTCATGGAAAGAGAGCTCGATTGCTTACAGAGAGGCTTTAAAAGCTGCTAGATCTGCTTATTTTTCAACCCTATTAGAAGAAAATAAACATAATCCTAGGTATTTATTTGAAACAGTGGCTAAACTAACGAAAAAGAAAGCTTCAAGCACAGAAGTTTCAGGCCAACACAGTAATGACTTTATGAACTTCTTCACTTATAAGATTGATAATATCAGGGACAAAATTTTAACTATGCAACCGTCTACTACAGTATCGCATCAGGGAGTGCATTGTAGTCTCCCTGAGGAAAATTTTTATTCATTTGTTGCTATAGGAGAGGAAGAATTCTGCAAACTCGTTAATTCATCTAAATCGACAACTTGTATGTTAGACCCTATACCGACTAAGCTATTGAAAGAGATGCCTCGAGAGATCATAGATCCTCTTCTTAATATCATTAATTCGTCTTTGTCTCTAGGATACGTACCAAAAACTTTTAAGCTGGCTATGATAAAACCGCTTGTTAAAAAAACGCAACTTGGTCCTTCAGAATTAGTCAATTACAGGCCGATCTCAAATCTGCCTTTTCTGTCAAAGATATTAGAAAAAGCAGTATCCTCACAACTATGTTCCTTTCTTGAAAGAAATGATATCTGTGAGGATTTTCAGTCAGGATTTAGACCGTGCCATAGTACTGAGACAGCTCTCCTTAGAGCTACAAATGATTTACTTTTATCGTCCGATCGTGGTTGTATCTCTCTATTAGTGTTACTTGATCTTAGTGCTGCATTTGACACAATTGACCACAACATTCTTTTAAATAGACTAGAAAACTATGTTGGCATTAGTGGAATTAAACTAGCATGGTTTAAATCATACTTATCTGACCGTTATCAGTTTGTAGCAGTAAATGAAGAGATGTCTTATCGATCACAAGTTCAGTATGTCGTACCACAAGGCTCAGTACTAGGACCGCTGCTGTTCACTCTGTACATGCTACCATTAGGACATATCATTAGGAAACATGGAATTAGCTTTCACTGTAATGCCGATGATACTCAGCTGTATATTTCTTCAAAACCTAACGAAACTTACCAATTCACAAAATTAACGGAATGCAAAGCTGATTTAAAAAATTGGATGACTAGTAATTTCCTACTACTAAACACTGAAAAAACAGAGATTCTAATTATTGGACAAAAAACTTCCACACGTAATAACCTAGAATTCTGTCTAACCCTTGATGGCTGCTCTGTTAAGTCTTCGTCGTCGGTTAGGAACCTGGGTGTGCTCTTTGATAGCAATCTTTCATTTGAAAGTCACGTGTCTAGTATCTGTAAAACCGCATTTTTCCATCTTAAAAATATATCTAAATTACGACATATGCTCTCATTAACAAATGCGGAACAATTAGTTCATGCTTTCATGACATCAAGACTAGATTATTGTAATGCTCTACTGGGTGGTTGCCCTGCACGCTTAATAAATAAACTACAGCTGGTCCAAAACGCTGCAGCTCGAGTTCTTACTAGAACCAGGAAATATGACCATATTAGCCCAGTTCTGTCAACACTGCATTGGCTGCCTATTAAACATCGTATAAATTTTAAAATATTGTTGATTACTTACAAAGCACTAAATGGTTTAGCTCCGCAGTACTTGAGCGAGCTCTTAACGTACTTGAGCGTGCTCTTTCGTTACTTCATCACACTCTTTCATTACTTCATCACCCTTCATTACTTCATCACCCTCTTTCATTACTTCATCACCCTTCATTACTTCATCAACCTCTTTCATTACTTCATCACCCTCTTTCGTTACTTCATCACCTTCTTTCATTACTTCATCACCCTCTTTTGTTACTTCATCACCCTCTTTCGTTACTTCATCACCCTCTTTCGTAACTTCATCACCCCCTTTCATTACTTCATCACACTTCATTACTTCATCACCCTCTTTCACCCTCTTTCATCACTTCATCACCCTCATTCGTTACTTCATCAGCCTATTTCGTTACTTCATCACCCTCTTTCACCCTCTTTCGTCACTTCATCACCCTCCTTCGTTACTTCATCAGCCTATTTCGTTACTTCATCACCCTCTTTCGTCACTTCATCAACCTCTTTCGTTACGTCATCACCCTCTTTCATTACTTCATCAACCTCTTTCGTTACTTCATCACCCTCCTTCGTTACGTCATCACCCTCTTTCGTTACTTCATCACCTTCTTTCATTGCGTCATCACCCTCTTTTGTTACTTCATCACCCTCTTTTGTTACTTCATCACCCTCTTTCGTTACTTCATCACCCTCTTTTGTTACTTCATCACCCTCTTTCGTAACTTCATCACCCCCTTTCATTACTTCATCACACTTCATTACTTCATCACCCGCTTTCATTACTTCATCACCCTCTTTCACCCTCTTTCGTCACTTCATCACCCTCATTCGTTACTTCATCAGCCTATTTCGTTACTTCATCACCCTCTTTCGTCACTTCATCAACCTCTTTCGTTACTTCATCACCCTCTTTCGTTACTTCATCACCCTCTTTCATTACTTCATCACCCTCTTTCGTTACTTCATCACCCTCTTTCGTTACGTCATCAACCTCTTTCGTTACTTCATCACCTTCTTTCATTCCGTCATCACCCTCTTTTGTTACTTCATCACCCTCTTTCGTTACGTCATCACCCTCTTTCGTTACTTCATCACCCTCTTTCATTGCTTCATCACCCTCTTTCTTTACTTCATCACCCTCTTTCGTTACTTCATCACCCTCTTTCGTTACGTCATCACCCTCTTTAGTTACTTCATCACCCTCTTTAGTTACTTCATCACCCTCTTTCGTTATTTCATCACCCTCTTTATGTCATCACCCTCTTTTGTTGTCATCACCCTCTTGCATTACTTCATCACCCCCTTTCATTACTTCATCACCCTTCATTACTTCATCACCCTCTTTCATTACTTCATCACCCTCTTTCACCCTCTTTCGCCACTTCATCACCCTCTTTCACCCTCTTTCGCCACTTCATCACCCTACTACGTTACTTTATCACCCTATTTCGTCACTTCATCACCCTCTTTTGTCAGTTCATCACCCACTTTCATCACTTCATCACCCTCTTTCGTTACGTCATCACTCTTTCATTACTTCATCACCCTCTTTCATTACTTCATCACCCTCTTTCGTTACTTCATCACCCTCTTTCATTACGTCATCACCCTCTTTCGTTACCTTATCACCTTCTTTCGTTGCGTCATCACCTTCTTTCATTACTTCATCACCCTCTTTCATTACTTCATCACCCTTTCATTACTTCATCACCCTCTTTCGTTACTTCATCACCCTCTTTCGTTACGTCATCACCCTCTTTCGTTACTTCATCACCTTCTTTCGTTGCGCCATCACCCTCTTTAGTTACTTCATCACCCTCTTTAGTTTCTTCATCACCCTTTTTCGTTATGTCATCACCCACTTTTGTTGTCATCACCCTCTTTCATTACTTCATCACCCTCTTTCGTTATGCAATCACATTCTCTAGTCACTTCAGCTGCCCCTTTGGTAGCATAAACTCAACTCAGGTGAAGGACAAGACAAGAACTGAAGGTTCAGACATAAGGAGGTTATAACACCTAGAGGGTTAGGGTGTAAACCTGCTTATAACTCTGTTAGCTTCTCCATTGTTCTGATGGCCGTCGCTGGATGGATGATTTGGGATTAGAAGTGATGGACAGCTGGGTGCCTTTAGAGCCCATCTTTACGCCGTCTCCATCTTCTACATCTCCATGTTATTATCTGAAATTGCAGAACAGCCAACTCATATAGAAAGTCATTATGAGAACATCACAGGCAGCACATAAAGAGTCCATTTACATCAATTACTGTGAGCAGAAGTCAATGACGTGTCCCTAGCGTAAAACACACACACAGTTCTGTTTGATGGGATTGAAAGTGCACATGGACAGCAGCCAAAACACAACACACAGCTGGGAGAGGACGATCACACAGGTCAAAGGTCAGCCTTTTCTCCACATCGTCAGCTGTAGTGAGCGACTGGACTGGCACACGAGACAGAGAGACATCTCACTTTTATTCTCTTTTTTCATCAATCAATAATTTACTTACAACTTAATCAAAATGTAATAATATACAAATATACACATAACATATATAAACTCATTAAAAAAAAAAAAAAACCTTACATCACATACACAAGATTTACCTCATAGTACATTCATTTCAGTGGCGGCTGCTGGTATTTCAAAGAGGGGAAGCTCATTTTCATTATTTCATTTATAAATAATATACATCATTCATTTTTTATATGTACAAGTCAAGTCAAGTCAAGTGTATTTATATAGCGCTTTTCACAATATAAATTGCATCAAAGCAGCTTCACAGTATCAATCAAATAACATAACAATATTTGTTTCTTAGTGGAAAAAACATCCACGTTTGGTAGGGCTGATCAATGGTATTAATGCTTGGTTAATTAATTTGAATATCCCCAACTGAGTAAGCCAAAGGCAACAGTGGCAAGGAACCAAAAAACTCCATCAAGTGACCTACTGGTGTCCTAAAACTCCATCAGGTGACCTACTGGTGTCCTAAAACTCAATCAGGTGACCTACTGGTGTCCTAAAGCTCCATCAGGTGACTTAATGGAGAGAAAAAAAAAACCTTGGGAGAACCCAGGCTCAGTCGGGGGCCAGTTCTCCTCTGGCGTTTATGAACTAGAGGCCGGATTTACAGTAACTGTAATTTGATACAGAATTTTGTTTTACTTTATCACTTCGGGGTGGGTGCGCGAACCGGAATCACAACGTTTTATCTGTAGAGTGGGAAAGGGATCCTCCATAGGGAGAGGCGTAGTTGGCACTTCAGCACTGCGTTGTCATCGGGTCCAGGCAAAGCTCCTAGTCAGATCTGGATATGGCCTGGATCGGTAGGCTGCGGGAAAACCTCGGGATAAACAAAAACACTAAAATTAGCGTAGATACCATTCTTCTTATGATGATGTAACGAGTACATCAGGATTTAAGGGAAGTGTTCCCAGTTCCGGCTGACCTAATCTATGCAGCCTAACATTGAATTATAAAAGTTTATAATATATTATGTGTTTGCTAGGTCAAAGAGATGTGTTTTTAGTCTAGCTTTGAACTGACAGAGTGTGTCTGCTTCCTGGACAATGGTAGGAAGACTGTTCCAAAGTTTTGGTGTTAAATTGAAAAGGATCTACCTCCAGCAGTCGATTTTGATATTCTAGATATTATCAACTGGCCCGAATTTTGAGATCGCAGTAGACGTGAAGGAATATAATGCGTTAAGAGCTCGCTCAAGTACTGCGGAGCTAAACCATTTAGTGCTTTGTAAGTAATCAACAATATTTTAAAATGTATACGATGTTTAATAGGCAGCCAATGCAGTGTTGACAGAACCGGGCTAATATGGTCATATTTCCTGGTTCTAGTAAGAACTCGAGCTGCAGCGTTTTGGACCAGCTGTAGTTTATTTATTAAGCGTGCAGGGCAACCACCCAGTAGAGCATTACAATAATCTAGTCTTGATGTCATGAAAGCATGAACTAATTGTTCCGCATTTGTTAATGAGAGCATATGTCGTAATTTAGATATATTTTTAAGATGGAAAAATGCGGTTTTACAGATACTAGACACGTGACTTTCAAATGAAAGATTGCTATCAAAGAGCACACCCAGGTTCCTAACCGAGGACGAAGACTTAATAGATCAGCCATCAAGTGTTAGACAGTATTCTAGGTTATTACGTGTGGAAGTTTTTTGTCCAATAATTAGAATCTCTGTTTTTTCAGTGTTTAGTAGTAGGAAATTACTAGTCATCCAATTTTTTAAATCAGCTATGCATTCCGTTAATTTTGTGAATTGGTAAGTTTCGTTAGGTTTTGAAGAAATATACAGCTGAGTATCATCGGCATAACAGTGAAAGCTAATTCAATGTTTCCTAATGATATGTCCTAATGGTAGCATGTACAGAGTGAACAGCAGCGGTCCTAGTACCTAGAGCCTTGTGGTACGCCATACTGAACTTGTGATTGATTAGACATCTCTTCATTTACTGCTACAAACTGATAACGGTCAGAAAAGTATTATTTAAACCATGCAAGTGCAATTCCATTAATGCCAACATAGTTTTCTAGTCTATTTAAAAGAATGTTGTGGTCAATTGTGTCTATATCCTGACTGAAAATCCTCGCAGATATCATTTCTTTCAAGAAAGGAACACAGTTGTGAGGATACTGCTTTTTCTAATATCTTTGACAGAAAAGGCAGATTTGAGATCGGTTTTATCATAGCCAGCTTAATGGTTTTTGGTACTTATCCTAGAGACAAAGACGAATTAATGATATTAAGAAGAGGATCTATTATCTCTGGAAGCATCTCTTTCAATAGCTTAGTCGGTATAGGGTCTAACATACAAGTTGTCGATTTAGATGAATTAACGAGTTTGCAGAATTCTTCCTCTCCTATAGCAACAAATGAATAAAATTTTTCCTCAGGGAGACTACAATGCACTCCCTGATGCGATACTGTAGTAGACGGTTGCATAGTTATAATTTTGTCCCTGATATTATCAATCTTATAAGTGAAGAAGTTCATAAAGTCATTACTGCTGTGTTGCTTGGAAACTTCTGTGCTTAAAGCTTTCTTTTTCGTTAGTTTAGCCACTGTTTCAAATAAATACCTAGGATTATGTTTATTTTCTTTTAATAGGGTTGAAAAATAAGCAGATATAGTAGCTTTTAAAGCCTCCCTGTAAGCAATCAAGCTCTCTTTCCATGAAATCCGAAATACCTCTAGTTTTGTTTTCTTCCAGTTGCGCTCCATTTTCCTGGCTGCTTTCTTAAGGGCCTGAGTGTGCTCGTTGTACCACGGCGTTGGACTATTTTCTTTAATCTTCTTTAAGCGCAACGCAGCAACTGCGTCTAAAGTGCTGGAAAAGAGAGAGTTAAAAGTTTCTGTTGCAATATCAAGTTCTTCTAAGCTATCCGGGATGCTGAGATGATGAAACTGATTAGGAAGATTATTGATAAAGCAATCTTTAGTGGCAGAAGTTATAGGTCTAACATATTTATAACACGGAGTCGGCTTTGCAGCCTTGGCTAAATGTAATTTACATGAGACTAGATAATGGTCTGAGATGTCATCGCTCTGCTGCAGAATTTCAACGGCATCAACATCTATTCCATGTGGTAATATTAGATCTAGAGGATGATTACGACAATGAGTGGGTCCTGACACGTGTTGTCTAACTCCAATTGAGTTTACAATGTCTTTAAGTGCCAATCCCAATGTATCTTTTTCATTATCTACATGTATACTAAAATCACCAACAATTAGTACTTTATCATTAGCCAATACTAATTCTGATAGAAAGTCCGCAAATTCTTTGATAAAATCTTTATGGTGCCCTGGTGGCCTGTATACAGTAGCCAGCAGAAATCTCAAACGTAATTTATCGTTTACACTATATATTTTTACATTAAGCACCAACACTTCAAAAGAAGTATATTTAAAAATAGATTTCTTAGTGGTTTTGAAAATCTTACTATAAATTACAGCAACACCTACCCCTTTGCGTTTTAGACGAGGTTCATGTTTAAAACAGTAATCTTGTGGGGTTGACTCATTTAAAGTAATGTAATCGTTTGGTTTTAGCCAGGTTTCTGTCAAACACAGCACATCTAGATTATAATCTGAAATCATATCATTAACTATGAGCGATTTTGAAGTAAGGGATAGAATATTCAGCATCCCAAGCTTTATCATTTGCTCATCTGTATTATATCTGTTTTTTATTTGTTGAACATGAATTAAATTTTTTACCTGACGTTTTTTGGATTTCCAAATTCGGGGAACAGTCTCTATATGATGATATCTAGGTGAAAGAGGCTCTATGTTATGGGATTTATCTGACCTTGGTGACGCGAGGCCGCTAGCAGACGGTCGGTTTTGCCAGTCTGTCTGCTTCCTGACCTGAGCCCCAGAGATTGTCATGTTTTAGCTCTAAGACTTTGTGCCATATTTCTAGAGAGAAGAGCAGCACCATCCCAGGGGGGATGAACACCATCTCTTTTCAACAGGTCAGGCTTGCCTCAAAAACTTTTCCAATTGTCTATGAATTCTATATTATTCAACGGACACCACTTAGACAACCAACCATTGAGTGAGGCCAATCTGCTAACTATCTCATCACTCCTGCGAACAGGAAGGGGGCCAGAGCAAATTACAGTGCCTGACATCGTACTTGCTAGTTTACAGACCTCTTTAATATTAATTTTGGTGATCTCAGACTGGCGGAGTTGAACATCATTAGTGCCGACATGAATAATGATCTTAGAGAATTTATGATTAGCATTAGCCAGCACTTTTAAATTTGCTTTGATGTCAGGTGCTCTGGCTCCCGGCAAACATGTGACTATGGTGGCTGGTGTCTCTATTTTCACGTTCCGTGTGATCGAATCACCAATTACCAGGGCAAAATCAACAGAATTCTCAGTGGGTGTTTCACTGAGTGGGGCAAATCGATTTGTTATGGTAATCGGAACGGAAGAGTGTTTTTTTAATCCACGACTAGAGCGATCTTTCACAGTCACCTATCTGCCCTGCTGCGTGGGCTCTACTTCAGCCGGAACCGAATCATGTAAAGAGTTCACTATGCTAGGCGCATCCAAAATAGTATCTAAAGCTCTAGTACTATCCTTACTATCCTCAATTAAAGTTTGGATGCGTGTCTCTAGCTCTGAAATCTTCTCCGTCAGCCTGACTTTCTCCTTGCATTTATCACAAATAAATCCTATATTGCCATCGGAGAAGGCTATACTAAACATATGAAATGTGACACAGGTGACAATAACCTGGACAAGACATTACTCACCGTTTGTGTTGACTGATTCTTACTTAACTGGGCTTTTATGAACTCAAAGGCGCGGGCGCGCGAGAGAAAATAAATAATAAATAAATGAGCGCGGGTGGCGCCTAAACACTAGCGTGCTGTGGTAACAATAACGGAAGCTAGCGATGTAAGGTTAATCTGAGATGGTGGGTAAACTGTATTAAGTAATATAAACAACTAGAAATGATAGTAAATGATGGTTCAAAACAGAAATAAATACGAAGCTAATATGAGGCGTAGAGCTTACAGCCTCGACGCAAACAAACTCACAGCAGGCAGGAAGGCAGACAGGAGCAATCGATCAGTGAACAGCAGATCTCCAAGATCAGATCTCCACTAACCCAGATCTCCACTAACCCATATATGTTAGTTTGTATATATATATATATATATATATATATGTGTGTGTGTGTGTGTGTGTGTGTGTGTGTGTGTGTGTGTGTGTGTGTGCATAAACCGCATCAATTTCTTAATTCATTTATAAATAACATATTTTATTATTGTTTTGTTTATTTTTTTAGTAGCTGATAGATGCATCAATTGAAATCTGGTCGACAATATTAGCACTGTCTGTCGTGCAGTTGCTTAGCTGGCTAATTCCCTATGAATGAATGAACAAACGATCTAAAAAAAGGTATTAAACTTGACGGAGGAAATGTGGGTATTAGGTTAAACTGAAACAAGGAACGTGGAGTATAATTGTATGAAATGTATGATGAAAATTGGCAAGCAATTTCGCCAAGCAAATACCAAGAAATAGGCTGCAGCAGTTTTGACTGACTGACTTTTTATAGTACTAAATCGCTGTCAATCAAAAGACCCTCCAATCATCACACGGAAGCCCGGAGTCCGGGCCAGCCCACTCCTCATTCACCCCAGAGACGCCGAGCATCCGTGGGCAGGGCATAATCGCAGCATTTATCCAATGAACATCTAGTTTCGAAGCACTGAAAAAAACTGTTCAAAGCCCCACTGAAGTCAATGGACGCTCGGCTTCAATGGGGAAATGCACTGTGACGCTACGGGAATGCATGAGAAGGAGATTGAGTCAGCCGACCTGATATATGTAGCTGATTCTAAACGAACTCGTCTTAGGTATTAACGTGTTCTAACTCATTTTTAGTCAATAAAATGTTAACACAATAGTACACATTTGACCATTAATTTTTTGACATTATAGGGGAAGCTCAGTTTCCCTTGCAGTCTTAAAGAAATCGCCACTGATTCATTTATAAAATTCCATTTTCCAGTAAACATAAAACATCATTCAAACTATTAAAAGTAAGTTTAAAAGTTGCAAGATCTCCCACCAGTGTATGCTCTGTGAACTCAACAGTACGCCGGGCGAGATCTGCCGCTGGTGTGTAGTAGGAAGTGCACGAAGAAGAAGAACTTTTCACAAAACATGTTGTTTCAAAGCAGCTTTACAGAAAGTGCATGAGAAATTTACAGTGATCTGTTATCAGAGGAAACTGTCTAAGTTATCTATTTCAGAAATGTAAATATACAAATAACGCAATTAGTTAATAAACATTGTATTAATTTTAAGGCAGAAACACTGAGCTCAATGAAGTAATGAATACATGTTTGCTAACAACTGATTAGGATATATAGAGAATTGTAGCAAGTGTGTGTGTGTGTGTGTGTGTGTGTGTGTGTGTGTGTGTGAGAGAGAGAGTGTGTGTGTGTGTGTGTGTGTGTGTGTGTGTGTGTATGTGATGGCATGAAGGACATACAGACAGACAGTGTCATCATAGTCCATCTGCCCATCCATCCATCGCTCTGTGTTTTTGTCTGTCGTTTGTGATGCGTCGTTTTGTCCCGCAACAGGACAGTCAGGAAACGCATCAGTGATCTAGCAGACAGATGCTGTGTGTGTGTGTGTGTGTGAGAGAGAGAGAGAGAGAGTGTGTGTGTGTGTGTGTTTGTTTATGTGATTTATGAGGACACAAATTTGTATAATGACATGCGTATTACACTGGTATTACAACTTAAACGTGGTTTATGAGGACATTTCATGAGTCTTCATAATTCAAATAGCTTAAAAAAAACTTAAAAAAAACAATGTTTTATTAAAAATGTAAAACTGCAGAATGTTTCCTGTGATGGGTAGGTTTAGGGGTAGGGTTAGTGTAAGGGGATAGAATATACAGTTTGTACAGTATAAAAAACATTAAGTCTATGGAGAGTCCCCACAAAGATAGTAAACCAGACATGTGTGTGTGTGTGAGTGTATGTGTGAAAGTGTGAGTGTGTGTCTCCAGCGACAGTGTCTCATCCTGTTTTTCTACATAGTAAAGCTCTCTCTCTGCTCTCCTGCACTGCAACGGCTGTTAAACACACACTGTTCTACTCATCCGACATACAGCCTGTTTGAATGAACACATTTTAACCATTTTAACCAAAAATTTGAATGTTGGAATTAAATAAAGTAGCCTGAGTCTGAATGGCCGGCGCTCCTGGGTAAGAGAGTAAATTGTCAAGCACTTATCTTCACAAGAGCGATATCAGCGAGAGCCGAGGGGCTTTTTCAACGAAAGGGCTGTCACACAGTTTTTCCTCGACACTGAATGAAAAAATTGGGTTTGAAATTTCACATCTGCAAACCAAAGAAGAAAAAGGCCATTAGAAAGGCAACAAAATCCTGCTTTCTGATATAGTGCGTATGAAATATGAAATACTCCCAGCGCAGACTGAAAGGCCTGTGAGAGCTTTAATAATTTCCAGATCTTCACAGAATGTTCTGTGCTGCAGTTCGAGAGCTCGTACGACTGGAGGACTCATGGAAATGTCATCATGCTGAATGTTTCAACAAGAGGAATTATCTTAGAATAATAGAACATTTTCTCTGGAGTTTGACAGAACCAACTCAAGACGAATTCTCCAAAACGGGTCTCGAGTGACCTGGATAAAGAAACACAGAAAAGCGTGTGTGTGTCTGTGTATGAGAGTCTGTGAGTGTGAGTGTCAGTGTGTGTGTGTGTTTGTGTGTGTGTGTATGTGTAAGTGTGTGTATATAAAAAAAAAAGGCTTGTAGGACTGACAGCAGGAACCATCATACGTGTGCGACTGACAGCAGGAACCGTCATACGTGTGCTACTGACAGCAGGAACCGTCATACGTGTGCGACTGACAGTAGGAACCATCATACGTGTGCGACTGACAACAGGAACCGTCAGACTGACAGCAGGAACCGTCATACGTGTGCGACTGACAGCAGGAACCTTCATACGTGTGCAACTGACAGCAGGAACCGTCATATGTGTGCGACTGACAGCAGGAACCGTCATACGTGTGCGACTGACAGCAGGAACCATCAGACTGACAGCAGGAACCATCATACGTCTGCGACTGACAGCAGGAACCTTCATACATGTGCGACTGACAGCAGGAACCATCATACGTGTGCGACTGACAGCAGGAACCTTCATACGTGTGCGACTGACAGCAGGAACCATCAAAGGTCTGCGACTGACAGCAGGAACCTTCATACGTGTACGACTGACAGCAGAAACCTTCATACGTGTGCGACTGACAGCAGGAACCATCATACGTGTGCGACTGACAGCAGGAACCTTCATACGTGTGCGACTGACAGCAGGAACCGTCATACGTGTGCGACTGACAGCAGGAACCGTCATAAGTGTGTGACTGACAGTAGGAACCATCATACGTGTGCGACTGACAGCAGGAACCTTCATACGTGTGCGACTGACAGCAGGAACCGTCAGACTGACAGCAGGAACCTTCATACATGTGCGACTGACAGCAGGAATGTATGACGTATGAAGTTCCCAAACCCTGTCAATCAAACGCTGATTCGGCGGACCATGCCACCTGTTGAAACACTTGTGAAACACCAAGAAGCTTAATTTAGCCGTAGTCACGTGACATGGGTGTTTTGAATCACGCTTCGGATCAGTGTTTTGAAACATCTGCGCTTCGGGATCTTGAAAAGCTTCGGAACACCAGTTTTGCGTCAGCCATCCCTACTGTGAAGGACAATACTGTTATTCATCAGCTAAGTTCCATTCAACTCTCTTGATTGTGTTCAACTCAGCATTTACATCTGCTGGTTTCCGTGCTTCTGTCCATAATAAACTTCAGTTACATTATACTCACCCGTCTGCTTCATCACTGGTGAACATAATGGCGTAATGGCGAACATATCGGATGTGTGTCAACCTCTGAGAGCAGGTGAGGACACATTCGAGCTGTTTTCGGTACAATTGAAGCTGGAGTCGGTGGAGAAGCAGATCCGTGTTCTGCTGGAGAAGCAAGCCGAGCTGCGAGATCGGCGATCAGCGCTTGAAACATCACGCGCCGATGCTCACAAGTCAGTGGTTAGTAACTTTTTGACTCCGACCTCGTCTACTCCGTGCGTTTCTCTGCCCAGGAGGACGCGATCATCTCTGTCTTCATTCACTCCGGCACCGACACAACACCATGGACTCTGGGTGATCCCACAGCGGAAGACACGAGCCAGGACCAGAGCAAGAACCTCTCCGCCCCTCCCGGTCTTCGAGATCTCCACCCGGAACCGCTTCTCCCCTCTTCGCGAGTCGGAACGCGACGACGCCGTGGTCATCGGCACTTCCATGGTCCGTCTGGTCCGTGCTACCTCAGGTAAGGGTAAGGTGCGCACTCACTGCTTTCCTGGTGCTCGTGTTCTTGATGTCGCTGCACAGGTTCCCGAGATCCTGAACGGTGACGAGCGTGTCGGAGCTGTCGTGCTGCACGCGGGAACAAACGACATCAGGCTGCGGCAGACGGAGGTTCTGAAGAAGGACTACAGGAGCCTGATCGATGTGGTTTGCAGCACATCGCCTGAAGCAACGATCATCGTGTCTGGACAGCTTCCCACGTACCGACTAGGACAAGAAAGGTTCAGTAGATTATTTGCTCTAAATGAATGGTTAATGTCATGGTGTAATGAACAGAAACTGCTCTTTGTAAATAACTGGAATCTGTTCTGGGAGCGACCTAGGCTCTACCGCGCTGATGGCCTGCACCCCAGCAGAAGCGGAACGGCTGTTCTGTCGGACAACATCTCCAAGACGTTACACACCATATGACTAGTAAGTCAAAGTCCAAATCACAATCTTTGCTGTCCAAACTTAATTTATATAAGCAGTGTAGAACATTATATAGAAACTGTGTCTATTCCTCGTTTAGTGAGGCCAAACAATAAATCTAGTGTAGGATCTAGCAAAAATCTTATTTTTATTAAATCAGAAAATCTAAATGTCAGTGAACAAAAACAATTTCTAAAGCTAGGTCTTCTAAACATTAGATCGCTCACACCTAAGGCGGTTATTGTAAATGAAACAGTCACAGATAATAGTTTCGATGTACTTTGCCTTACTGAAACCTGGCTTAAACCAAATGATTATTTCGGTCTAAATGAGTCTACTCCGCCAGGATACTGTTATAAGCATGAGCCCCGTCTGATCGGTCGTGGCGGCCGTGTTGCAACAATCTATAGAGACATCCTTAATGTTACTCAGAAAACAGGTCACTGGTTTAATTCGTTTGAAGTACTTGTGCTAAATAAATAAACTACAGCTGGTCCAAAACGCTGCAGCTCGAGTTCTTACTAGAACCAGGAAATATGACCATATTAGCCCGGTTCTGTCAACACTGCATTGGCTGCCTATTAAACATCGTATACATTTTAAAATATTGTTGATTACTTACAAAGCACTAAATGGTTTAGCTCCGCAGTACTTGAGCGAGCTCTTAACGCATTATAGTCCTTCACGTCTATTGCGATCTCAAAATTCGGGCCAGTTGATAATACCTAGAATATCAAAATCGACTGCGGGCGGTAGATCCTTTTCCTATTTAGCACCAAAACTTTGGAACAGTCTTCCTACCATTGTCCGGGAAGCAGACACACTCTGTCAGTTCAAAGCTACACTAAAAACACATCTCTTTGACCTAGCATACACATAATATATTATAGACTTCTATAATTCAATGTTAGGCTGCATAGATTAGGTCAGCCGGAACTGGGAACACTTCCCTTAAATCCTGATGTACTCGTTACATCATCATAAGAAGAATGGCATCTACGCTAATTTTAGTGTCTTTGTTTATCCCGAGGTTTTCC
This sequence comes from Meda fulgida, assembly GCA_030578275.1. Lineage (NCBI taxonomy): Eukaryota > Metazoa > Chordata > Actinopteri > Cypriniformes > Leuciscidae > Meda > Meda fulgida. Next base: position 52,490,188 of record CM060622.1, read on the forward strand.
CGCAGCCTACCGGATCCAGGCCGTATCCAGATCTGACTAGGAGCTTTGCCTGGACCCGATGACAACGCAGTGCTGAAGTGCCAACTAGCCTCTCCCTATGGAGGATCCCTTTCCCACTCTACAGATAAAACGTTGTGATTCCGGTTCGCGTACCCACCCCGAAGTGATAAAATAAAACAAAATTCTGTATCAAATTACAGTTACTATAAATCCGGCCTCTAGTTCATAAACGCCAGAGGAGAACTGGCCCCCGGCTGAGCCTGGGTTCTCCCAAGGTTTTTTTTTTTCTCCAGTAGGTCACCTGATGGAGTTTTAGGACACCAGTAGGTCACTTGATGGAGTTTTTCGGTTCCTTGCCACTGTTGCCTTTGGCTTGCTCAGTTGGGGATATTCAAAATAATTAACCAAGCATTAATACCATTGATCAGCCCTACCAAACGTGGATGTTTTTTCACTAAGAAACAAGTCAAGTGTATTTATATAGCGCTTTTCACAATATAAATTGCATCAAAGCAGCTTCACAATATCAATCAAATAACATAACAATGTTTGTTTCTTAGTGAAAAAGTTTATTTATTAAGCGTGCAGGGCAACCACCCAGTAGAGCATTACAATAATCTAGTCTTGTTGTCATGAAAGCATGAACTAATTGTTCCGCATTTGTTAATGAGAGCATATGTCGTAATTTAGATATATTTTTAAGATGGAAAAATGCGGTTTTACAGATACTAGACACATGACTTTCAAATGAAAGATTGCTATCAAAGAGCACACCCAGGTTCCTAACCGACGACGAAGACTTAACAGAGCAGCCATCAAGTGTTAGACAGTATTCTAGGTTATTACGTGTGGAAGTTTTTTGTCCAATAATTACAATCTCTGTTTTTTCAGAGTTTAGTAGTAGGAAATTACTAGTCATCCAATTTTTTATATCAGCTATGCATTCCGTTAATTTTGTGAATTGGTAAGTTTCGTTAGGTTTTGAAGAAATATACAGCTGAGTATCATCGGCATAACAATGAAAGCTAATTCCATGTTTCCTAATGATATGTCCTAATGGTAGCATGTACAGAGTGAACAGCAGCGGTCCTAGTACTGAGCCTTGTGGTACGCCATACTGAACTTGTGATCGATAAGACATCTCTTCATTTACTGCTACAAACTGATAACGGTCAGATAAGTATGATTTAAACCATGCTAGTGCAATTCCACTAATGCCAACATAGTTTTCCAGTCTATTTAAAAGAATGTTGTGGTCAATTTTGTCAAATGCAGCACTAAGATCAAGTAACACTAATAGAGAGATACAACCACGATCGTATGATAAAAGTAAATCATTTGTAACTCTAATGAGAGCTGTCTCAGTACTATGGTGCGGTCTAAATCCTGACTGAAAATCCTCGCAGATATCATTTCTTTCAAGAAAGGAACACAGTTGTGAGGATACTGCTTTTTCTAATATCTTTGACAGAAAAGGCAGATTTGAGATCGGCCTGTAATTGACCAATTCTGAAGGATCAAGTTGCGGTTTTTTAACAAGCGGTTTTATCATAGCCAGCTTAAAGGTTTTTGGTACATATCCTAGAGACAAAGACGAATTAATGATATTAAGAAGAGGATCTATGATCCCTGGAAGCATCTCTTTCAGTAGCTTAGTCGGTATAGGGTCTAACATACAAGTTGTCGATTTAGATGAATTAACGAGTTTGCAGAATTCTTCCTCTCCTATAGCAACAAATGAAAACAATTTTTCCTCAGGGAGACTACAATGCACTCCCTGATGTGATTCTGTAGTAGACGGTTGCATAGTTAAAATTTTGTCCCTGATATTATCAATCTTATAAGTGAAGAAGTTCATAAAGTCATTACTGCTGTGTTGCTTGGAAACTTCTGTGCTTAAAGCTTTCTTTTTCGTTAGTTTAGCCACTGTTTCAAATAAATACCTAGGATTATGTTTATTTTCTTCTAATAGGGTTGAAAAATAAGCAGATCTAGCAGCTTTTAAAGCCTCTCTGTAAGCAATCGAGCTCTCTTTCCATGAAATCCGAAATACCTCTAGTTTTGTTTTCTTCCAGTTGCGCTCCATTTTCCTGGCTGCTTTCTTAAGGGCCTGAGTGTGCTCGTTGTACCACGCCGTTGGACTATTTTCTTTAATCTTCTTTAAGCGCAACGCAGCAACTGCGTCTAAAGTGCTGGAAAAGAGAGAGTTAAAAGTTTCTGTTGCAATATCGAGTTCTTCTAAGCTATCCGGGATGCTGAGATGATGAAACTTATTAGGAAGATTATTGATAAAGCAATCTTTAGTGGCAGAAGTTATAGGTCTAACATATTTATAACACGGAGTCGGCTTTGCAGCCTTGGCTAAATGTAATTTACATGAGACTAGATAATGGTCTGAGATGTCATCGCTCTGCTGCAGAATTTCAACGGCATCAACATCTATTCCATGTGATAATATTAGATCTAGAGTATGATTACGACAATGAGTGGGTCCTGACACGTGTTGTCTAACTCCAATTGAGTTTACAATGTCTTTAAGTGTCAATCCCAATGCATCTTTTTCATTATCTACATGTATATTAAAATCACCAACAATTAGTACTTTATCGTTAGCCAATACTAATTCTGATAGAAAGTCCGCAAATTCTTTGATAAAATCTTTATGGTGCCCTGGTGGCCTGTATACAGTAGCCAGCAGAAATCTCAAACGTGATTTATCGTTTACACTATATATTTTTACATTAAGCACCAACACTTCAAAAGAAGTATATTTAAAAATAGATTTCTTAGTGGTTTTGAAAATATTACTATAAATTACAGCAACACCTCCCCCTTTGCGTTTTAGACGAGGTTCATGTTTATAACAGTAATCTTGTGGGGTTGACTCATTTAAAGTAATGTAATCGTTTGGTTTTAGCCAGGTTTCTGTCAAACACAGCACATCTAGATTATAACTTGAAATCATATCATTAACTATGAGCGATTTTGAAGTAAGGGATCGAATATTCAGCAACCCAAGCTTTATCATTTGTTCATCTGTATTATATCTGTTTTTTATTTGTTGAACATCAATTAAATTTTTTACCTGACGTTTTTTGGATTTCCAAATTCGGGGAACAGACACAGTCTCTATATGATGATATCTAGGTGAAAGAGGCTCTATGTGATGGGATTTATCTGACCTTGGTGACGCGAGGCCGCTAGCAGACGGTCGGTTTAGCCAGTCTGTCTGCTTCCTGACCTGAGCCCCAGATTGTCATGTTTTAGCATTGTTTTAGCAACAAACATTGTTATGTTATTTGATTGATATTGTGAAGCTGCTTTGCTGCAATTTATATTGTGAAAAGCGCTATATAAATACACTTGACTTGACTTGACTTGACTTAAATGTTACGCTCTAAGATGTACGAAACAAATCCCTATTATCTCTAGCCTTGGCTACTGTATATAGACCTCCAGGGCCATATGTTGATTTCCTTAAAGAGTTTGCAGACTTTCTCTCAGATCTATTGGTCAATGTCGATAAAGCAATAATTGTTGGAGACTTTAACATACACGTAGATAACATAAATGATGCGTTAGGGGCTGCGTTTACAGATTTATTAAATTCCTTTGGGGTCACGCAAAACGTCAGTGGTCCCACTCATCGTCTAAATCATACACTAGATTTAATTATATCATATGGAACCAATCCAACTGCTATAAATATTATACCGCAGAGTGACGATCTCACTGATCATTACATGGTAACTTGCATAATACGTACTGATGAAATATGTCATGTTGCACCACGTTATCGACCAGGCAGGACAATCCTTCCAACCACTATAGATAGATTCTCAAATAGCTTACCTGATCTATCTCAGCTGCTCAGTGAACCCAAACAAACAGATGAACTAGACAAACTAACTAGCACTATGAGCACCATTTTCTCTAGTACATTAGAAATTGTTGCACCAATTAGATTCAAAAAGGTTAGAAAGAAAACTAAAGCACCATGGTACAACAGTGCTACGCATGCTATCAAAAGAGAAACTCGTAACTTAGAGCGTAAATGGAAACAAACAAATTTAGAGGTCTTTAGAATCGCGTGGAAAGACAGTATGTCACGTTATAAAAAGGCTCTAAAAGCAGCCAGGGCTGATCATCTCCGCAAACTAATAGAAAATAACCAAAATAATCCAAGGTTTTTATTTAACACCGTGGCTAGACTAACAAATAAACAGACATCACCAGAGCAAAATATTCCGTTACAATATAGTAGTAATGATTTTATGAATTACTTCGATGAGAAAACAGAAAGCATCCGAAACACAATTGTAAATGTACAATCCTCTATGGTGTCTTATGATTCAGCCTCAATTATCGCCTCTCAAGAACAACTACACCGCTTTACAACTATAGGACAGGAAGAGCTAAATAAACTTATCATTGCATCTAAACCAACAATATGTTTATTAGATCCAATACCCACTAAACTACTGAAAGAAGTGTTACCTGTCGTGGAAGAGCCTCTTCTTAATATTATTAACTCGTCTTTATTTTTAGGTCATGTTCCGAAAATATTCAAGCTGGCAGTTATAAAACTATATGTAACTTCTATATGTAACTGGCAGCCAGTGTAAAGACCTGAGGACTGGTGTGATGTGTTCATATTTTCTGGTTCTGCTCAGAATCCTGGCAGCAGCGTTCTGTATGAGCTGCAACTGTCTAATGGTCTTTTTAGGAAGGCCAGTGAGGAGACCATTACAATAATCCACCCTGCTGGTGATGAAAGCATGCACAAGTTTCTCTAAGTCTTGACTGGAAACAAAGCATCTAATTCTTGCAATATTTTTCAGATGATAGTATGCTGATTTAGTTATTGCTTTGACATGACTACTGAAACTAAGGTCTGACTCTAGAGACACACCCAGATTCCTGACTTGATTTTTAGTTGTTTGACCCCTAGACTGAAGGTAAGCGTTCACCTTGAGGACTCTATCTTTGTTTCCAAACGCAATTACTTCAGTTTTGTCTTTGTTTAACTGAAGAAAGTTTTGGCACATCCAATTGTTTACTTCATCAATGCATTGGCAAAGGGAGTCAATGGGGCTGTAATCTTTAGGCGATAGGGCTAAGTAGAGCTGTGTGTCGTCTGCATAGCTGTGGTAAGAGATTTGGTTCTTTCTCATTATTTGGCTCATTGGGAGCATGTACAGGTTGAATAAGAGTGGCGCAAGAATTGAGCCTTGAGGGACTCCGCATGTCATAGATGTCCACTCAGACTTATGCTCTCCTATAGTCACATAATAACCTCTCCCTTCTAAGTATGACCTGAACCATTTTAGGACTATCCCAGAAAGCCCGACCCAGTTTTCCAGCCTGTCAAGAAGTATGTTGTGATCGACAGTGTCAAATGCAGCACTGAGGTCGAGTAGTACTAGAACTGATAATTTGCTTGTGTCAGTATTTAAGCGAATATCGTTTATTATCTTTATGAGTGCTGTCTCTGTGCTGTGATGCGGTCGGAAACCAGATTGAAAGTAGTCAAAGTATCCATTCGAGCTTAAGAATTTGTTCAGCTGATTGAAGACAACTTTTTCAATGATCTTGCCTATGAAAGGAAGATTTGAGATCGGTCTATAGTTGTTTAATATGGTCTTATCCAGATTGCTCTTTTTCAGGAGGGGCTTGACAACTGCAGTTTTTAGGGAGTTTGGAAAAGTCCCAGAGAGAAGTGAGGCATTTACCACTTCTAGGAGATATGCTTTTAAGCTGTGTAACACAGTTTTGAAGAAAGATGTGGGAAGTGCGTCAAGGGCGCAGGTTGATGTTTTAAGGTGCTGTACGATTTCTTCCAAAATTTTGCCATCAATTTCTTTGAAATCAGACATAGTGACTACTTTCTCAGGCTGTTGTCTGATCTGTCTGACCCCAGTGCGGCTCAAGGATGTGCTGATCACCTTTCTGATATTATTGATTTTCTCAGAGAAGAAAGAAGCAAACTCACTGCACTTGCTCTCTGAGAGCATTTCACTGGGAATCTGGCTTGGGGGGTTTGTCAGTCTCTCTACAGTAGCAAAAAGAGTGCGTGTGTTGTTTATATTGCTGTTTATAATATTTGAGAAGAAAGTCTGTCTAGCTTTGCCTAGTTCCTTATTGAAAGCATGGATGCTGTCTTTGTAGATGTTATAATGGACTACAAGTTTTGTCTTCCGCCACATGCGCTCTGCTTTTCTGCATTGTCTTTTCATATTTTGCACTGCTGTTGAGTTTCTCCAAGGTGCTTTCTGTCTGCCATTCTTCTTCCTGACTTTCACAGGAGCAATATCATCAATTACACTCTTAACTTTTGAGTTAAAAGAATCAAGGAGAAAATCAACAGAGTCAGCAGATATGCTTGGTGTTAAAGATATAGCCTTCATAAATAGTACACTAGTGTTCTCATTTAAGCATCTCTTCTTGACAGACACAGATCTAGCTTCAATGGCAGGAGAGATCAATATATCAAAGAAAATACAAAAATGATCAGACAGTGCTACATCCTTAATAACAATCGATGAAATGTTTAGACCCTTACTGATAAGTAAATCTAGAGTGTGTCCACGATTATGTGTGGGTCCATGTACATGCTGAGTCAGATCAAAAGTTTTTAAAACAGTTTTGATTTCTCTTGCCATATTGGTTTCTGCATTATCTATGTGAATGTTAAAATCTCCAGCAATAGCAAAACGGTCAAACTCTGAGGAAATTGTTGATAACAGTTCTGTAAAGTCTTCAGCAAAGGCTGGAGAGTATTTTGGAGGCCTGTATACAATGATAAGTAAAATGCGTGGAGCACCTTTTAACACAATACCCAGATATTCGAAAGAAGGGTAATTCCCAAATGATATTTGCTTACATTGATAGACAGCTTTAAAAAGAGCAGCTAAACCTCCACCTCTTCTTACAGCTCTGCAGACACTCATAAAAGTAAAGTTAGGAGGGGCCGTTTCATTGAGGACTGTTGCACTGCAGCTGTCTTCTAGCCAAGTTTCATTTAGCAACATAAAATCCAGGTTGAATGTGGTTATTAAGTCGTTGACTAGAAGTGATTTATTTTTAAGTGAGCGGATGTTTAAAAGTGCTAACTTAACAGTCTTACTTTTTGTCCCCACAGCAATCTTGGTTTGGCGTGTAATAGGCACCAGATTAAATGGGTTTGCGGTACGGCTTTTGAGGGCCTTAGACTTTCTATCATGTAATCGAACAGCAATAGAGAAAGATAAAGATACAGGCACACTGGGTTCCTGCTTGTTCTGTAAACATTTGAGAAAGTTATTGTTATCATAGCGGGGACCCGACACATATCACTGAGAGCTGGTATCAGTTGTTTTTGGTTCACCTCGAGCCGATGGAGGAGGGTGTGTGCTCTGGCGCTGTGGCAGAGGCCGAAGAGCTCTCGCAGGAGGAGGGGGAGGGCGAGCTGGGCCTGCAGGCTTTGGTGGTTGTGGGGCCTGCCGTTTTTTGGTTGGTATCTGGGGGCTTGCAGCAAAAGAGTGGGATAGTCTAGTTCCAGCATACACCGGTTGTTCCATTTTCTCTGAGAAGCACAGAAGTGGAGTCTGAGGTTGTTGTGGCTGAGTGGTGTTATCATTGTCCTTGTGTGATGTGTCAACCGCATGCCCATTCAGGTGCTGAAGTGAAATCCTGTGGTCATTCATACTGTATCCAGGTGTGTGTGTGTGCCATTCAGGTTGAGTGGATTGGCACACATTGCAGAAGGATGACGGAGGGAGAAGTAGATATTGTCTTTTAGCACTCTTGAACCAAGTTTGTTTGGGTGGTGGCCATCCTGTTGAAACAGTTGCCTCTGACTCCAGAAAAGATTGAAGTTGTCAATGAAGTTCACTCCTTTTACATAGCAGTTTTTTTGCAGCCATGTATTAAGCCCAAGCAACCGTGAAAACCTGTTTGTTCCTCTTGCTGGGAGTGGTCCACTGATGAATGTTTGAACTTTCAGTCTTTTAAGTGTTTCAAAAAGTTCATTGAAATCCTTCTTAAGGAGTTCCGACTGCTCTTTATGAATATCATTCTTCCCCACATGAATGATGAGTCGATTTGCAGTCTTATGTTTCATCAGAATGTCCTGAAGTTCTCTGTTTACATCAGAAGTTGTTGCTTGTGGAAGGCAGCATGTAGTTGTATCCCTGCTACTAATGTTTCTGATTATGGAGTCGCCCACTATCAGAGTCCTGGATCCGGCTGCGCTCTGAGCTGAGTGCCGCTGTCTGCTCGACCTCGAGCGCCAGTTAGCATCAGTGTTAGCTACTGGCTGATTCAGTCTGTGTTCGATCACATTCATCAAATTTGGGGATTCCTCATTCATTAATACTTCAAATCTGTTCTCAAGATGTATAGGCGGTGGTAGGAGACCAGTGTTTGCAATCCTTGTCAGAGCCGTATCTGGGGTAGAGGATGCTACTGCAGCAATACATGATGCTCGTGACAATCTGATGTCTCGAGTGCCTTTGGGTCTCGCTCCCTGTTTGTACCATCGATTTGTAAGTCGATCGGATTGTTTCTCTACACTCAGTATAGCCTGTCGAGGAGCATGAGATTCATGGGACTCACCGGCTGTATGCTGAGGGCGTCCATGACGAAGCGCTGTTGTGTGTCCCGTCTGGTTTGGTGGTCCCGCAATTAACTTTGTTTCAAGAACTGCAATCCTTTGTAGAAGTCTGTGGCAGTTAGAGCAGCAAGTAGATTCCAGAGGAGGCATTTTCTTATCCGTATGAATGTAGGCAGTTGTGTTTTCTCTTCCCCGGAATGTAAGCTTTCAGTGGGAGGCTGGTCGAATAAAAGAATTCTACTTTTTTTGTAGTAGTAGTAGTAGTAATCCAAGCGTTTGAGCACTGTGCTGATTTGCTGAAGTTAAAATTAGGTGATAAAAGGAGATAAAATATAAAAATATAAAAGCAATAGAGCAAAGCGCGGAGCAGTAAGCAAGAGCGTCCGAACAGCAGCTGAGCAGGAAGTGAAGTCTACAGTTCTACTCGATCTTAGCGCTGCTTTCGACACTATAGATCATAAAATACTCCTGGATCGACTACAAAACTACACTGGTGTTCAGGGACAGGCATTAAGCTGGTTTAGATCGTAGTTATCAGACCGTTACCATTTTGTCTGTTTAAATGGGGAAAAATCGAAGATAACGTCAGTAGACTATGGAGTGCAGCAAGGATCTGTGCTAGGCCCTCTGCTATTCTCAATATACATGCTGCCACTGGGTGATATTACAAGAAAACATGGAATTAATTTCCACTGTTATGCTGATGACACTCAATTATATATCTCATCACGACCAGATGAAAACACTAACTTATCTAACTTGACAGAGTGGCTAAATTATATAAAATGCTGGATGATGTGTAATTTCCTGCTATTAAATTCAGATAAAATAGAGGTATTACTTATTGGTCCAAAAAACTACCCACAAAATCCCTTACAATACAACTTTAATTTAGAAGGATGTCCTGTTACTTTATTCACTACAGTAAAAGACCTGGGTGTTATACTAGACCGCAACTTGACTTTCGAAAATCATATTTCATATATTACAAGAACAGCCTTTTTCCACCTTAGAAACATTGCTAAGCTACGTAACATGATATCTGTTTCTGATGCAGAAAAGTTAGTTCATGCATTCATGACCTCCAGACTAGATTACTGTAATGCTTTATTAGCTGGTTGTCCTGCATCCTCAATAAACAAGCTACAGTTAGTGCAAAATGCAGCCGCTAGAGTTCTTACTAGATCAAGAAAATATGATCATATAACACCTATTTTATCATCTCTACACTGGTTACCTATTAAGTTCCGTATCAATTACAAAGTATTACTGCTGACCTATAAAGCCCTATATGGTGTAGCTCCGGTGTATTTAATGGACCTTCTATCGCCCTACAATCCATCGCGTTGTTTAAGATCACTAAATTCGAGGCTTCTGGTCATACCTAGGATATCTAAGTCCACTAAAGGAGGGAGGGCGTTCTCACATTTAGCTCCTAAACTCTGGAATAGCCTTCCTGATATTGTTCGAGACTCAGACTCGCTGTCCCAGTTTAAAACTAGATTAAAGACGCATCTCTTTAACCAAGCATTCACTTAAAGCTTACCTCTTATACTACTGCTGAATCAGTTCGAATGCATTAATATTATGAACATCAGCTATGCTAATTATTTCCCATCTGCCTTTCTGCTGTTATCTCGGGACGCTAGTCTCGAGGTAAATATTGTTCGTCAGCTCCAGTTTGTATCCAGCCTCTCACGGAGACTTCAGATGCCCCAACACCTGCGATGAGACGACTCAATGCCTGTGAAGAGACGACTCGACGCCTGTGAAGAGACGACTCAACGCCGGCGATATGTTATGCCCTAAATTAATACATGATTAACTGACTGTATTTTTCAATGTACATTTCAGAAATGCACTTTCTGTAAAGCTGCTTTGAGACAATGTGTATTGTGAAAAGTGTTATACAAATAAAATTGAATTGAATTGAATTGAATCACTCTCCGTGACATTACCTAACAGACGTATAGAGCTAAAAAGAGTTAAAAGTGCCTATGCTTAAATAAAGTGCTTGTTATAATAATTGTTTAAAGTGCGTCTTTTAACAATTTAATAATTGTTTAAAGTGCGACTAGCTTAGTGAACTCTGTACATTGTTGGGTTCCGGCTTTAGAGCCCGTGCAGCAGGGCAACTAGATGACCGTGAGACACTGTAGTCACGGGACAAAACACCGCTCTTCTGTTCCGATAACAACATTAAACAGGTTATGCTGATGATACTCAGCTCTATGTTTCTACACACCCTGACGAAACTTACCAATTCACAAAATTAACGGAATTCATAGCTGATATAAAAAATTGGTTGACTAGTAATTTCCTACTACTTAATTCTGAAAAAAAACTGAGATTCTAATGATTGGACAAAAAAATTCCTCACGTAATAACCTAGAATACTGTCTAACACTTGATGGCTGCTCTGTTAAGTCTTCGTCGTCGGTTAGGAACCTGGGTGTGCTCTTTGATAGCAATCTTTCATTTGAAAGTCACGTGTCTAGTATCTGTAAAACCGCATTTTTCCATCTTAAAAATATATCTAAATTACGTCATATGCTCTCATTGACAAATGCGGAACAATTAGTTCATGCGTTCATGACCTCAAGGCTAGATTATTGTAATGCTCTACTGGGTGGTTGCCCTGCACGCTTAATAAACAAACTACAGCTGGTCCAAAACGCTGTAGCTCGAGTTCTTACCAGAACCAGGAAATATGACCATATTAGCCCGGTTCTGTCAACACTGCACTGGCTCCCTATTAAACATCGTATACATTTTAAAAAGATTGCTGATTACTTACAAAGCACTAAATGGTTTAGCTCCGCAGTACTTGAGCGAGCTCTTAACGCATTATAGTCCTTCACGTCTGTAATAAATGGAGGCCAGACCATGCTTAACAGAATTGTATAACTTTACTCTGTCATTCTCGTTGGCATAACTACACGCGGCAGTATACAGTCACTTCTCGCAATACCCAAAAACTCATAGATCCTTCCTTAAAAGTACCATAACCCATTATCATAACAACGTCTATTGCGATCTCAAAATTCCAGCCAGTTGATAATACCTAGAATATCAAAATCGACTGCTGGCGGTAGATTTTCTTCCTTTTTAGCACCAAAACTTTGGAACAGTCTTCCTACCATTGTCCAGGAAGCAGACACACTCTGTCTGTTCAAAGCTAGATTAAAAACACATCTCTTTTACCTAGCATTCACATAATACATTATCTACTTCTATAACTCAATGTTAGGCTGCATAGAGCCTAACATTGGCTCACTTCCCATAACACCAGATGTACTCGTTACATCATAGGAAGAATGGCATTTACGCTAATATTAGTGTCTCTGTTTATCCCAAGGTTTATTGAAGTCAGCCGGATCCAGATCTGATGAAGGACCTGCGCTTGGACACACTCACACACACACACACACACACACACACACACTCCAGATCTGCTGAAGGACCTGCGCCTGGACGCGACTACAATACAGTTCTGAATTATAAATTTTAAGGCCAGACAAGTAGTTTGTTGAGGATTGTTTTTTTAGGGAAGGACTACATGCCTGCGCTCATATATTCAAACGCGCATTCCTATAGAATGAACTCTTAATACGCATGTGCATGCTATCAGCGTTCTCACAGGTTCGCGTTTTTAAAGTTTGCGTAGAGAGAACTTAAGAGTTTTCTGTTAAAACGGTGTCGTGTTAGCGGCCCCTAACTTAATAACGAATTATCGTTGCGACGGAAGTGAATCAATCAAAACTAACTTTAGCTGGACAATAACTTTATTCTAGAGCTGCTATAAAGCCAAAACAATCTCTGATACTTTATTTTCTTATTATCACTGTACAATCTACATTGTTTAAAGCGCCATATAAATGAAGATGACTTGATTTGACAAGAAAATTATACATTTCTATTATTCAAATCATGCAGTTCATGATTATTAGGCTGCATAGATTAGGTCAGCCGGAACCGGGGACACTTCCTATAACACCGGATGTACTCGTTACATGTCAAGTCAGGTAAAGGTTATTTGTGAAAATTCTTAGTGAAAAAACATCCACGTTTGGTAGGGCTGATCAATGTTATTAATGCTTGGTTAATTATTTTGAATATCCCCAACTGAGCAAGCCAAAGGCAACAGTGGCAAGGAACCGAAAAACTCCAAGTGACCTACTGGTGTCCTAAAACTCCATCAGGTGACCTAATGGAGAAAAAAAAAACCTTGGGAGAACCCAGGCTCAGTCGGGGGCCAGTTCTCCTCTAGCGTTTATGAACTAGAGGCCGGATTTACAGTAACTGTAATTTGATACAGAATTTTGTTTTATTTTATCACTTCGGGGTGGGTACGCGAACCGGAATCACAACGTTTTATCTGTAGAGTGGGAAAGGGATCCTCCATAGGGAGAGGCTAGTTGGCACTTCAGCACTGCGTTGTCATCGGGTCCAGGCAAAGCTCCTAGTCAGATCTGGATATGGCCTGGATCCGGTAGGCTGCGGGAAAACCTCGGGATAAACAAAGACACTAAAATTAGCGTAGATGCCATTCTTCTTATGATGTAACGAGTACATCAGGATTTAAGGGAAGTGTTCCCAGTTCCGGCTGACCTAATCTATGCAGCCTAACATTGAATTATAGAAGTCTATAATATATTATGTGTATGCTAGGTCAAAGAGATGTGTTTTTAGTCTAGCTTTGAACTGACAGAGTGTGTCTGCTTCCCGGACAATGGTAGGAAGACTGTTCCAAAGTTTTGGTGCTAAATAGGAAAAGGATCTACCGCCCGCAGTCGATTTTGATATTCTAGGTATTATCAACTGGCCCGAATTTTGAGATCGCAATAGACGTGAAGGACTATAATGCGTTAAGAGCTCGCTCAAGTACTGCGGAGCTAAACCATTTAGTGCTTTGTAAGTAATCAACAATATTTTAAAATTTATACAATGTTTAATAGGCAGCCAATGCAGTGTTGACAGAACCGGGCTAATATGGTCATATTTCCTGGTTCTAGTAAGAACTCGAGCTGCAGCGTTTTGGACCAGCTGTAGTTTATTTATTAAGCGTGCAGGGCAACCACCCAGTAGAGCATTACAATAATCTAGTCTTAATGTCATGAAAGCATGAACTAATTGTTCCGCATTTGTTAATGAGAGCATATGTCGTAATTTAGATATATTTTTAAGATGGAAAAATGCGGTTTTACAGATACTAGACACGTGACTTTCAAATGAAAGTTTGCTATCAAAAAGCACACCCAGGTTCCTAACCGACGACGAAAACTTAACAGAGCAGCCATCAAGTGGTAGACAGTATTCTAGGTTATTACGTGTGGAAGTTTTTTGTCCAATAATTAGAATCTCTGTTTTTTCAGAGTTTAGTAGTAGGAAATTACTAGTCATCCAATTTTTTATATCAGCTATGCATTCCGTTCATTTTGTGAATTGGTAAGTTTCGTTAAGTTTTGAAGAAATATACAGCTGAGTATCATCGGCATAACAATGAAAGCTAATTCCATGTTTCCTAATGATATGTCCTAATGGTAGCATGTACAGAGTGAACAGCAGCGGTCCTAGTACTGAGCCTTGTGGTACGCCATACTGAACTTGTGATCGATAAGACATCTCTTCATTTACATCATAAGAAGAATGGCATCTACGCTAATACTAGTCTCTCTGTTTATCCCGAGGATTGCTGTAATCAGCCGGACCCGGGCTGTATCCAGATCAGATGGAGGACCTGCGCCTGGACACGTCTACAACACATCCCTGAAGTGCCAGCCTCATCAGCCCTGTGAAGGCCTCATCGACACGACAGCATCGACTCTGATCCTCAACAAACTCGTCTCCATACCGTTGTGATGACTCTGATCTTAAACCAGATGGAAATGGATAATATTCTGAATGTTCTGATCCAATCTGACCTCTGACCTGTAATGCTGCCTGAATCATAATCATACACAGTGCGTTCGTTGGCCAGAGGAGAACTTTGGTTTCTCCCCAGGTTTTTTTTTCTCCATTCAGTCACCGGATGGAGTTTTGGTTTTTGGCTTGCTTAGTTGGGGACATTTAATATTCAACAATATTATTGATCTGCCTAACTTAAGGTGGACAATGATGCAATTTTCTTCTTGTAACAAACTTTGTTGTATTATTTTCATGTTATCACTGTGAAGCTGCTTTGATAAAATCTGTATTGTAAAAAGCGCTATATAAGTAAAGGTGAGGATATAAGATAAGAGATATAAGATATCTCTCTCTCTCTCTCTCTCTCTCTCTCTCTCTCTCTAATGTTCAAACGTCAAGGCTTTTTAAATGTCTTCAAATTCCTAAACAAGGCTTTTCATTAAACCAACATTCTAAGTTTATCTTGATCTTTCTAAAAACAATTTCAATTGATTTGAGTTCTACTTTCTTACATTGAATTCAGCCTCCTGAAAGGCAGTTCAAGTCAAGTCAAGTCAAGTGTATTTATATAGCGCTTATCACAATATAAATTGCATCAAAGCAGCTTCACAATATCAATCAAATAACATAACAATGTTTGTTTCTTAGTGGAAAAAAAACATCCACGTTTGGTAGAGCTGATCAATGGTATTAATGCTTGGTTAATTAATTTGAATATCCCCAACTGAGCAAGCCAAAGGCAACAGTGGCAAGGAACCGAAAAACTCCATCAAGTGACCTACTGGTGTCCTAAAACTCCATCAGGTGACCCACTGGTGTCCTAAAACTCCATCAGGTGACCTAATGGAGAGAAAAAAAAACCTTGCGAGAACCCAGGCTCAGTCGGGGGCCAGTTCTCCTCTGGCGTTTATGAACTAGAGGCCGGATTTACAGTAACTGTAATTTGATACAGAATTTTGTTTTATTTTATCACTTCGGGGTGGGTACGCGAACCGGAATTACAATGTTTTATCTGTAGAGTGGGAGAGGGATCCTCCATAGGGAGCGGCTAGTTACATTTTCCTCAGGGAGACTACAATGCACTCCCTGATGCGATACTGTAGTAGACGGTTGCATAGTTATAATTTTGTCCCTGATATGATCAATCTTATAAGTGAAGAAGTTCATAAAGTCATTACTGTGTTGGCCTGAAACTTCTGTGCTTGAAGCTTTCTTTTTTGTTAGTTTAGCCACTGTTTCAAATAAATACCTAGGATTATGTTTATTTTCTTCTAATACGGTTGAAAAATAAGCAGATCTAGCAGCTTTTAAAGCCTCTCTGTAAGCAATCGAGCTCTCTTTCCATGAAATCCGAAATACCTCTAGTTTTGTTTTCTTCCAGTTGCGCTCCATTTTTCTGGCTGTTCTCTTAAGGGCCTGAGTGTGCACGGCGTTGGACTATTTTCTTTAATCTTCTTTAAGCGCAACGGAGCAATTGCGTCTAAAGTGCTGGAAAAGAGAGAGTTAAAAGTTTCTGTTGCAATATCAAGTTCTTCTAAGCTATCCGGGATGCTGAGATGATGAAACTGATTAGGAAGATTATTGATAAAGCAATCTTTAGTGGCAGAAGTTATAGGTCTAACATATTTATAACACGGAGTTGGCTTTGCAGCCTTGGCTAAATGTAATTTACATGAGACTAGATAATGGTCTGAGATGTCATCGCTCTGCTGCAGAATTTCAACGGCATCAACATCTATTCCATGTGATAATATTAGATCTAGAGTATGATTACGACAATGAGTGGGTCCTGACACGTGTTGTCTAACTCCAATTGAGTCGTTAAGTGCCAATCCCAATGCATCTTTTTCATTATCTACATGTATATTACAATCACCAACAATTAGTACTTTATCGTTAGCCAATACTAATTCTGATAGAAAGTCCGCAAATTCTTTGATAAAATCTTTATGGTGCCCTGGTGGCCTGTATACAGTAGCCAGCAGAAATCTCAAACGTGATTTATCGTTTACACTATATATTTTTACATTAAGCACCAACACTTCAAAAGAAGTATATTTAAAAATAGATTTCTTAGTGGTTTTGAAAATATTACTATAAATTACAGCAACACCTCCCCCTTTGCGTTTTAGACGAGGTTCATGTTTATAACAGTAATCTTGTGGGGTTGACTCATTTAAAGTAATGTAATCGTTTGGTTTTAGCCAGGTTTCTGTCAAACACAGCATATCTAGATTATAATCTGAAATTATATCATTAACTATGAGCGATTTTGAAGTAAGGGATCGAATATTCAGCAACCCAAGCTTTATCATTTGTTCATCTGTATTATATCTGTTTTTTATTTGTTGAACATCAATTAAATTCTTTACCTGACGTTTTTTGGATTTCCAAATTCGGGGAACAGACACAGTCTCTATATGATGATATCTAGGTGAAAGAGGCTCTATGTGATGGGATTTATCTGACCTTGGTGACGCGAGGCCGCTAGCAGACGGTCGGTTTAGCCAGTCTGTCTGCTTCCTGACCTGAGCCCCAGATTGTCATGTTTTAGCTCTAAGACTATGTGCCATATTACTAGAGAGAAGAGCAGCACCATCCCAGGAGGGATGAACACCATCTCTTTTCAACAGGTCAGGCTTGCCCCAAAAACGTTTCCAATTGTCTATGAATTCTATATTATTCAACGGACACCACTTAGACAACCAACCATTGAGTGAGGCCAATCTGCTAACTATCTCATCACTCCTGCGAACAGGAAGGGGGCCAGAGAAAATTACAGTGCCTGACATCGTACTTGCGAGTTTACACATCTCTTTAATATTAATTTTGGTGATCTCCGACTGGCGGAGTCGAACATCATTAGTGCCGACATGAATAATGATCTTAGAGAATTTACGATTAGCATTAGCCAGCACTTTTAAATTTGCTTTGATGTCAGGCGCTCTGGCTCCCGGCAAACATGTGACTATGGTGGCTGGTGTCTCTATTTTCACGTTCCGTGTGATTGAATCACCAATTACCAGGGCACAATCAACAGAATTCTCA
Organism: Meda fulgida; assembly: GCA_030578275.1. Taxonomy (NCBI): domain Eukaryota; kingdom Metazoa; phylum Chordata; class Actinopteri; order Cypriniformes; family Leuciscidae; genus Meda; species Meda fulgida. The sequence goes on from CM060622.1 coordinate 52,507,736, forward strand.
GTGGGTGTTTCACTGAGTGGGGCAAATCGATTTGTTATGGTAATTGGAACGGAAGAGTGGTTTTTTAATCCGCAACTAGAGCGATCTCTCACGGTCACCCATCTGCCCTGCTGCGTGGGCTCTACTTCAGCCGGAACCGAATCATGTACAGAGTTCACTATGCTAGGCGCATCCAAAATAGTATCTAAAGCTCTAGTACTATCCTTACTATCCTCAATTAAAGTTTGGATGCGTGTCTCTAGCTCTGAAATCTTCTCCGTCAGCCTGACTGTCTCATTGCATTTATCACAAATAAATCCTATATTGCCATCTGAGAAGGCTATCATTTGGATCGATTGCTCCTGTCTGCCTTCCTGCCTGCTGTGAGTTTGTTTGCGTCGAGGCTGTAAGCTCTACGCCTCGTATTAGCTTTGTATTTCTTTCTGTTTTGAACCATCATTTACTATCATTCCTAGTTTTTTATATTACTAAATATAGTTTACCCACCATCTCAGATTAACCTTACATCGCTAGCTTCCGTTATTGTTAGCACAGAACGCGTGTTTACGCGCCACCCGCGCTCATTTATTTATTATTTATTTTCTCTCGCGCGCCCGCGCCTTTGAGTTAATAAAAGCCCAGGTAAGTAAGAATCAGTCAACACAAACGGTGAGTAATGTCTTGTCCTGTTATTGTCACCTGTGTCACATGTCATATGTTTAGTGTAGCCTTCTCCGATGGCAATATAGGATTTATTTGTGATAAATGCAAGGAGACAGTCAGGCTGACGGAGAAGATTTCAGAGCTAGAGACACGCATCCAAACTTTAATTGAGGATAGTAAGGATAGTACTAGAGCTTTAGATACTATTTTGGATGCGCCTAGCATAGTGAACTCTGTACATGATTCGGTTCCGGCTGAAGTAGAGCCCAGGCAGCAGGGCAGATGGGTGACCGTGAGAGATCGCTCTAGTCGCGGATTAAAAAAACACTCTTCCGTTCCGATTACCATAACAAATCGATTTGCCCCACTCAGTGAAACACCCACTGAGAATTCTGTTGATTGTGCCCTGGTAATTGGTGATTCGATCACACGGAACGTGAAAATAGAGACACCAGCCACCATAGTCACATGTTTGCCGGGAGCCAGAGCGCCTGACATCAAAGCAAATTTAAAAGTGCTGGCTAATGCTAATCGTAAATTCTCTAAGATCATTATTCATGTCGGCACTAATGATGTTCGACTCCGCCAGTCGGAGATCACCAAAATTAATATTAAAGAGGTGTGTAAACTCGCAAGTACGATGTCAGGCACTGTAATTTTCTCTGGCCCCCTTCCTGTTCGCAGGAGTGATGAGATAGTTAGCAGATTGGCCTCACTCAATGGTTGGTTGTCTAAGTGGTGTCCGTTGAATAATATAGAATTCATAGACAATTGGAAAAGTTTTTGGGGCAAGCCTGACCTGTTGAAAAGAGATGGTGTTCATCCCTCCTGGGATGGTGCTGCTCTTCTCTCTAGTAATATGGCACATAGTCTTAGAGCTAAAACATGACAATCTGGGGCTCAGGTCAGGAAGCAGACAGACTGGCTAAACCGACCGTCTGCTAGCGGCCTCGCGTCACCAAGGTCAGATAAATCCCATCACATAGAGCCTCTTTCACCTAGATATCATCATATAGAGACTGTGTCTGTTCCCCGAATTTGGAAATCCAAAAAACGTCAGGTAAAAAATTTAATTGATGTTCAACAAATAAAAAACAGATATAATACAGATGAACAAATGATAAAGCTTGGGTTGCTGAATATTCGATCCCTTACTTCAAAATCGCTCGTAGTTAATGATATGATTTCAAGTTATAATCTAGATGTGCTGTGTTTGACAGAAACCTGGCTAAAACCAAACGATTACATTACTTTAAATGAGTCAACCCCACAAGATTACTGTTATAAACATGAACCTCGTCTAAAACGCAAAGGGGGAGGTGTTGCTGTAATTTATAGTAATATTTTCAAAACCACTAAGAAATCTATTTTTAAATATACTTCTTTTGAAGTGTTGGTGCTTAATGTAAAAATATATAGTGTAAACGATAAATCACGTTTGAGATTTCTGCTGGCTACTGTATACAGGCCACCAGGGCACCATAAAGATTTTATCAAAGAATTTGCGGACTTTCTATCAGAATTAGTATTGGCTAACGATAAAGTACTAATTGTTGGTGATTTTAATATACATGTAGATAATGAAAAAGATGCATTGGGATTGGCACTTAAAGACATTGTAAACTCAATTGGAGTTAGACAACACGTGTCAGGACCCACTCATTGTCGTAATCATACTCTAGATCTAATATTATCACATGGAATAGATGTTGATGCCGTTGAAATTCTGCAGCAGAGCGATGACATCTCAGACCATTATCTAGTCTCATGTAAATTACATTTAGCCAAGGCTGCAAAGCCGACTCCGTGTTATAAATATGTTAGATCTATAACTTCTGCCACTAAAGATTGCTTTATCAATAATCTTCCTAATAAGTTTCATCATCTCAGCATCCCGGATAGCTTAGAAGAACTCGATATTGCAACAGAAACTTTTAACTCTCTCTTTTCCAGCACTTTAGACGCAGTTGCTCCGTTGCGCTTAAAGAAGATTAAAGAAAATAGTCCAACGCCGTGGTACAACGAGCACACTCAGGCCCTTAAGAGAGCAGCCAGAAAAATGGAGCGCAACTGGAAGAAAACAAAACTAGAGGTATTTCGGATTTCATGGAAAGAGAGCTCGATTGCTTACAGAGAGGCTTTAAAAGCTGCTAGATCTGCTTATTTTTCAACCCTATTAGAAGAAAATAAACATAATCCTAGGTATTTATTTGAAACAGTGGCTAAACTAACGAAAAAGAAAGCTTTAAGCACAGAAGTTTCCAAGCAACACAGCAGTAATGACTTTATGAACTTCTTCACTTATAAGATTGATAATATCAGGGACAAAATTGTAACTATGCAACCGTCTACTACAGTATCGCATCAGGGAGTGCATTGTAGTCTCCCTGAGGAAAATTTTTTTTCATTTGTTGGTATAGGAGAGGAAGATTTCTGCAAACTCGTTAATTCATCTAAATCGACAACTTGTATGTTAGACCCTATACCGACTAAGCTACTGAAAGAGATGCTTCCAGAGATCATAGATCCTCTTCTTAATATCATTAATTCGTCTTTGTCTCTAGGATATGTACCAAAAACCTTTAAGCTGGCTATGATAAAACCGCTTGTTAAAAAACCGCAACTTGATCCTTCAGAATTAGTCAATTACAGGCCGATCTCAAATCTGCCTTTTCTGTCAAAGATATTAGAAAAAGCAGTATCCTCACAACTGTGTTCCTTTCTTGAAAGAAATGATATCTGCGAGGATTTTCAGTCAGGATTTAGACCGCACCATAGTACTGAGACAGCTCTCATTAGAGTTACAAATGATTTACTTTTATCATCCGATCGTGGTTGTATCTCTCTATTAGTGTTACTTGATCTTAGTGCTGCATTTGACACAATTGACCACAACATTCTTTTAAATAGACTGGAAAACTATGTTGGCATTAGTGGAATTGCACTAGCATGGTTTAAATCATACTTATCTGACCGTTATCAGTTTGTAGCAGTAAATGAAGAGATGTCTTATCGATCACAAGTTCAGTATGGCGTACCACAAGGCTCAGTACTAGGACCGCTGCTGTTCACTCTGTACATGCTACCATTAGGACATATCATTAGGAAACATGGAATTAGCTTTCATTGTTATGCCGATGATACTCAGCTGTATATTTCTTCAAAACCTAACGAAACTTACCAATTCACAAAATTAACGGAATGCATAGCTGATATAAAAAATTGGATGACTAGTAATTTCCTACTACTAAACTCTGAAAAAACAGAGATTCTAATTATTGGACAAAAAACTTCCACACGTAATAACCTAGAATACTGTCTAACCCTTGATGGCTGCTCTGTTAAGTCTTCGTCGTCGGTTAGGAACCTGGGTGTGCTCTTTGATAGCAATCTTTCATTTGAAAGTCATGTGTCTAGTATCTGTAAAACCGCATTTTTCCATCTTAAAAATATATCTAAATTACGACATATGCTCTCATTAACAAATGCGGAACAATTAGTTCATGCTTTCATGACAACAAGACTAGATTATTGTAATGCTCTACTGGGTGGTTGCCCTGCACGCTTAATAAATAAACTACAGCTGGTCCAAAACGCAGCCGCTCGAGTTCTTACTAGAACCAGGAAATATGACCATATTAGCCCGGTTCTGTCAACACTGCATTGGCTGCCTATTAAACATCGTATAAATTTTAAAATATTGTTGATTACTTACAAAGCACTAAATGGTTTAGCTCCGCAGTACTTGAGCGAGCTCTTAACGCATTATAGTCCTTCACGTCTATTGCGATCTCAAAATTCGGGCCAGTTGATAATACCTAGAATTTCAAAATCGACTGCGGGCGGTAGATCCTTTTCCTATTTAGCACCAAAACTTTGGAACAGTCTTCCTACCATTGTCCGGGAAGCAGACACACTCTGTCAGTTCAAAGCTAGACTAAAAACACATCTCTTTGACCTAGCATACACATAATATATTATAGACTTCTATAATTCAATGTTAGGCTGCATAGATTAGGTCAGCCGGAACTGGGAACACTTCCCTTACATCCTGATGTACTCGTTACATCATCATAAGAAGAATGGCATCTACGCTAATTTTAGTGTCTTTGTTTATCCCGAGGTTTTCCCGCAGCCGACCGGATCCAGGCCGTATCCAGATCTGACTAGGAGCTTTGCCTGGACCCGATGACAACGCAGTGCTGAAGTGCCAACTAGCCTCTCCCTATGGAGGATCCCTTTCCCACTCTACAGATAAAATGTTGTGATTCCGGTTCGCGTACCCACCCCGAAGTGATAAAATAAAACAAAATTCTGTATCAAATTACAGTTACTGTAAATCCGGCCTCTAGTTCATAAACGCCAGAGGAGAACTGGCCCCCGACTGAGCCTGGGTTCTCCCAAGGTTTTTTTTTCTCCATTAGGTCACCTGATGGAGTTTTAGGACACCAGTAGGTCACTTGATGGAGTTTTTCGGTTCCTTGCCACTGTTGCCTTTGGCTTGTTCAGTTGGGGATATTCAAAATAATTAGCCAAGCATTAATACCATTGATCAGCCCTACCAAACGTGGATGTTTTTTCACTAAGAAACAAACATTATGTTATTTGATTGATATTGTGAAGCTGCTTTGATGCAATTTATATTGTGAAAAGCGCTATATAAATACACTTGACTTGACTTGACTTGGCTATACTAAACATATGACATGTGACACAGGTGACAATAACAGGACAAGACATTACTCACCGTTTGTGTTGACTGATTCTTACTTACCTGGGCTTTTATGAACTCAAAGGCGCGGGCGAGGAGAGAAAATAAATAATAAATAAATTAGCGCGGGTGGCGCGTAAACACTAGCGTGCTGTGCTAACAATAATGGAAGCTAGCGATGTAAGGTTAATCTGAGATGGTGGGTAAACTATATTTAGTAATATAAACAACTAGAAATGATAGTAAATGATGGTTCAAAACAGAAATAAATACGAAGCTAATATGAGGCGTAGAGCTTACAGCCTCGACGCAAACAAACTCACAGCAGGCAGGAAGGCAGACAGGAGCAATCGATCAGTGAACAGCAGATCCCGTTCAGTTCAGAATAGAGCTCAATGCTACCATTGCACAGATGAATGTTGTTTTCCAGCCTGTCGTAGATGTATATCTCTCGTTCAGTGTCTCCTTCCTAGAAAACTTCCAGGAGGCCTTTCTCAGTTCATCACATTAGTCTGATGCAGGTCAGTTGAGACACAATTGGCTGCATTTGATTTATAATTTTTATTTTATTTTAGAAAACCTAGAAAAAACAGTATGTTACGATGTATTTATGTACTCACCGGTTTAAGCTTTTCACACACATAACCTGGACCCTTGGGATCTGTGGCACACTCTTCTGAGCGTGTGTCCCATCATACACTGATGATTCTGACAGATTCATATCGCGAGCAGCGTGAGCTCATAGAACGAGGCCATCTGTTCTGATAATGAGGAATCTGAAGGAGGAGCTGACTGACTGAAGCCCTAATGGAGTTACAGAGAGCGTAATCCAGTCAGGCATCTGCAGGGTCATCCTCACCTCTCTCAGGCCCCCTGTTTACCTCAGTCAGTGAGCGTAATCCAGTCAGGCATCCGTAGGGTCACCTCTCCTCTCTCAGGACCCCTGTTTACCTCAGTCTGATAAGCGACCTGTCAGCAGAGGGAGAGACTAGCAGAATAAAGGAGCGATACAAACACTGCTACGAGAGAGTATTCAGACAGTTCTACAAGGCAAGCTTTATGGTATTATGAGTCACACTGAAGGTTATTGAGTCCTTTTTGTACAGTGTGTGATTATGCTGTCTGAATAGCTGTTATTGAAAGACATCTGCATATCCTCGTTAGCTGTCTTGTTTTGTCAACAGTTCGTTATTTATCTGTGTATTCATCTTTTAAGGTTTTAGAAGGCTTGAAAAACGCTTAAAACATGTTATGACACACACACACACACACACAGACACATAGACACACATTAATTTATGCACGTTTGTTTAACGCTGTGTCTGTGTTTTAGAGTTAATGTTAATGTCACTCCTCAAACACACACACACATTAATATATGCACGTTTGTTTCAGCGCTGTGTCTGTGTTTTAGTGTTAATGTTAATGTCACTCCTCTAGTTAAGCGAATATTTGATTGAGACAATGAAGTCAAAACAAGTCCGCCTGGAATCGTCAGTGTCGGTTCCAGCTAATGAAAAGTAGAAATCGATAGCTGGGATTTATGGGGAGGAAATCAAATGTCTCTTTGTTGGTCTGAGGGATGGTATGTGTGTGTGCTCTTGTTTTTGTGATTTGTGAGGACACAAATGTGTATAATAACATGGGTATTACACTGGTATTACAACTTGAACGTGATTTATGAGGACATTTCCTGAGTCCTCATATTTCAAATGGCTTTAAAAACATACTAAGCAGTATTTTATTAAAAATGTAAAAATACAGAATGTCTCCTGTGATGGGTAGGTTTAGGGATAGGGTTAGTGTAAGGGGATAGAATATACAGTTTTTTCCAGTTTGTCCAGTATAAAAACCATTACGCCTATGGAATGTCCTCACAAATCACAAAAACACAGCTGTGTGTGTGTGTGTGTGTGTGGCAGGTGAAGCTATCTGATGACACTCTGTCACACAGCACAGATGAATCTCTTGTGTGTTAAATTTACCATTTAGAAATGACCAATCAATCGTGGAAGCCGTTTAAAAGTTAATAGCTGACTAGTTTTTGGGCAGTTGATGTGGTTCACTGTTTTCAGCTCAACGGCTGATGAAACCCCTCGCAGAGATTTTTTTTTTATCAAATAATCCCTTGCCTCGCAAGGCCAGATACACTTGTTCCTCTGCTGAAAAATATCTGTGAGAAAATTGATCAAGGTGGAAATGAATCCTGTTTAACCGTGGTCATCACACTAAATAAGAGAACATAAGGCACTCCATGAATCAGATCTAAGGCAAGGCAAGGCAAGGCAAGTTTATTTATATAGCACATTTCATACACAATGGTAATTCAAAGTGCTTTACATAGAAGAAATTAAAACAAAAGAAATCAGAAAAATTAAAACCGTTTAGAATAAAAGATAAAATACAGAAATAATCAAATAAGATCAGAATAATTAAAACATTAAATAAAATACAGTACAAACAGTCGGACGAGCAGTGGCACAGTGCTCATTCAGTAAATGCATAGGTAAACAGATGTGTTTTGAGTCTGGATTTGAATGTGACTACTGTAGGAGCACATCTGATCTCTTCTGGAAGCTGGTTCCAGCTACGGCTGGCATAGTAGCTAAAAGCACACTCACCATGCTTAGAGTGAACCCTTGGTATTTCTAGCTGATGTGATCCTAGTGATCTGAGTGATCTGTTGGGTTTATATTCAGTGAGCATATCTGCAATGTATTGAGGTCCTAGGCCATTGAATGATTTATATACCAGTAATAAGACTTTAAAATCAATTCTATATGTAACTGGCAGCCAGTGTAAAGACCTGAGGACTGGTGTGATGTGTTCATATTTTCTGGTTCTGCTCAGAATCCTGGCAGCAGCGTTCTGTATGAGCTGCAACTGTCTAATGGTCTTTTTAGGAAGGCCAGTGAGGAGACCATTACAATAATCCACCCTGCTGGTGATGAAAGCATGCACAAGTTTCTCTAAGTCTTGACTGGAAACAAAGCATCTAATTCTTGCAATATTTTTCAGATGATAGTATGCTGATTTAGTTATTGCTTTGACATGACTACTGAAACTAAGGTCTGACTCTAGAGACACACCCAGATTCCTGACTTGATTTCTAGTTGTTTGACCCCTAGACTCAAGGTAAGCGTTCACATTGAGAACTTCATCTTTGTTTCCAAACGCAATGACTTCAGTTTTGTCTTTGTTTAACTGAAGAAAGTTTTGGCACATCCAATTGTTTACTTCATCAATGCATTGGCAAAGGGAGTCAATGGGGCTGTAATCGTTAGGCGATAGGGCTAAGTAGAGCTGTGTGTCGTCTGCATAGCTGTGGTAAGAGATTTGGTTATTTCTCATTATTTGGCTCATCGGGAGCATGTACAGGTTGAATAAGAGTGGCGCAAGAATTGAGCCTTGAGGGACTCCGCATGTCATAGATGTCCACTCAGACTTATGCTCTCCTATAGTCACATAATAACCTCTCCCTTCTAAGTATGACCTGAACCATTTTAGGACTATCCCAGAAAGCCCGACCCAGTTTTCCAGCCTGTCAAGAAGTATGTTGTGATCGACAGTGTCAAATGCAGCACTGAGGTCGAGTAGTACTAGAACTGATAATTTGCTTGTGTCAGTATTTAAGCGAATATCGTTTATTATCTTTATGAGCGCTGTCTCTGTGCTGTGATGCGGTCGGAAACCAGATTGAAAGTAGTCAAAGTATCCATTCGAGCTTAAGAATTTGTTCAGCTGATTGAAGACAGCTTTTTCAATGATCTTGCCTATGAAAGGAAGATTTGAGATCGGTCTATAGTTGTTTAATATGGTCTTATCCAGATTGCTCTTTTTCAGGAGGGGCTTGACAACTGCAGTTTTCAGGGAGTTTGGAAAAGTCCCAGAGAGAAGTGAGGCATTTACCACTTCTAGGAGATCTGCTTTTAGGCTGTGTAACACAGTTTTGAAGAAAGATGTGGGAAGTGCGTCAAGGGCGCAGGTTGATGTTTTAAGGTGCTGTACGATTTCTTCCAAAATTTTGCCATCAATTTCTTTGAAATCAGACATAGTGACTATTTTCTCAGGCTGTTGTGTGATCTGTCTGACCCCAGTGCGGCTCAAGGATGTGCTGATCACCTTTCTGATATTATTGATTTTCTCAGAGAAGAAAGAAGCAAAACTCACTGCACTTGCTCTCTGAGAGCATTTCACTGGGAATCTGGCTTGGGGGGTTTGTCAGTCTCTCTACAGTAGCAAAAAGAGTGCGTGTGTTGTTTATATTGCTGTTTATAATATTTGAGAAGAAAGTCTGTCTAGCTTTGCCTAGTTCCTTATTGAAAGCATGGATGTTGTCTTTGTAGATGTTATAATGGACTACAAGTTTTGTCTTCCGCCACATGCGCTCTGCTTTTCTGCATTGTCTTTTCATATTTTGCACTGAAAGAGCAAAGCAGATCTAAGATCTGCAGATCTAAGACAGATGCATTTGCAGATCTAAGACAGATGCATTTCCTCTGTTTACCACAACATTTCATTAAAGACAAATAAAATATCCAGCAAGTTCAACATCTTTCTTGTAGAAACACACGCTTTTGCTTCGATGGAAATCAAGTAAAATCAGACATGAGAGGTCAAATCTGACAGAGTCTGAGAGCTGGAAACTGGGAATGTAACTCAGGAAAGACATGCAGGAACATGGGAAAGCCATTAGGACAGTGGGATTGAGTCCAACAAGCTCATGCTGGACTTTATCATCACTCGAGATGGGAACAGCAAAGAGGCGTCGCCATGACAGCGAAGACTGAGACGTTTCACGGGTCAAAGGTCACATAAAAGTCCAGAGGTCTCTATACTTATAAATGACAAAGAACTCAAAAATTCAGCATGTGAAGAAAAACCTGACTATTTTATATAATAATAGTAAAAAATGGAGCTGATCGTCTCCTGGGGCTCATATGGACCTTCACTTGTTCTGTCAACTCACAGCATTTGACCTCAATGCTCCTCCATACTGTGTTTCTGAAGAGTTTCTTTTCTCTCTCCTCTGCAGATCCTAAAGGACAGAGAAAGGTAAAACTGAAAGAGATCATCGCCTCACACTGGACTGAGAGGACAGGAGGACATGCATGTGAAAGCTGTAATATCTGAACACCACAAGACAAGATCATTTACTGCCGGCGAGGACAGAGACCAAACGAGCCTTCAGCTGGAATCACAAGATGAAGAGATAAAGGAGCGATCAAAGGTCTCGACTCACCAACCCATTCTTTACTGTTATTATCACATCTGGAGAACAGAAATAATCCAGTCATTGGCAAGTGATCAAACAGTGTGTGACGTGATCCCAGCCTCTCGACAATCTAGATTCTGGACATTCATCAGCCAGCATCAGCGTCTTGGGATGCTTTAAACTCTAAAGTGTGATTATGAGTTTCAAGTCAAGTCACCTTTATTTATACAGCGCTTTTTACAATACAGAGTGTTTCAAAGCAGCTTTACAGAGATAACAGGAAAATAATTCAACAAAGTTTGTTTCTAGAATAAAATAGTGTTCAATAATAAGTTCAGTGATGGTTCATTTCTGTTTGTTGTAAAAAAAAAAGGGGGGTACGACAGAGGTGTGCGATACACACGGTTATCACTCATTACCCAGAATGCACTCCGAGGCCTGATGGGAGCCAGACAGACCAACGCTATCTCACGACCAATTCGTACGAATTCGTACGAGTGATTAAAAAGTGGCTAATTTGTACGAATTCGTACGACCTCACTTGTACGAATTCGTACGATTTGTCTAAACCCACGTGATGGGTAGGTTTAGGGGCGGGGTCAGGGATAGGTCATTCGTACGAATTCATACGAATTGGCCAAATCGTCAAATATGTACGTTTTAGCCCAAATCGTACTAATTCGTACGAGTGAGGTCATATGAATTCGTACGAATTAGCCACCTCGTAGAATTCGTACGAATTCCCGTGAGATCGGGTTGGACAGACCAGCAAGCCTCAAAACCCCTGCACTCATTCAATAATGTCAGGCCGTGCCAATTACTTTACCCAAACCTTCACTCTTCTGCTTTCCTCCATACGCTCCATCACTCGAGGTGCTTCGGGAGCGGAGAGAAGGATCAGTCCGACACGCGTGACTGCGTTTCGTGGGAAACTCAAATGTGTGTTACAGACCCTCATTCTGAACTTTCACAGCATAAATCAGGGGAAGCTTCATCTGGAGGAAAAACAGCTTTCTCCGTCATACAGTTCATGCAGTCCGTCACATTTACAGCACAAGAAAACCAGTAAATGGTTGGATTGGAGCAGAACTTCGTAGCAGCATATAGTTGTACTCACATTCACCATGTAATGACATCTAATGGGACTGGCCACTTTCTGAAAAGTATGAGCTGTCTGGTCTGAAATATTCTTAGATCAGGGAATCTCGAGGCCTGTGCCTCCATTACTGTCTGCTAGCTTGAGTAATATGCATACATGGGGGTTAGCAAAGTGCTGACAATAGCATGACGTTAATGGGGCTGTCAGTAGGTGTTCTCGTCTCAGAGGGGCCTGTTTCTGTTCATATCAGTCTGACATAGTAATTGCCTTCGGCTGACACAAATGTCCAGATCGAAGTGCAATCAAAACTGTAGAACATTTCTGCCGATTGGTTGGTGTTTATGAATCGTTTACCAGGGCTGAGAGATTTTAGTGAGGAGTAGGTTATTATTTCACACAGTCATTGATATACAGAACATTTTTTTGAAAGTCAAAGATAATGTCAGTGATGGTGCTTTGTTTTGTCTTTCTGTTCCCTTCTATTATTCATACAGTTATATGTGTACTGATTGACCTAAACCTATACAGGTATTATATATATTAACGATATATATCGTCAAACCGCCAAGCCCTAATATATGGTGAGAATTTAAAGATTGGGACATGCTTTATGCTAAAAAGAGTAATACAAGCACTCAATGTGGTGCAGACGCTGACTGACAGCATGCGATCGCAAATTCAGTTCTCTAATCCTAACCTTAACTTTTTTGGGCTTTAATAAGAGTAAAATTTCATTCATACAATGAAGACTGCAATATTTATTTTTTATATTTGATTATTCAATTTCTGTACTTATTCTAACTACATGTTAAATACATCTATTGTACCAGAAAATTTGGTTATATTTGATTTTTCCTATTGTTTGTTATTTGCTTCTTTTTGTCTTATGTGTAATAACAGAAATGACATTAAACAATACAAAATAACTGTAGCTGTCACAGTTGTGTTTTGTATAGTTTGGTTTCATTGGACTTGTCTGTGTCTTTTTCATTGTCATTCTCAGTTCATCTTTTTCATCTGTGTTCAGTTAATCATCGTCATCTGTGTTTGTATTTAAGGTCCGTCTGTTCAGTCAGTCTTTGTCCGATCCATGTTGTGTTATAGTGTGTGTTGCTGGCTGTTCTGCTATCATTTATAATATTACCATTAAACCTACGTGTTGGAAATATATCCTCATCTTCCTCTGCCTTTCTGCAACCACCCGTGACAGAAGATCGGACCCAAAAACTGTAAAAGTGGAAGGGAAGAACATGGCCGTTCTCCGCACTCTCTTACAGATCACTCCAGATCGACTGGTAACCTGTTTCCAGGACGGCCGTCAGATTGAAAAGTATGTTGAAAAGTTCCTGGAAATTTCTCAAGAGGTAAACTGGGCAGATGACGTTCTAAAGACTTTTCTGGTATGGACTTGACGATCATCTGCACCAGCAAGCTCCAGCGGCTGCGATCCCGGGTACCATACCTGGATCGTGTGCTGAGGTTGAGTGGCTTAGCCTTCACTGTGGGTGAGGCTGATGATGACATCACCGCTCAACCACAAACACCAGCCATCTTCATCGCCACAACGACTGAACCTGTTTCTGGGCCTTCTTTGTCAGTCCCAGTCTGCCCCTCAGAGCCCGCTCCATTATGCTCTTCAGCGCCAGCTCCACTACGCTCTTCGGTGTCCGCTCCACTACGCTACGCTCTTCGGCGTCCGCTACGCTCTTGGGCGTCCGCTACGCTACGCTCTTCGGCGTCCGCTACGCTCTTCGGCATCCGCTCTGCTACGTTCTTCGTCGCCGTCCGCTCCACTGCGCTCTTCGTCGGCGTCCGCTCCACTACGCTCTTCGGCGTCCGTTCCACTACGCTCTTCGTCGCCGTCAGCTCCACTACGTTCTTCGGCGTCCGCTCCACTACGCTCTTCGTCGGCATCCGCTCCACTACGCTCTTCAGAGTCCGCTACGCTCTTCGGCGTCCGCTCCACTACGCTCTTCGGAGTCCGCGCTCCACTACGCTCTTCGGCGTCCGCTCCACTACGCTCTTCGGAGTCCGCTCCACTACGCTCTTCGGCACTACGCTCTTCGGAGTCCGCGCCACTACGCTCTTTGGAACCCGCTCCACTACGCTCTTCGGAGCCCGCTCCACTACACTCTTGGGAGCCCGGAGCCCGCTCATCCCCTAGAGCGCGATCCCAAAATGGCTACCACCACACCACAAACGCGAACCGCTGATGGCGTTTACATGCTCATTAAGAATTGATTCTATAGTTATGTGCGTTTGAATATGTGCACAGGTTTGTTATTCCCTACAAATCATGCCTAAAAAAACTACTTGTCTTGCCTATAATTTTATCACTTCGGGTTAGGTACGCGAACCGAATTCCCCACAGCGCTTTATCTGTAGAGTGGTAAAGGGATCAGAGGTGTCAAGTAACGAAGTACAAATATTTCGTTACCTTACTTAAGTAGAAATTTTGGGTATATATACTTTACTGGAGTAATTATTTTTCAGCCGACTTTTTACTTCTACTCCTTACATTTTCACGCAATTATCTGTACTTTCTACTATATAGCCTCTGTACTCCTATTTCATTTCGGCTTGTTGTCATTCCGGCTTGTCATTCTTCTTCTTCTTCAAAAAAGACCAACAACACACGGTTAATAGATCTGAGTCCCGCCTCCTGAATACACATCGCTAAACTGATTGGCTTTGTATTTTCTTTATAAGAAAAAGAAACAGAAACTTTTAACTCTCTCTTTTCCAGCACTTTAGACGCAGTTGCTCCGTTGCGCTTAAAGAAGATTAAAGAAAATAGTCCAACGCCGTGGTACAACGAGCACACTCAGGCCCTTAAGAGAGCAGCCAGAAAAATGGAGCGCAACTGGAAGAAAACAAAACTAGAGGTATTTTGGATTTCATGGAAAGAGAGCTCGATTGCTTACAGAGAGGCTTTAAAAGCTGCTAGATCTGCTTATTTTTCAACCCTATTAGAAGAAAATAAACATAATCCTAGGTATTTATTTGAAACAGACTCTGGTTCGGCCATCTTGTCCGTAGACACTGGCTCGGAGGAAGTGATGTGAACAGTCTCTGGATCACCAGAAGTGATGTGAACAGACTCTGGTTCGGCCATCTTGTCCGTAGACACTGGCTTGGAGGAAGTGATGTGAACAGTCTCAGGATCAGCAGAAGTGATGTGAACAGACTCTGGTTCGGCCACCTTGTCCGTAGACACTGGCTCGGAGGAAGTGACGTGAAGCGTCTCTGGCTCGGCAGAAGTGACCTGAAGCGTCTCTGGCTCGGCAGATGTGACGTGAAGCGTCTCTGGCTCGGCAGATGTGACGTGAAGCGTCTCTGGCTCGGCAGATGTGACGTGAAGCGTCTCTGGCTCGGCAGATGTGACGTGAAGCGTCTCTGGCTCGGCAGATGTGACGTGAAGCGTCTCTGGCTCGGCAGATGTGACGTGAAGCGTCTCTGGCTCGGCAGATGTGACGCGAAGCGTCTCTGGCTCGGCAGATGTGACGGCGAGGGCTCTGGGCTGGACGGCGTCAGCGGCGAGGGCTCTGGGCTGGACGGCGTCAGCGGCGAGGGCTCTGGGCTGGACGGCGTCAGCGGCGAGGGCTCTGGGCTGGACGGCGTCAGCGGCGAGGGCTCTGGCTTTTGCTCGAAGACTGGCTCTGGCTGGACGTGGCTGACGTGAAGCTCCGGCTGGACGTGGCTGACGCGAAGCTCTAGCTGGACGTGGCTGACGTGAAGCTCTGGCTGGACGTGGCTGACGTGAAGCTCTGGCTGGACGTGGCTGACGTGAAGCTCTGGCTGGACGTGGCTGACGTGAATCTCTGGGCTGGACGGGACCAGTGGCGAATGGGGCCCTGGGCTGGACATCACCAACCCAGGGTCGAAAAATGGCCAGCGTGGAGAGTGGTGTCGGGGCTCCTCTCGACCACCTCCTCTACTGAGGCCTCCACGTGTCCCATGAAACTTGACCAACCGGGTCCCCTCAAAAGAGTGGCCTCTCCTCCGCTCGGTGGCTGGAGATGAGGCACTGGCGAACATGCTGCTGGATTCAGTGTGGTCGGTCGTTCTGTTACGATGCCGGAAGGACGACAAACCACAACTGAAACACAGAGGTATAAAAAGACAGGCAAACAAGCTAAACAAGATAACAAGGGGGCGTGGCTAATCAGAAACACATGGGGAGACTAATCAACAAAACAGGGAACAGCTGAAACATGAAAGGACAGGGGAACACATGACAGACAAGAACAAGATACACAAACACAAAACCCACACCGTGACAATAGTACTGAGACAGCTCTCATTAGAGTTACAAATGATTTACTTTTATCATCCGATCGTGGTTGTATCTCTCTATTAGTGTTACTCGATCTTAGTGCTGCATTTGACACAATTGACCACAACATTCTTTTAAATAGACTAGAAAACTATGTTGGCATTAGTGGAATTGCACTAGCATGGTTTAAATCATACTTACCTGACCGTTATCAGTTTGTAGCAGTAAATGAAGAGATGTCTTATCGATCACAAGTTCAGTATGGCGTACCACAAGGCTCAGTACTAGGACCGCTGCTGTTCACTCTGTACATGCTACCATTAGGACATATCATTAGGAAACATGGAATTAGCTTTCATTGTTATGCAGATGATACTCAGCTGTATATTTCTTCAAAACCTAACGAAACTTACCAATTCACAAAATTAACGGAATGCATAGCTGATTTAAAAAATTGGATGACTAGTAATTTCCTACTACTAAACTCTGAAAAAACAGAGATTCTAATTATTGGACAAAAAACTTCCACACGTAATAACGCCTCGGTTACGACTGTAACCTCGGTTCCCTGAAGAGGGAACGAGACGTTGCGTCGATTGACGCTAAGGGAACGCTTTGCGTGATGATGTATTGAAGCACATGTAAAATCAGTCCAATGGTGTGCAAAACAAACCAGCGTCAGCTTCGTAAGGTCTGAGCAAGTAGCTTACAGGCACGTAGGAGATATGGCAGGTGACGCAACGTCTCGTTCCCTCTTCAGGGAACCGAGGTTACAGTCGTAACCGAGGCGTTCCCTTTCAAGGGAACTCGCGTTGCGTCGATTGACGCTAAGGGAACGTCTATACCAAAGCCACCATAGCGAGAAGTGCCTGTCCAGTGTGAAATCAAGGCGAGCAGCACTAGGACGAGAGCACTCGGGACCCTGGTGTAGAGTCCAAGTCCAGAGAATAGAACCTGACGAATGTGTGAGGTGAGGACCAGCCTGCCGTATCACAGACGTCTTGAAGAGGTACTCCAGACAATAAGGCCTTAGAGGCCGCCATACTCCTAGTTGAGTGAGACCGCACCAACATGGGTGATGGTAGTCCGGTCGACTCATAAGCAAGTGAGATAGTCTCGACCACCCACTTGCTCATTCTTTGCTTAGATGCTGGTGACCCCTTATTAGGGGGTCCAAAACAGACAAAGAGTTGTTCGGATTTACGCCACAGGGCAGCTCTGTGGACGTAACCATCTAACGCCCTAACCGGGCACAGCAAATTGTGCTTTACCTGGTCCGCATCCTGGAAGGGAGGAGGACAGAAGGCCTGCAGCACTATAGATCGGGCCACATTAGTGGGGACCTTGGGAACATAACCCGGCCTAGGATGAAGGAATGCTTTAACCATGCCGGGCGCAAATTCCAAGCACGAGGGTGCAACCGACAGAGCCTGGAGATCTCCTATTCTCTTCAAAGATGAAATAGCCAGGAGGAACAGCGTTTTTAAAGTAAGAAACCTGGCTGGAACCTCTTCCAAGGGCTCAAAGGGAGCCTGGGAAAGACCTTGGAGGACGATAGCCAGGTCCCAGGTCGGGACCCTCGTGCATGCAGCAGGCCTCAGCCTCAACGTGCCACGGAGGAAACGAGATACTAAGGGGTCTTTACCCACAGACATTCCACCCAAAGGAATGTGGTAAGCACCTATGGCCGCCACATAAACCTTCAACGTGGACGGGGATAGACCTGCAGTGAACCGCTCCTGCAGAAACTCCAGCACTGTACCAACCGGGCAGTTAACTGGGTTTAGCTGACGGTCACTACACCATGAAGCGAAAACCTTCCACTTCAGGGCATAAAGTTTCCTCGTGGAGGGAGCTCTGGATTGTAGAATGGTCTCCACAACCTCGGTTGAGAGACCTGACTCTATGAGCTGGGCCCCCTCAGAGGCCAAGCCCACAGGTTCCACAGTTCGGGACGAGGATGAAATATCGAGCCCTCTGCTTGAGACAGTAGATCTCTTCTGACGGGGAGCTCCAGAGGAGGCCCGTTGAGAAGAGACACTAGATCCGCAAACCATACTCTGCCCGGCCACCGCGGGGCTATAAGAAGCAGGCGCAGGTGGTCCCTGTGAGACGTCTCTCAGAGTGGACAGTGAGACGTCTCTCGAGACGCAAACAAATCCACTTGTGCTTGGCCGAACTCCCTCCATGTCAACTCCACTACCTCGGGGTGGAGCCTCCATTCCCCGGGCCTCGGCCCCTGTCTCGACAGGATGTCTGCTCCTATGTTCCGGGCCCCCGGGATGTAAGCTGCTCTGAGTGATAGCAACTTGCCCTGGGACCACAAGAGGATCTGGTGCGCTAGTTTGCATAGTGGGCGTGAACGCAAACCCCCTTGATGATTTATATAGGCAACCACCGACGTATTGTCTGTGTGGACTAACACATGGTGGCCCCTGAGGTCTGGGAGGAAGTTCTTGAGAGCAAGAAACACGGCCATCATCTCCAGGCGATTGATATGCCAAGAGAGATGATGGTCCCCCCACAGACCCTGAGCCGAGCGTCCCTCCAGGATCGCTCTCCAGCCCGTGAGGGAGGCATCTGTCGTTAGCATCCTGCGACGACAAGAAGCTCCCAACACGGGGCCCTGGGACAGGAACCAAGGTTTCTTCCACATAACCAAGGCACGTAGGCAACGCCGCGTAACCTTGATCATGCGAAAGGGGTTGCCCCTCGGGGAAAACCCTTTGGTCCTGAGCCACCACTGCAAGGGTCTCATGTACAGCAGGCCAAAAGTTATCACGTTGGACGCTGCTGCCATCAAACCCAACAGTCTCTGAAACTGTTTCACAGTGAGTGACTGGCCTAGCTTTATCCTCTTTACGGCTGACAGAATGGACTCTATGCGTGCCGGAGACAGGCGCGCCCGCATCGACATAGAATCCCATACTACCCCTAGATAAGTGATTCTCTGTAATGGAGAAAGCACACTCTTCTTGGCGTTTAGCCGTAACCCCAACTCTCTCATGTGGGCGAGGACGACATCTCGATGCCGAATCGCCAACTGGTGCGACTGAGCTAAAATCAACCAATTGTCGATGTAGTTCAGTATGCGAATACCCTGCAGACGCAGTGGCGCCAGAGCTGCATCTACGCATTTCGTGAAAGTGCGGGGTGATAGTGCTAGGCCAAATGGAAGAACTCGATATTGGTATGCTTTGCCCCCGAAAGCAAACCTCAGGAACTTCCTGTGATACGGAAGGATGGAAATATGGAAGTATGCGTCCTTGAGATCTATCGTGACAAACCAGTCCTCGGATCTGATATGTGGCACGATTTGACTCAAAGTCAACATTTTGAATTTCAGCTGCATGACTGACTCGTTCAGAACTCTTAGATCCAAAATGGGACGCAACCCCCCGTCCTTCTTCGGAACGATGAAGTATCGGCTGTAAAACCCGGTGTCGCTGCTGGAGGGAGGTACATATTCTATGGGCCCCTTGTCCAACAGGTTCTTTACTTCTTGTTCCATTACCAGAACCTGCTCGGGGCCCACCACGGTGGGAAGGACCCCCATAAACCTGGGCGGGCGAGACCCAAACTGTATTTGATAGCCCTTTTCTATGGTCTGCAGGACCCAACGAGAAATATTTGGCAGTAGCTTCCACGCTACCAAAAATTCTACTAGAGGTACCAGCCTCCCGAGAATGGCTTCTGGATTTAGTTGTTGTTGAACAATCAGCCCGTCGCCCTGTAACGGCGAACCGGCAGGGAACGACTGAACTGACTCCTCCAGGACCCTCCTCGGACATCCCAGGGCATCCCAGGGCCACTACGTTTCCGGGTGGCATCTGAGATATGTGCTCGCTGGAGACCGCTGCGCCCTGTAACACACGAGGTGGCAGGGTTAGCATAACGGTCCCCTGAGGGCACCGAAGAGAGACGGGCACGTGTAATGAGGTGTTAACCGCTCTACTTCGGGGGGGAACTGCCCTCGATGGCCTGCGCCCTCGGACGTCAGGACCTTTTCTTTGCAGCCTTCTTTGAAATAATGACGGTCCTCAGATCCGTCTTACCCCTAGAAGGCTGCTGCTGAGCACGCCCCCCGTGTCCCCAGTCTTTTTGTGGGGGAGCACGGGAGGCCACGCTCTGCTTTTGAGTGGCACGGTGTGAGGAGCTGGCTTTAGATGTTTGGGGCTGCTCCCGCTCAGCAGCCCCGGAGACATGAGTTCGGCGAGGGAGAAGCTTTTGAAAAGCAGCCGCTTGTTTGGCTGACTCCTGGAACCTCTCGACGACCGAATTTACTGCGTCGCCGAAGAGGCCAGAAGAAGAGATGGGAGCAGCCATTAAAAAATGTTTATCTTTTTCTTTAATGTTGCTTAAATTCAGCCAGAGATGCCTCTCAGTGGCCACCAGGGCTGCCATAGCCCGGCCGATAGATTTAGCCGTCTCCTTAGCGGCCCTGAGAGACAAATCTGTGGCCCGACGCAGTTCGCAAACAGCGTTCTTGCCAATACCCCCGCCTTCATCTAAGTCTCCTAACACCTCAGCTTGGTAAGCCTGCAGCAAAGACATGGTATGTAAACATGCTGCAGCCTGACCAGCCGCTGAATAAGCCTTACCCACCAGATTTGATGTTAATTTAACTGGTTTGGTGGGTAACACCCGGGCCTTAAGGGAAGATGCAGATTCGGGAGAGAGATAGCTCGCGAGCGTCTCTTCAACCCTTGGCATCTCCCTATAACCGTGCTCTTTATATTGGGATATAGAAGAATAGTGAGATGTTTGTGCACTGTAAACTCTATATGATGCTGGTTTTCCCCACGATCTCGGCACCTCGGTGTGGAGATCGGGAAAAAACGGCAGACCCCGGCGTTGAGGTTGTGTGCGAGAGGGCAGGAAGCGTTCGTCCAGTTTACTTTTTGAACGAACGTCCTGCTTATCTGACGGCCAATCTATATTTAATCTTTCGACCGCTCTCGTCACAACCTCAATAAGCTCCTCAAACGCGTGAGATTGAGGTGGCGAATCCTCAACATCACGTGAGTCAACACTAACAACATCTAGTTCCTCGGAACTAGATAGTTGTAGTGTTGGTGCTTGTATCAGGGCGGAAGAAACCGCAGCGCGTGCTTCCGAACCCTGATACAATGCACTAGATCTGTCAGGTGAAGGCAGAGATAAGGCAGGGCCCGTCTCTAACCCCGCTGACAGATCCATTTGCGAACCCCAAGTCTGAAGCCTTCGCAGTGCCTCAGCAGCTGCGGGACCTGAGCCTTGGGGAACGCGAGCCTGGGCGTCCTCGCTAAAGAACGCCAGGCGGGATCGGAGCGTCCGTAATGGAAGCAATTCACAGTGCTCACAGCCAGCGCCCTCGAGCGCTGACCGTGCATGCTCCTGTCCCAAACAATCAACACAAAGAGTGTGCGTGTCCCCACCCGTTAAATAACGTGGGCAGGGATGCACACACGCTCTGAACTGTTGCTTGCTCGCCATGCTGAATAATATATATATATATATAACAGACAACACCAAATATAACATACAGTTTCACATATAGCGCTTGTGAAGACACAGAAGCTGACGCTGCTTTGTTTTGGGCAGGTTTTATAGTTTCCTGGTTCATGACGTCACCCGCCTCTGACGTTCCGTCACACCATTGGACTGATTTTACATGTGCTTCAATACATCATCACGCAAAGCGTTCCCTTAGCGTCAATCGACGCAACGCGAGTTCCCTTGAAAGGGAACCTAGAATACTGTCTAACACTTGATGGCTGCTCTGTTAAGTCTTCGTCGTTGGTTAGGAACCTGGGTGTGCTTTTTGATAGCAATCTTTCATTTGAAAGTCACGTGTCTAGTATCTGTAAAACCGCATTTTTCCATCTTAAAAATATATCTAAATTACGACATATGCTCTCATTAACAAATGCGGAACAATTAGTTCATGCTTTCATGACATTAAGACTAAATTATTGTAATGCTCTACTAGGTGGTTGCCCTGCACGCTTAATAAATAAACTACAGCTGGTCCAAAACGCTGCAGCTCGAGTTCTTACTAGAACCAGGAAATATGACCATATTAGCCCGGTTCTGTCAACACTGCATTGGCTGCCTATTAAACATCGTATAAATTTTAAAATATTGTTGATTACTTACAAAGCACTAAATGGTTTAGCTCCGCAGTACTTGAGCGAGCTCTTAACGCATTATAGTCCTTCACGTCTATTGCGATCTCAAAATTCGGGCCAGTTGATAATACCTAGAATATCAAAATCGACTGCGGGCGGTAGATCCTTTTCCTATTTAGCACCAAAACTTTGGAACAGTCTTCCTACCATTGTCTGGGAAGCAGACACACTCTGTCAGTTCAAAGCTAGACTAAAAACACAGCTCTTTGACCTAGCATACACATAATATATTATAGACTTCTATAATTCAATGTTAGGCTGCATAGATTAGGTCAGCCGGAACTGGGAACACTTCCCTTAAATCCTGATGTACTCGTTACATCATCATAAGAAGAATGGCATCTACGCTAATTTTAGTGTCTTTGTTTATCCCGAGGTTTTCCCGCAGCCTACCGGATCCAGGCCGTATCCAGATCTGACTAGGAGCTTTGCCTGGATCCGATGACAACGCAGTGCTGAAGTGCCAACTAGCCTCTCCCTATGGAGAATCCCTTTCCCACTCTACAGATAAAACATTGTGATTCCGGTTCGCGTACCCACCCCGAAGTGATAAAATAAAACAAAATTCTGTATCAAATTACAGTTACTATAAATCCGGCCTCTAGTTCATAAACGCCAGAGGAGAACTGGCCCCCGACTGAGCCTGGGTTCTCCCAAGTTTTTTTTTTTCTCCAGTAGGTCACCTGATGGAGTTTTAGGACACCAGTAGGTCACTTGATGGAGTTTTTCGGTTCCTTGCCACTGTTGCCTTTGGCTTGCTCAGTTGGGGATATTCAAATTAATTAACCAAGCATTAATACCATTGATCAGCCCTACCAAACGTGGATGTTTTTTCACTAAGAAACAAACATTGTTATGTTATTTGATTGATATTGTGAAGCTGCTTTGATGCAATTTATATTGTGAGAAGCGCTATATAAATACACTTGACTTGACTTGACTTGACTATAACTTGTGAGAGGCTGTAGTTACATTTGGTTGTGCGAAGCGGCAAAACTCCTCCGAAGGAAACCTAGAGATGCAGTAAGCGACAGAGAAATCAACAGTTTTCTGCTCAAGAACACGGGGCAAATCGCATCAAATAGGCTATTGATTTGGGGACAGCCGTTTTTACAATATATTGTATGACAATCGTGGGATAAGTGGCAAAGATAATCGTTAAAATCGATAATGCCATCCCCACAAAGATGGCAATATCCGAAATCCTTGACCATGTGGGGAATTATTTTTTTTTTAAATGTAAAAATGCAGAAAGATTTCTGTGATCGGTGATTTTATCTTCCAGTTCATGAAACACATATTTATGCTCAGTAGTACACTTATATGGTTCTTTAATGTATTTGCATTGTACTAAAAATGAAATAAAACAGAATTTTTTTTATGGGCATGTATGCGGCTGAAACAGGGAGCCTAGTGCATCCAAAATATTTCAACATTAACATTATAGTCATTATGGCCTTTAGAAAAAAGATATATATTTTGAGGAGATGGGGCAGTGCACTACTGGACGCTGTGTCGCGGCCTAAGCTTTTGTCCTTAAAGGCATTTTTTTCCTTACATGACTTTTAATTTTATACTTTCAGTAGTTTTGAAACCAGTACTTTTACACTTTTACTTGAGTAAAAAGCATGAGTTGATACTTCAACTTCTACAGAAGTCTTTTTAAACCCTACTATCTATACTTTTACTTGAGTAATGAATGTGAATACTTTTGACACCTCTGAAAGGGATCCTCCATAGGGAGAGGCTAGTTGGCACTTCAGCACTGCATTGTAATCGGGTACAGGCGAAGCTCCTAGTCAGATCTGGATACGGCTTGGATCTGGCAGGCTGCGGGAAAACCTCTGGATAAACAAAGACACTAAAATTAGCGTAGATGCCATTCTCCTTATGATGTAACGAGTACATCAGGATTTAAGGGAAGTGTTCCCGGTTCCGGCTGACCTAATCTATACAGCCTAACATTGAATTATAGAAGTCGATAATGCATTATGTGAATGCTAGGTCAAAGAGATGTGTTTTTTGTCTAACTTTGAATTGACAGAGTGTGTCTGCTTCCCGGACAATGTTAGGAAGATTGTTCCAGAGTTTTGGTGCTAAATAGGAAAAGGATCTACCGCCAGCAGTCGATTTTGATATTCTAGGTATTATTAACTGGCCGGAATTTTGAGATCGCAATAGACGTGAAGGACTATAATGCGTTAAGAGCTCGCTCAAGCACTGCGGAAATAAACAGCAATATTTAAAAAGTTGTACAATGTTTAATAGGGAGCCAATGCAGTGTTGACAGAACCGGGCTAATTAAGATGGAAAAATGCGGTTTTACAGATACTAGACACGTGACTTTCAAATGAAAGATTGGTATCAAAGACCACACCCAGGTTCCTAACCGACGACAAAGACTTAGACCAGCCATCAAGTGTTTAATTTATTTAATTAATTTGATTTAATTAAGATTACTATTACTATTTAATTTAAATTAGATTACTGCTACAAACTGATAACGGTCTGATAAGTATGATTTAAACCATGCTAGTGCAATTCCACAAATGCCAACATAGTTTTCTAGTCTATTTAAAATAATGTTGAGGTCAATAGTGTCAAATGCAGCACCACGATCGGATGATAAGAGCAAATCATTTGTAACTCTAATGAGAGCTGTCTCAGTACTATGGTACGGTCTAAATCCTGACTGAAAATCATTGCAGATATCTTTTCTTTCTAGAAAGGAACACATTTGTGAGAATACTGCTTTTTCTAATATCTTTGACAGAAAAGGCAGATTCGAGATCGGCCTGTAATTGACTAATTCTGAAGGATCAAGTTGCAATTTTTTAACAAGCCGTTTAATCATAGCCAGCTTAAAGGTTTTTTGTACGTATCCTAGAGACAAAGACGAATTAATGATATTTAGAAGAGGATCTGTGACCTCTGGAAGAATCTCTTTCAGTAGCTTAGTCGGTATAGGGTCTAACATACAAGTTGTCGATTTAGATGAATTTGCAAAATTCTTCCTCTCCTAAAGCAACAAATGAATCAATTTTCTCCAGGGAGACTACAATGCACTCCCTGATGCGATGCTGTAGTAGACGGTTGCATAGTTATAATTTTGTCCCTGATATTATCAATCTTATAAGTGAAGAAGGTCATAATGTCATTATTGTGTTGCTTGGAAACTTCTGTGCTTGAAGCTTTCTTTTCGTTAGTTTAGCCACTGTTTCAAATAAATACCTAGGATTATGTTTATTTTCTTCTAATAGGGTTGAAAAATAAGTGTGTGTGTGTGTGTGTGTGTGTGTGTGTGTGTGTGTGTGTGTGTGTGTGTGTGTGTTTGTGTGTGTGTGGTGTGTGTGTGTGTGTGAGTGTGCTCATTGTACCACGGCGTTGGACTATTTTCTTTAATCTTCTTTAAGCGCAACGGAGCAACTGCGTCTAAAGTGCTGGGAAAGAGAGAGTTAAAAGTTTCTGTTGCAGTATCAAGTTCTTCTAAGCTATCCGGGATGCTGAGATGATGAAACTGATTAGGAAGATTATTGATAAAGGAATCTTTAGTGGCAGAAGTTATAGGTCTAACATATTTATAACACGGGGTCGGCTTTGCAGCCTTGGCTAAATGTAATTTACATGAGACTAGATAATGGTCTGAGATGTCATCGCTCTGCTGCAGAATTTTAAGGGCATCAACATCTATTCCATGTGATAATATTAGATCTAGAGTATAATTACGACAATGAGTCGGTCCTGACACGTGTTGTCTAACTCCAATTGAGTTTAAAATGTCTTTAAAAGCCAATCCCAATGCATCTTTTTCATTATCTATGTGTATATTAAAATTACCAACAATTAGAGCTTTAACTGCAGCCAATACTAATTCTGATAGAAAGTCCGCACATTCTTTGATAAAATCTTTATGGTGCCCTGGTGGCCTGTATACAGTAGCCAGCAGAATTCTCAAATGTGATTTATCGTTTACACTATATATTTTTACATTAAGCACCAACACTTCAAAAGAAGTATATTTAAAACTAGATTTCTTAGTGGTTTTGAAAATATTACTATAAATTACAGCAACACCTCCCCCTTTGCTTTTCAGACGAGGTTCATGTTTATAACAGTAATCTTGTGGGGTTGACTGATTTAAAGTAATGTAATTGTTTGGTTTTAGGCAGGTTTCTGTCAAACACAGCACATCTAGATTATAATCTGAAATCATACCATTAACTATGAGTGATTTTGAAGTAAGAGATAGAATATTCAGCAATCCAGGCTTTATCATTTGCTCATCTGTAATATATCTGTTTTTTATTTGTTGAACATCAATTACATTTTTAACCTTAGATGGGTTTGGACGTTTTTTTGGATTTCCAAATTCGGGGAACATACACAGTCTCTATATGATGATATCTAGGTGAAGAGGCTCTATATGATGATATCTAGGTGAAGAGGCTCTATATGATGATATCTAGGTGAAAGAGGCTCTATATGATGATATCTAGGTGAAAGAGGCTCTATGTGATAATATCTAGGTGAAGAGGCTCTATATGATGATATCTAGGTGAAAGAGGCTCTATGTAATGGGATTTATCTGACCTTGGTGACGTGAGGCCGCTAGCAGACGGTCGGTTTAGCCAGTCTGTCTGCTTCCTGACCTGAGCCCCAGATTGTCATGTTTGAGCTCTAAGATTATGTGCTATATTACTAGAGAGAAGAGCAGCACCATCCCAGGAGGGATGAACACCATCTCTTTTCAACAGGTCAGGCTTGCCCCAAAAACTTTTCCAATTGTCTCTACTGTAGATATTGGACGACTATTTAAAATAGCCTCTACTTCACATAATACCCTATGCAGACCATCTTTGGTTAATTATTGTTGTTTTAAGACAAAGAGAAGTACCTGTCTAATGGATCTGATCAGACGCTCCTATACTCCTCCATGGTGAGATGCTCCTGGGGAATTAAAACTCCATTCTATTCCACTATGACGCAAAGCCTTTTGAATGTGATCTTGATTGACAGCAGCAAGGGCTTCTCTCAGTTCCCTTTATGCACCCACAAAATTTGTTCCATTGTCAGATCTTGTATGTTTTACTTGGCCTCTTCTAGAAATGAAACACCCAATGGCCTAGACGCATGAGTCTGTGTCAAGTGATTGAGCAACTTCAATATGTACAGCTCTACCGGTTATACAGGTAAACAATAATCCAAAATGTTTCATTCTGATTCGTCCTCTTTAAAATTCTATGCGCTCAAAATAATCCTCACTCACATTGCTGAAAGGGGTTAAATCAGCAACCAATCTTTCATTGTCTGTAGCAAACAATGCAAAATAGAATCCAAAATCGTAGTCAAACAGGCATGGGTCAGTTAACAAGAATAATAGTGATGGAATGGTTGATAATGGGGCTCTAATGCTCCGACACAGTTTTCAAAGCACTTTTGTATCACACATTGTACCGATGCTTGTATCGAAATGACAATAACACGTGATAGATGACATTTGAAGCTTCGAACGTCATGCAGTATCGAAAGGTCGAACAGCTGGTTTGAAAAAAATTGCCGCTTCGCAACCACTCCTGATGCATAAAAGGGAAATGAATATCGAGGAGGCATTATTTAGATGATTTACCATTACACTTTCCTATAACATATTTTATGTTTTAAAAACAGAACACCCAAAATAATAAAATAATACATTTTCTTGTAAATATTACAATTACAATAATTATGTTCACATACTTATATATTTTATACATGATGAATCCGTTGACCAGGCTACACATGACACGAGTTGTGTGGTCACATTGGCACAAATTAATTTAGATGACATTAGATAGAACTTAATTGATCCCCCTTTTGTATGTCACAGACTTCCGAAGCTTTGTCTGGTCACAAGCTTTTTCTGCTCTGCAGTGATTTGTTAGATATAGTGAAGAAAACAAGTCTGACCACCAGATGTCTCTATTGCGCATTGGGTTAAAAGCATCGATTAATTAACCTTTTTTTGGCACAATTTGATGAAAGCCTTAAATGCTTCAGAAAGCCTCGGTTTCCCATCACTAAAGAATAACACAGGTTCCACAATCACAAAAACCAACAATGGTACAATAGTGACCTCTGTGTTTGGGGCAGTCTGGATCAGGTGTGGAGGAGATCCAATTGCAGCCTCCAACAAATTATCAGCAGATATCACCCAACTGTAACACAAATAAGCACATGCACATACACAGACACAATAATACACTGGACAGAATGGAATCAATGAGCAAATGACATGCACACAATGCAATCAGTCATAATTTTACATACTGAAGAATTGCCATTGATTGCTGAAGAATTGATTTCTTTCTGCATGCCACATTTTCTCATATATGTGTAATTAATGTAGATATGTGGGTATGCTTGGGAAAAATAGCAGGATGTTTTACTTTTTCTGGAAGAGCAGCTTTAGATAGATGCCCTCCTTCATAAATAATTTCCATCTTTTATCACCAGATCAAGCTTGAAAATTGATCTTGCTTTTCTGATGTTTGTAACGAACGAAACTGTGTATTTACATGCATCACATTATTGTGTGGTGTGCCCCTTTAAGAGACTGATCACGTCATTCATGACGTGTGCTATGCGTGATGACGCTGTTGAGTTGAGTGTGATCCACCGTAGATGCTAAGCGTGCTCTACATCTTTATATACTTTTGTTTCACTAGTTTTATTTTGTGACGCTGAAAGAGTAATCTCTCATGTGTGAGAGGATCGCGTTGCCTGTGTTACCTGCTATTAAATGTACGTGATACAGCCTTTACGCCTCTAAACTCTTTCTTCTATTGACTTCGTGAGAGCTATCCTGGTCAAAGCGTTACAATTGGCGCCCGAACGACAAGAATCTGGATCCGTCATCTACTTGGAACCTGATAATTTACAACTCCGATCGTGTGTGGAGATCTTTGGAAGTGTTCAACTGGCATGGCAGAGACTGGTGAGATTAGCTTGCTAACGCTGGGTAACACGTGTGCGTGGACCGCGTGCAATGACAGCTGAGCGTTTTTTTTGTTTTTTTTTTTTCTCTTCTCTCCTTTTCTCCACTTCAACCTGATATTTTTCTTGGAGGTGACAGCGGATTAATTTGAGTAATTTGATAAAAAAGACTGTGTCCTTCATCAGATTTTTTTGATTTTTTTTTTTTTTTTGACGATGGTAAAGGACTGAGTGAAATAGATCGATTGGGAAAGGAGGGTTATAATTTTTCCCCATCATTTTCTTTTGGAAGTGATCCAATTTTTTCACTGTTTTCAAATGCAGACTGACATTTGGACCTTTACCTTTCTGTGATATTGTAGCACGGATATAATATATTTTTTTGCTTTGTGTGCTTGGAACTTGAATGTAATTTGTGCACAAACGGACTGCAAAAACAATTTTTTTTTGTCTGAACTAAATTTTTGAGCACGGAAGAAATGAAATTTTTTTTTGGAACAGTTTTCTTGGGAGTTTTCTTTCCTAATTCATTGTGAACTGAACTACTTGCGCGAACTGGTCGATTTCTAACGTTTTGCACTCATTTGGATGATCAAGTGACTTTGAGAACATTATATTCACTTTGAAGAAACGTGTTCTTTTGCTCTGGGTATACTGATGGACAATATAATAACTGAACTCATAAAAGGGAGTAAATATGTATGTTTTTGGTGACATTTGCTATTTCACAGTTAAATGTAGGATTATTGATTTTTTTTTTAAAAGTTTCATCTGATGGTGTGTGCATTTTAATGTCAATTTATTTTTCTGGGTTACATTGTGAATTTTACAGTTGTTGTACCGCTGTTTATGTGAATGCACAGTTACTGTGATGGCTTGCTACCCAGACTTTAAGACTGACTTGACCTACTCATTGCCAGACTCTGTTCCCAGGCGGAGACAAAAGTCAGCGCAGCCTGCTGCAGTGAGTCTGGAGACTGAAGTGGAACTTCTACAAGCTGAAGTATCGGTGCTACAACAGTGTCTCAATGACTCTCTCCAGTTGCAGCAGAGCATATTAAGAAGGTTTGGACCTCAGAATGTGGACACCCTTGCAGCGCCACACGACCAGCTGCCTCCTATGGCCAGTTCTACGCCACACATCCGTGTTTCACCAAGCCAGGTGCCACTAACAAGGTACATCTACTGATAATGTTTCCCTCAGAAATGTGACATTCTCACCACAGGCTAATTCTTCTGATGTGAGTAATACTAGTAGAATCCTTGCATCCGTACTGCACCAGTCAAGGCTTGAGCCACCTGTATTTGCAGGAGATGGACGTGTAAGCCCAGAGGACTGGCTCCAGTCAGTCAATGTTTACAGGACCTCACTTGACTTAACCGATGGCCAAATTCTCCTCGAGCTGCCGAAAAAATGGAACCGAACCGAAAAAATGGTTCACAGTCCTTGACTCTCATGTCGTCTTCCTTCCCTCCAATAATCAAGAACAAATAATGAGGGGAATCCTAGACCGTATACAGAGTCCTGAAGAGCCCCTCCCTACTTTTGTGGCCCACATGCTAAGTGAGTTCAGGAAGCTGAAACCCCCCCCACCCGAGCAAGAACAAATCGACCTTATTTCTAAACATGCTCTTGAGAAATACAGAGTTGCACTCTATGGAACCTCTGTTAACTCAGTAATGGATCTCCTCCTGAGGGCTCATGAGCTCCATGTGGTTCTTGGACCAAGTAATTGTTTCCCAACTTCAGGGCAGAGTAAAGCTAAAATTGACAAAGGAACTTACTGTTACAAGTGCTCATGCCCTGACTTCACTTCTCGCACATGCCCAGATTGCAATCCATTTCCCAGCAGGAGCTCACAACAAAGCGAGTCCCCTGATGTGCATTCAGGACAGAATCCTGATACAGAGGATACAAACAACGGCGAAAGCAGTAATGGAGGGGAAAACATTCCTTTTGTCGCACAGACGGGAAACTACAGAGGGGGGAGGATGATTCGCAGAGGCAATCCTCCCTCCAGAAGATGAATTTGCCTCAACTGACTGTTCCTGCACAACCTGTCCTTTGTCATGTGGAAGATCCCACATCCCCGTCCTGTTGGAACACCCCATTTAGAGTTAAAATTAACCTATGTGGCCAGGTGGTGGATGCTACACTTGACACTGGCGCATCACTTTCTGCAGTGCAGGCAGACATCGTTCAAAATCATGACCGATTGAAGGCTAAAATTCAACCATGGACCTCTTCCCCTATACAACTGGCAGACGGTGGAGCATGCCTGCCCGTGGGGCTTACGTGGCTGGCTTTTGGCTTTATGGGACAGCGTTTTTACCACCGTTTTGCTATTGTCCCACGCCTTCCCTCAACAGTAGTCTTGGGAATGGACTTCATGTTGCGTGCGTCCATTACGATTCACGTCACATCTAGAACTGTCGTCATGGGTGAAAATCCTTTATTCATGGAGGAATTGGATGGTGGAGCAGGTCTTGAGTTGGATAACAGTTTGTTGTTCGTGGAAATTCCATCTTCAGCGCTTCAAGAAAAAATTGAAGATGCATGTCTGAGTGTTGCCGAAACGGAACAGTTGTCAGAACTACTTGGAAGCTTCCCGGACCTCTTCGATGGTCACCTGGGCCGTACTACTCTAGCCGAGCACTCCATAGACACTGGAAATGGCAAACCAGTTCACCTTCCTCCTTATCGAACTTCTCCAGCTAAAAAACGGTTGATCGAGGACCAAATAGGGAAAATGTTGCACGAAGGAATCATTGAACCTGCGGCTGGTCCTTGGGCTGCCCCGGTTGTGATTGTGCAGAAACCTTGTGGTGAACCACGTTTTTGCGTGGACTATCGTGGGTTAAACCAGCTCACCACATGGACTCTTACCCATTGCCGAGAGTCGATGAGTCCCTTGACTTCCTTTCCCGAGGAAAATTTTTAACCACAATTGACCTTGCTCGGGGATACTGGCAAGTCTCCATGGCGGAAAGCTCAAAACCGAAGACTGCTTTTGTTTCACATTGTGGGCTGTTTCAGTTCCGAGTGCTTCCATTTGGTCTGTGTAATGCACCAGCGACCTTTCAAAGACTTATGAACAGCGTCTTGGCTGGGCTTATATATAGGTCCTGTGCGGTCTACCTGGACGACAGAATTGATAAAATTCTTTATCAAATTACAGTTACTGTAAATCCGGCCTCTAGTTCATAAACGCCAGAGGAGAACTGGCCCCCGACTGAGCCTGGGTTCTCCCAAGGTTTTTTTTTCTCCATTAGGTCACCTGATGGAGTTTTAGGACACCAGTAGGTCACTTGATGGAGTTTTTCGGTTCCTTGCCACTGTTGCCTTTGGCTTGTTCAGTTGGGGATATTCAAAATAATTAGCCAAGCATTAATACCATTGATCAGCCCTACCAAACGTGGATGTTTTTTCACTAAGAAACAAACATTATGTTATTTGATTGATATTGTGAAGCTGCTTTGATGCAATTTATATTGTGAAAAGCGCTATATAAATACACTTGACTTGACTTGACGACCTTGTTGTGGCTTCGCCCACCTTCAAACAACATCTTGATAATCTCAAGGAAGTGTTTTCAAGGCTTCAGTCCGCCGGGTTGACCATTAAACTAGCCAAATGCCAGTTCTGTCGCAAAGAGCTTACCTTCTTAGGGTATCGGGTTTGTCCAAGTGGAATCATGCCGGAACAAGACAAAGTAAAGGCTGTGACGGACTTTAGCCCCCCTGTCAATGTGAAGCAAGTGAGGCAGTTCCTGGGCTTGACAGGCTATTATCGTCGTTTTATGCAAGACTATGCTCGCCTTGCTGAGCCACTCTTCAACCTCACTAAAAACGACGTTCCTTTTGTCTGGGACACGGCTTGCCAGGAGGCTATGGACCTGCTTAAAGGAAAGTTAACTTCGGCACCTGTGTTGAGTTTCCCCGACTTTACTCTCCCCTTCTTCATTCATGCTGATGCCTGTGACGCAGGTCTTGGAGCTGCATTGATGCAGAGAGATCAGAATGGTAGAGATGTGGCTGTGGCATATGCTAGTCGGGCCCTGCATAAAGTTGAGAAACCTTATTCCACGCCTGAGAAAGATTGCCTTGCTGTCATCTGGACCCTGGAGCACTTTAGGCCTTATGTTGAGGGTCTCCACGTCACGATCTTCACTGACCACAGTGGACTTAAGTGGTTGATGTCCCGCCCGAATCCCACTGGCCGTCTCGCTCGATGGTCTCTCCACCTTCAGGACTTCGATTTCGACATTGTCCACAAACCTGGTGCTCGAAACACGGTGCCTGATGCGCTGTCGAGGAATCCTCTAACAGTTGAGTCACCGCCAATGGACATACTTCCTGAGTACGCTGTGATTGGTGGTCTTGACCTCCGTACGCTTTCTTCTGTGACTCTCACGGACCGTTCTCATGTCAGACAACTACAGCTCGATGATCCAGTTACGGGTGACCTTCTCCGTAAAATGGAGGCCGCACTCCAACAGGAGGATGAAGTTGAAGGATGCTCTCAGTATTTCATTCAAGATGGTCTATTGTACTTCAACGACCCCAAACCTGCTTGCGGTATCCATCCTTTGAAAGGATTAAAGCTGTATGCTCCTGAGTCTCTCAAAGGTACCTTGCTGAGGTATTATCACGATCATCCAACTGCGGGTAACCTGGGAATAACTAAGACTTTAGCCCGACTGAAACTCAGGTTTTTCTGGCCTAAAATGGCATCTGAGATAAAGAAATACGTGACCTCTTGCCCAGTTTGCCAACTGACAAAACCAAGCCAAAGGAAGCCTGCCGGTCTAATGGTCCTGATTCGGCCTCAGAAACCTTGGGAGTATGTTGGTGTTGATTTTGTGGGCCCTTTGCCTCGTACCTCCAGGGGAAATGCTCACATCTTGGTATTTGTCGACTACTTTTCTAAGTGGGTTGAGATCGTGGCAGTAAGAGATGCCATAGCTCATGTGGCAGCCGGCAAACTGCTGAGTGAAGTTTTTTCCCGTCATGGAGCCCCCACTTAATTTCAGACAGAGGTTCCCCTTTTGTGAGTGAGCTGTTTGGAGAGATGCTTACTGCCCTGGGAACTGAACATCGGTTAACAACTGCGTATCACCCACAGACGAATGCAACAGAGAGGGTTAACCGTACTCTCAAGACGGCCATTCGAGCGTACGTGGATGAGCAGCACACCTCATGGGACGATATATCCCACAAATCTGCTTTGCACTACGGACTGCGCCACATGAAAGCACGGGTCAAACACTGTCTATGATGTTGTACGGGAGGGAGTTGGACACTTCTCTGGATCTGGTCACTCAGCCTGTCTGGGATGGGATGGAGGAGACTGAAGTCCCATACTTTGAGCGTTTGAGGTTGTCACTGAGTGAAGCACATGATCATGCTAAGGCAGCTCTGGAAGCCAGTCATGACAAAAGAAAGCTGCACTATGATAAAAGACGCCGATCGGCTACTTATAACACTGGTGACCTTGTCAGAGTGAGGACTCATCCTAAATCGGATGCTTTGGCCAACTTTACTGCTAAATTAGCGCCCCTGTACTCTGGCCCATATCGTGTCACTCAAGTCTTGTCTAGTGTGAACTATAGACTTGCGAAGTTGGACACTGGTGAGGATGCTGGAGTCTTTCATGTGGTCAATATGCAGCCTTTTCACACTTGGAACTCGTGCGGCAGCAATATGAGGAGTGTGCCTCAGGATGCGTCTGAAACACCCTATGATGCATTTGAGGACTGTCTGGAAACGACAAAGTTGAATGGAGATATATCTCAGGAGACATGCGCTGCTCTGCCTGATGAGACTATTGTTGATTGTGACAGTTTCACTGAAAATGCTCATGACATGTCCAGAGAATACACAAGTTGTACTCACATCTCTGACGCTGACATTGACGTGTCTACAGGTAGTACAGACCTCCCTGACTTTGACTTTGTCCCTCAGGGCCCTCGTTACAATCTCAGACCTAGGTTGGCCCCTAGAATCACGTCAGGTTGGTCAGATAGTGGATGGACTAGTGAGTATCATACAGACAGATTAGACCTAAAGTGATGTTGAGTTTATTGGTTTAAACATCTGTGTTTAAAGGTTCTTCTGAGATATTATTTTCTGACAAGAGAATAAGAACTTGTACATTTAATTTTGGTTCTTAAGTTTTCGTACGTTATGTTAAAAAGAAAAACAAGAAATTGTATTTTGTACACATGGCTTGGTTTTCACAGGTTTTTGAGATGTCTTTGTGGTGCATACAGTGTAATGTGTAGCTCATACTGACATGTAGGCCAGTTATTGGCTTCTGTATATGAAACATAGTTTGGTTAATGGGTTTTCCATGTTTCCATGAATGGGCTGGATGTGTATGTTGTCCTTATGTTGTGTACGGCTGGGGACAGCCTTTTTCTTTCCGGGGGGGAATCTGTAACGAACGAAACTGTGTATTTACATGCATCACATTATTGTGTGGTGTGCCCCTTTAAGAGACTGATCACGTCATTCATGACGTGTGCTATGCGTGATGACGCTGTTGAGTTGAGTGTGATCCACCGTAGATGCTAAGCGTGCTCTACATCTTTATATACTTTTGTTTCACTAGTTTTATTTTGTGACGCTGAAAGAGTAATCTCTCATGTGTGAGAGGATCGCGTTGTCTGTCAAGTCAAGTCAAGTCAAGTGTATTTATATAGCGCTTTTCACAATATAAATTGCATCAAAGCAGATTCACAATATCAATCAAATAACATAACAATGTTTGTTTCTTAGTGAAAAAAACATCCACGTTTGGTAGGGCTGATCAATGGTATTAATGCTTGGTTAATTATTTTGAATATCCCCAACTGAGCAAGCCAAAGGCAACAGTGGCAAGGAACCGAAAAACTCCATCAAGTGACCTACTGGTGTCCTAAAACTCCATCAGGTGACCTAATGGAGAGAAAAAAAAAAACCTTGGGAGAACCCAGGCTCAGTCGGGGGCCAGTTCTCCTCTGGCGTTTATGAACTAGAGGCCGGATTTATAGTAACTGTAATTTGATACAGAATTTTGCTTTATTTTATCACTTCAGGGTGGGTACGCGAACCGGAATCACAACGTTTTATCTGTAGAGTGGGAAAGGGATCCTCCATAGGGAGAGGCTAGTTGGCACTTCAGCACTGCGTTGTCATCGGGTCCAGGCAAAGCTCCTAGTCAGATCTGGATACGGCCTGGATCCGGTAGGCTGCGGGAAAACCTCGGGATAAACAAAGACACTAAAATCAGCGTAGATGCCATTCTTCTTATGATGATGTAACGAGTACATCAGAATTTAAGGGAAGTGTTCCCAGTTCCGGCTGACCTAATCTATGCAGCCTAACATTGAATTATAGAAGTCTATAATATATTATGTGTATGCTAGGTCAAAGAGATGTGTTTTTAGTCTAGCTTTGAACTGACAGAGTGTGTCTGCTTCCCGGACAATGGTAGGAAGACTCTTCCAAAATTTTGGTGCTAAATAGGAAAAGGATCTACCGCCCGCAGTCGATTTTGATATTCTAGGTATTATCAACTGGCCCGAATTTTGAGATCGCAATAGACGTGAAGGACTATAATGCGTTAAGAGCTCGCTCAAGTACTGCGGAGCTAAACCATTTAGTGCTTTGTAAGTAATCAACAATATTTTAAAATTTATACGATGTTTAATAGGCAGCCAATGCAGTGTTGACAGAACCGGGCTAATATGGTCATATTTCCTGGTTCTAGTAAGAACTCGAGCTGCAGCATTTTGGACCAGCTGTAGTTTATTTATTAAGCGTGCAGGGCAACCACCCAGTAGAGTATTACAATAATCTAGTCTTAATGTCATGAAAGCATGAACTAATTGTTCCGCATTTGTTAATGAGAGCATATGTTGTAATTTAGATATATTTTTAAGATGGAAAAATGCGGTTTTACAGATACTAGACACGTGACTTTCAAATGAAAGATTGCTGTCAAAAAGCACACCCAGGTTCCTAACCGACGACAAAGACTTAACAGAGCAGCCATCAAGTGTTAGACAGTATTCTAGGTTATTACGTGTGGAAGTTTTTTGTCCAATAATTAGAATCTCTGTTTTTTCAGAGTTTAGTAGTAGGAAATTACTAGTCATCCATTTTTTTAAATCAGCTATGCATTCCGTTAATTTTGTGATTTGGTAAGTTTCGTTAGGTTTTGAAGAAATATACAGCTGAGTATCATCGGCATAACAATGAAAGCTAATTCCATGTTTCCTAATGATATGTCCTAATGGTAGCATGTACAGAGTGAACAGCAGCGGTCCTAGTACTAAGCCTTTTGGTACGCCATACTGAACTTGTGATCGATAAGACATCTCTTCATTTACTGCTACAAACTGATAACGGTCAGATAAGTATGATTTAAACCATGCTAGTGCAATTCCACTAATGCCAACATAGTTTTTTAGTCTATTTAAAAGAATGTTGTGGTCATTTGTGTCAAATGCAGTGCTAAGATCAAGTAACACTAATAGAGAGATACAACCACGATCGGATGATAAAAGTAAATCATTTGTAACTCTAATGAGAGCTGTCTCAGTACTATGGTGCGGTCTAAATCCTGACTGAAAATCCTCGCAGATATCATTTCTTTCAAGAAAGGAACACAGTTGTGAGGATACTGCTTTTTCTAATATCTTTGATAGAAAAGGCAGATTTGAGATCGGCCTGTAATTGACTAATTCTGAAGGATCAAGTTGCGTTTTTTTAACAAGTGGTTTTATCATAGCCAGCTTAAAGGTTTTTGGTACGTATCCTAGAGACAAAGACGAATTAATGATATTAAGGAGAGGATCTATGATCTCTGGAAGCATCTCTTTCAATAGCTTAGTCGGTATAGGGTCTAACATACAAGTTGTTGATTTAGATGAATTAACGAGTTTGCAGAATTCTTCCTCTCCTATAGCAACAAATGAATAGAATTTTTCCCCAGGGAGACTACAATGCACTCCCTGATGCGATACTGTAGTAGACGGTTGCATAGTTATCATTTTGTTCCTGATATTATCAATCTTATAAGTGAAGAAGTTCATAAAGTCATTACTGCTGTGTTGCTTGGAAACTTCTGTGCTTGAAGCTTTCTTTTTCGTTAGTTTAGCCACTGTTTCAAATAAATACCTAGGATTATGTTTATTTTCTTCTAATAAGGTTGAAAAATAAGCAGATCTAGCAGCTTTTAAAGCCTCTCTGTAAGCAATCGAGCTCTCTTTCCATGAAATCCAAAATACCTCTAGTTTTGTTTTCTTCCAGTTGCGCTCCATTTTTCTGGCTGCTCTCTTAAGGGCATGAGTGTGCTCGTTGTACCACGGCGTTGGACTATTTTCTTTAATCTTCTTTAAGCGCAACGGAGCAACTGCGTCTAAAGTGCTGGAAAAGAGAGAGTTAAAAGTTTCTGTTGCAATATCGAGTTCTTCTAAGCTATCCGGGATGCTGAGATGATGAAACTGATTAGGAAGATTATTGATAAAGGAATCTTTAGTGGCAGAAGTTATAGGTCTAACATATTTATAACACGGAGTCGGCTTTGCAGCCATGGCTAAATGTAATTTACATGAGACTAGGTAATGGTCTGAGATGTCATCGCTCTGCTGCAGAATTTCAACGGCATCAACATCTATTCCATGTGATAATATTAGATCTAGAGTATGATT
This sequence comes from Meda fulgida, assembly GCA_030578275.1. Lineage (NCBI taxonomy): Eukaryota > Metazoa > Chordata > Actinopteri > Cypriniformes > Leuciscidae > Meda > Meda fulgida. Next base: position 52,546,519 of record CM060622.1, read on the forward strand.
ACGACAATGAGTGGGTCCTGACACGTGTTGTCTAACTCCAATTGAGTTTACAATGTCTTTAGATGCCAATCCCAATGCATCTTTTTCATTATCTACATGTATATTAAAATCACCAACAATTAGTACTTTATCGTTAGCCAATACTAATTCTGATAGAAAGTCCGCAAATTCTTTGATAAAATCTTTATGGTGCCCTGGTGGCCTGTATACAGTAGCCAGCAGAAATCTCAAACGTGATTTATCGTTTACACTATATATTTTTACATTAAGCACCAACACTTCAAAAGAAGTATATTTAAAAATAGATATCTTAGTGGTTTTGAAAATATTACTATAAATTACAGCAACGCCTCCCCCTTTGCGTTTTAGACGAGGTTCATGTTTATAAAAGTAATCTTGTGGGGTTGACTCATTTAAAGTAATGTAATCGTTTGGTTTTAGCCAGGTTTCTGTCAAACACAGCACATCTAGATTATAATCTGAAATCATATCATTAACTATGAGCGATTTTGAAGTAAGGGATCGAATATTCAGCAACCCAAGCTTTATCATTTGTTCATCTGTATTATATCTGTTTTTTATTTGTTGAACATCAATTAAATTTTTTACCTGACGTTTTTTGGATTTCCAAATTCGGGGAACAGACACAGTCTCTATATGATGATATGAAAGAGGCTCTATGTGATGAGATTTATCTGACCTTGGTGACGCGAGGCCGCTAACAGACGGTCGAGCCAGTCTGTCTGCTTCCTGACCTGGGCCCCAGATTGTCATGTTTTAGCTCTAAGACTATGTGCCATATTACTAGAGAGAAGAGCAGCACCATCCCAGGAGGGATGAACACCATCTCTTTTCAACAGGTCAGGCTTGCCCCAAAAACTTTTCCAATTGTCTATGAATTCTATATTATTCAACTGACACCACTTAGACAACCAACCATTGAGTGAGGCCAATCTGCTAACTATCTCATCACTCCTGCGAACAGGAAGGGGGCCAGAGCAAATTACAGTGCCCGACATCGTACTTGCGAGTTTACACACCTCTTTAATATTAATTTTGGTGATCTCCGACTGGCGGAGTCGAACATCATGAGTGCCGACATGAATGATGATCTTAGAGAATTTACGATTAGCATTAGCCAGCACTTTTAAATTTGCTTTGATGTCAGGCGCTCTGGCTCCCGGCAAACATGTGACTATGGTGGCTGGTGTCTCTATTTTCACGTTCCGTGTGATCGAATCACCAATTACCAGGGCACAATCAACAGAATTCTCAGTGGGTGTTTCACTGAGTGGGGCAAATCGATTTGTTATGGTAATCGGAACGGAAGAGTGTTTTTTTAATCCGCGACTAGAGCGATCTCTCACGGTCACCCATCTGCCCTGCTGCGTGGGCTCTACTTCAGCCGGAACCGAATCATGTACAGAGTTCACTATACTAGGCGCATCCAAAATAGTATCTAAAGCTCTAGTGCTATCCTTACTATCCTCAATTAAAGTTTGGATGCGTGTCTCTAGCTCTGAAATCTTCTCCGTCAGCCTGACTGTCTCCTTGCATGTATCACAAATAAATCCTATATTGCCATCGGAGAAGGCTATACTAAACATATGACATGTGACACAGGTGACAATAACAGGACAAGACATTACTCACCGTTTGTGTTGACTGATTCTTACTTACCTGGGCTTTTATGAACTCAAAGGCGTGAATCCTGCCATTTTGAATCCCTTGAGTTATAACTGTAAGTGAACACTTTGTATTGGAGCCTTCTGCCTTCCTCATCTTCTGCTGCCTGCACACACCCTGACACTCAACATGTAATAAGTCATACGCTTTTAAAACTCCATCAAACTTCTCATACATATCAGAAATTCAGTCCATTTAAAGCAGACAAACAGATTTGCCATTCAATGAACTGACATTACCCATTTAAAACACTATAAGCCACTTAAAGCACAGTCCATTTAAAACAGGCAGCTAGCTAATGCAGAAGTTAGCATGTTTCCTAGTGAACACTACGATCCATAGCCAGGTCTTTATCACTCATTACTGCCTGTCGAGCAGTCCTGCCGTTTTGATGAAACCGACATCAGACATGGTTGGAGACAGTGACACTGAACTAACATTGATTGGTAGTTGATGACCACAAAATCATGCAGGTAAGTGTCTCTGCAGGACACAAGTGTGTGTTACTCAATCATGGGGCATGATGGGCATTTCCAACTGCTTTACATGATTTAATTGTTAAGGCTGGGCCATAATGATTTTATCAAGTCTGTTGAAAATGGTTGAAAAACATCCATTTTAGTTTGGAAATGGCCACTGATTGGTAAACGCCCATTTTGGTTTTGCATGTGCACATCTCAGAAGTCTAAGGCTATGTTCAGACTGTCAGTCCAAGTCCGATTTTTGTGCATATCAGATTGAATATCCGATCAGATATATACAGTTACATTTTCACTGTTACGGAGGTTGTAGCCGAAAAACGAATTTGGAACTGCTTCTCACACAACGCAATCATATGGATTTTGAACATTTTAATTACAGAACATGAATAAAATGTATTATGTTTATGATTATGTTTTGATGCGTTTGAGGTTGTTGTTTCCACAACAAACAAAATAAATATTAGATTTGTAATGGTTACAGAACATTTATTCATTTTAGGATCTTAATGTCTTGTTGACAATTAAGTTCTTTCTCCTTTGAAACTAGATACACCAAAGCCACAGAACAGAATGAAGTGCTATAGTTTCAATTTAAGTAAATAAGCCAGTTGCATTTACATTTTATTCTTTATCACAAGAAACTCAATGTTAGTATATTTGTTAATTTAGTAATATATTTCTTTTAGTTTGTCATATACCTGTGGTCTCACATTTGGTGTGAAATGTTGGGGTGATATTACAGTAAACTAGTATCTTTAAACAAATCACACTACATTACACAGCAGTCCCATCATGCACACTGACCCTCAGGAATCCCAAGCAAAGACATGACAATCAGATATGTGCATAGTCTGGGAAAAATTGGATACTCTATAGGTAAATGTCTCTTTTGCTAAAGGTCTGTGACAAAATGTAACATTTTGTGAAGAGACAAAGGAGGAGGATGAATGAAAGAGAGCGTAAAAGCTCTTGGTCTGTTGGATGTGGAGTGTTAATGGTTTGCTGATTGCTGTGCAGTAACCAGCTGTTAGCAGGTAATTGCGGCTGAAGTGTGTAAAAGCCCTGACGCCTCCATCAGCGCTCCCCCACCCAACCACACACACACACTCACACGCAGAAACACTCACACACACACACACGTTGTGTTTTCATGTTTTATGGGGACTTTCCATAGACATAATTATTTTTATACTGTACAGACTGTATATTCTATTCCCTTACACTAACCCTAACCCTAAACCTACCCATCACAGGAAACATTCTGCATTTTTACATTTTCAAACAACATCACTTAGTATGATTTATAAGCTGATTTCCTCATGGGGACCAAAAAATGTCCCCACACGAACAAGGATTTCGGATATTGCCATCCTTGTGGGGACATTTTGTCCCCATAACGTAGGGTTTACCAGGCCACACACACACACACACACTCACGCACATACACAGTCACACACACACACACAATCTCACGAAGAAACATAAGTAAAGTCAAGCAATATTCTTTCCCTCCATTTTCATCGTGACGTTAGGCTAAAGTTTTGATTGTGAACGCTGAAAGCCTGATGGAAAACTGGCCAACTTAATGAAAGATTTTTCATTTTTCATCTCATTGGTCTCAGAAGTCCATTATAACTGCTTATGTATGATGTGAATTTCATATGAACCTGTTAAAGAAACATGAAACTTTTACTGACATGGAGGGTTTACAACCACAGGAAACAGTGAAATCCTAGAAAGACCAAACTGACCCTGATATGAGATAGATAGATAGGTTTGTAGAGAGATTCTCTCTCTCTCTCCGTCTGTGTGTGAACCATGAAGGTTGCCAGGCGACAGGGTTGCCTGGGAGCTTGACTTTGATGGACAGTCACGGTGTAACAGATTGGAGCCCCTGCCGTTCACAGTTTCTCTCAGACTCTGCAGCAAAATGGCCGCCACTGCTGATCAATGACTGAGGAAGGCAATTAAACAAACTGAAGCTCGGAGAGACCCGGAGCTTTCAAACCCTGCGGTCAGGAGCACCACAGCCACACACACGCACGCAAGCACACATGCCCACATTCATCTCAGAGCCTTTTTTTGCTGCTGGCGGCTGCCTCTCAACAGGAGAGTGATCAAGTCACATGCAGTTCAAAGAAAACGTCATCTTATGTGGGTCAAAACAGTGAAAAAAACTCAAATGTATAACCTTCTCAAACTATAACTGAAGGAAAAGGACTATATTTTTATTACTACTTTTTTCCTTTTCACACGGAATTCATACAATCCTTTTTAATGTTAACCCTTTAGGCGCCAGAGGTTTTTTCCTAAAACGTTCTATATGAATCTTAATTTCAAAAGGCTATATGTTAAAAGTGATAAAAGATAGAGACTTTCTGTAAATTAGAGAAATATTAAGGATGACCCAAAGTTTATGTAGGGATTACATTTTCCCATCTAATTTGCATATTATGACGTCATATGGTGGCGGCAATCTTGGATTATAGAATTTTCATGAAAAGTCACTTTTAAATGATAACATGCAGCACTTCTTTCCCCCCAAAATGTCCCTCACCTTCTGTATGCTATATTGCACAATACTGAATGCTCAGGTATATAGTAAGTAGTAAACAAACCGTGTAAATCATTACTAATAAATGGTAGAAACAAACCGAATGCATGTAGTGGTTGGCCTTTTGCTGTAGAGATTTTCCATTTACTAAATACAGTAGGCACTCTGATTCCATGTATGGGGCACATATATAGGCACATATATATTATTCATATGGCATACAAACACAAGTAGACAAGACCTGTTTAGTTCAAACGCTCACTGGCCACGGCAAGGCACAGATCATGAGTGAGATGATACGAGCAGCGCAGCCAGATCTGCCTCGCACGCAGTGTGTGAGTGTGCACAGCTCGGACTACTGTCATTGTCATTACGACTCCCCACCCTGCCTCCAAGTTGCCTCCTAACTAATACTTCAACCTCGTCTAATATACCCAGTGGCATTAGACAAAGTCTCCACCACAATACTGTTGCCACGATTGCGGAGAGGCTCTGATAAAATGGCTCACTCACACACTAGCTCCGATTTTGATCGCACTGATTCACTCTAGCTCGAACATTTTGTATAGAAGCATGACGTTTTTTTTGATTCGGGGATGAAGTATGACATGTCTGCCATCCAGTGGAGGGGAGGTCGAACGAAATTTGACACCCAATTTGACAAAATCGGCCGTTTTATTCAGTGCCGCATCTTGTCGAGTAAACTTGACTGTGGCGCCTAGAGGGTTTATACTATGTTTTAATGCAACACATTTACATTTAGTTTTTAGCTGATGCTTTTACTGAAGCTGACCTACAAAGCTGAAGATCCCAAAGGTAATCAAAGGGGTTTAGGATTTGCTCTGCTGATCGATTGCTCCTGTCTGCCTTCCTGCTTGCTGTGAGTTTGTTTGCGTCGAGGCTGTAAGGTCTACGCCTCGTATTAGCTTCGTATTTCTTTCTGTTTTGAACCATCATTTACTATCATTTCTAGCTGTTTATATTACTAAATACCAGTGTTGGGAGCGTTACTTTAAATAAGTAATTAGTTATAGTTACTCACTACTTGTTCCAAAAAGTAACTGAGTTAGTAACTGAATTACTCTATAATAAAAGTAACTCGTTACCAGGGAAAGTAACTATTTGCATTACTGTTAAAAAAGACAGTTTTTTTTAGCAGTTTTCACAAGTCAGTTGAACTTAGTAGAACAGAAGTAGTGCTTATATTGCACCTTGAAAATCCCAACTTTTCATTGGATTGCTCCTGACTCGCCATCTCTGCTGCTTTATCGAATCTCTGTTTAGCTGTTGTGTGTGTGTGTGTGTGTGTGTGTGTGTGTGGCGCTTGTGCTGGCATGTGTGTAAAAACACTGGATCTGATTGGCTACCAGGAAACATGACTCTGCCTTAGCCAATCATAATCGCATACCTCGTTATTAACCCACCTCCTCACTAGCTGTGTGAGCCACGGGGTGCGTTCGGATTACAGTTTATTCAATCAATAGCCTACATAGTAACCTTTACTGTGTATAATAGTAACGCACATAGGCGTCGATTACGGTGGGTACACGTCCCCACCAGATTTCGTCATGAGTCATTTTGTACCCACCACTTTTTGAAACATTGAGGCACGGATGTTAATGCAAATAAATAAAACATCTCCAGTTAGCAGAGCATTCATTTAGTTCGCTATTAAATAAGAGATCTAGCGCTAAAATGTGTTGTTTTTGAAAGCAAGCTGAGCGCTCGTTCCCGCTGCTATCAGTTGCATGGATTCATTCATTCATTCAAACTTTTATTTAACCAGGATAAAAACTCCTTGAGATTACAAATCTCTTTTACAAGAGTGTCCTGGCAAGTGGCAGCATTGCACATACAAATAGTTACAGAAACACTTACAGGTAAATACATAATACACACTTTCACTCATCATATTCAAACAACTATGTAATCATAAAAAATCTAGGTCATAAATCAACTTAATTTAAGAACATTGACAAACAGACTGACTTTCTGCAAGATCCTTTAAAATGCCTTTAAAGGAATAAAATGAAATCAACTCCTTCAACTGTAGCTCATTTTGTATCTGATTCCATGCTGATGGTGCTGCAAAACTAAAAGCCTTTTTTCCAAAAACAGTGCGGGCTTTAGGGCCTGCCAACAATAACAAATTTTGTGAGCGCAGGTAACATGTCCCTGCAGACCTTGGGATAATGTACGTTTTCAGATAAGGAGGAAGGAGTCCTAATACTGCCTTACAAATGGAAAGATGCCAGTGCATCCAACGCCGAATAGAGAGGGACAACCATCCTACCCGAGAATACAGTAAACAGTGATGAGTGCAAAATTTTAAATTTGTGATGAATCTCAAGGCTCCATAAAACACAGTGTCCAAAGCATGAAGACATTGAGAGGTTGAATTCATGTATAAAATATCTCCATAGTCCAAGACAGATAAAAATGTTGCATTTACTAATTGTTTTTTTGCTTCAAAAGATAAATAGGACTTAATTCTGAAGAAGAAACCTAACTGCAATTTCAATTTTTTAACCAAATCTTGGACATGCATTGTAAAAGACAGTGATTGATCAATAGTGATGCCCAAATATCTGTAATGTGACACTTCTTCGATTTCTATACCAGAAAGTGTACAAATATTTGGGACGTAGTTATTAGTTGATTTTCCCAGAGTAAAGATCATCACTTTAGTTTTTTTAGAGTTTAAAACCAGTTTTAAAGAAGCCAAATTATATTGCAAAATGTTAAAAACAGATTGTAAATTTGTGATTACTTGACCCAGTGTGGACCCAGAACAATAAAAAACAGTATCATCAGCATAGAAATGATCATTTGTATATTTTATATTATTGCAGAGGTTATTTGTATAAATAATAAAAAGAAGAGGCCCAAGGATTGAACCTTGAGGCACCCCTTTTAAAATATTTAGGGAAGCAGAAGTATGGCCGTCTACTTGCATACATTGTGTGCTCCCTGATAAGTAACTATTGAACCATCCCACTGCTTGTTCTGATGGTCCAATAGAAACGAGTCTTTGAATAAGTATTTTATGGTCCACTGTGTCAAAAGCTTTTGACAAGTCAATAAACAGTGCTGCACAGTGCTGCTTCTTGTCCAAGATATTAACCAGGTCATTGACAACTTTTGAAACAGCTGTTATTGTACTGTGTTGTTTCCTAAAACCAGATTGAAATTCATTGAGAATATTATTATTAGTTAAATAATCTTTTAATTGCATACTGATGAGTGATTCCATTATTTTAGCTAATACTGATAATTTAGAAATAGACCTATAATTATTTATGTTTGCAGGGTCACCACCTTTGTGAAGGGGGATCACATTGGCAGATTTTCAAATGGCCGGTACTTGATTCTTAGCTAAAGAAAAGTTAATTTAATATGCAACTGGGTTGGCTATTAAATCTGCAGCTATTTTTGAATAATAAGGCTCCAATTTGTCTGGACCTGTTGATTTTTTCGGATCTAGATCCTTCAAGGCCTTCCTTACTTCTGATACAGTTATCGTCTTGAAATAAAATGGTTGTGCTGACAGTAACTGATCAACAGAACAAGCAACGGGAGAGCTTGACATTGGATTTTGTAGTGTTTCATAAAGGGAGCTAGCAGCAATAAAATGATTATTAAAACTATTGAGAATTTCGTTTTTGTCAATGATTTTTTTGTCATCAACAACAATACAAGAGGGTATTTCTGAATCTGTTTTTGCTTCTGTTAATAATTTAATTGTTTTCCAGAACTTAAGGGGGTTATTTAAATTCTTTGATGTTTCAGAAAGGAAAAAAGCAGATTTAGCATTACGGATTTTCACAGTACATAAATTACGTAAACGCAGAAATTTCAACCAGTCAGACTCAAGCTTTGACTTTCTAGCCTGAGCCCAGGCTTGGTTTCGCTCCAGAAGAAGGTCAGACAATTCATTACTAAACCAAACATTATTTCGCCCTTTCACTCTATGTCTTTTGAGTGGGGCATGCTTATTTACCAGGCCTGTAAAACCATCATAAAAAAATGTCAATAAGGCTAATTCTTCCCCAATCAAAATCATACAAATCATTTAGAAAACCTTGCAATGAGAACTGCTTCATTGCCCTCTTAAAGATTATGCGCAGCCTTGTTTTAAGAATTTTTGTGTTCCTTACCGATGCTATAAGACAATGATCGCTTATATCATTTGCAAAAACAGAGGCACAAGAGTATTTGTGAGGGGCATTTGTAAGAATAAGATCAATTATGGAAGATTTTTCTGGATGTTTTTGGTTTGGTCTAGTGGAGCTATTCACAATCTGAAAAAGATTAAAAGAATCACAAAATAATTTAAATTGACCAGACACTGGCAAAAGCCAGTTCCAGTTAAGATCTCCTAAAAAAAACAATTTCATTTTAATTTAAACTTGTTAATAACTCCCTCAATGAAGAAAGAGTGCCACCATCAGCTGAAGGGGGTCTATAACAACCAACAACTGTTATGTGAAGACTCTTAGAAACTTCTAAATCAAGGGCCAACAATTCAAATTGTCTGCTTATTGACTTTGAGACAATCACATTCACAATGAATGACTTTTTCACATATATTGCAACAACGCCACCCTTTTTTAGTCGGTCTGTTCTGAATAAGTTGTACCCATCTACAGTCACATCCTTATCAGAAATAGAGTTGTTAAGCCAAGTTTCACTTAAAACAAAAACATCAGCATTGGTTGAAAGTGCCCAGATACGAACCATATCTATTTTGCCAACCAGACTACGAACATTTAAATGACAAAATCCCAGGCCCTTTCTGCATTTAAAACTTTCAGGAGTGTCATATGACATATTTAGCTCTGGGCCTGGATTTGGGTGGATATTACCAGAAATTAAGAGCAGCAATATTAGCAAAATTCTCTGTTTAGGCAGTTTAACATGATGGTGGTTGCAATTGTGAATCACTGTCAAGTTTAAAAGGGCTGCTCCTTGAGACCCCAGATGGTTTTGCAGAGCCTTAAGACAGCTTAGACGTTGCACTTCTAATGTGCCAGAAGTGAAGAGTAGAGTAGAAGTATGGTTGAATGACCATAGCCAGCTGATGGCTTGTTTCGCTCCTCCCCCGGAGAAAACAACCCGGACGTGAGAGCAACACGTTTCCATGGCAACGATGGGAGATTCTAATAGAGGCACAAAGAGCTATCAAGTACAGCACAGCAAAAAACATCCACGACTTTAACTCCATTTCAGTTCAGTGATTTTGATCAATATCCATTTAAAAACTCAGGATCCTCTTTTTCAAGTAGAGTAACTCCACCACCAGCTCCGCCCCCTCCGCAGCGTCCTCCCCTGACGCAGTGCCGTGAAGCAGGAAGCAAATCCAAACAAAATAATCACCGCAAAGAAACAATGCGTTCCAAAGTTACATCCAATCCAGAGAAGATATGCAACAATGCCTCCTCCAGGATGGTACCATCCCCGGACCGACCGAGACCACAACCGAAATCAGATCTCCACTCCTCCACCGCGAAGCCACCCGTCCCACAGCAGCACAAAGACGGATGGAAGCCCACACCAAAGCTGCTCCGCTCCGTGCCAACGCAGACAAATATTATATTCAAATTAATTGGGGATATTCAAAATAATTAGCCAAGCATTAATACCATTGATCAGCCCTACCAAACGTGGATGCTTTTTCACTAAGAAACAAACATTGTTATGTTATTTGATTGATATTGTGAAGCTGCTTTGATGCAATTTATATTGTGAAAAGCGCTATATAAATACACTTGACTTGACTTGACTTGACAAAGCGAGTAAAAAAGTAAATCTAGGTATGCACAGAGCAAGGCACAGGCATTCATAACAATGTTCTCCAAAAGCACAGCCCTCTTACATTGAGCTAGTCATGCCTGTAGCTGGTAGTTGAAAAGCATCCACTTTTTCACAAGCATCCAATCCACAAAGCATCCAAGAGATAGTTGTTCTCTTGTGGCTCGCGCTGTCACGCAGTCTTCACTCGGACGCGCGCTTCAATCTATCGCTGTTGTGGAGACTATTTGTTCCGGTGAAATCACAAAATAAAATGCACACAAACGTGTCCCTGCTGAACATATCCAGTTTTGATGAGAGAGGAAAAAAAACAACTATACAAGTGCAGATTCGAACCCGTAACCTCTGACACGCTTGGCAAATGATCTACCACTAGACCACTTAAGAACTCAAATTACATTTGCGGATCGATGGATTTATTTACTGGTTGAGCAGAGAGGCTGCACAGTTTGACAAGTTTGTACCAGCATTTCTGAAAATGCACTTCCGAACGCATCTCTGTCCCCAGCACATTTCGAACCAAACTGACGCCCCTGGTTTCGCACTGCATTTAACGTCCAGTAACGTTAACGCCGTTGTAACGACGGGAAAAGTAATTAGTTAAGATTACCCCGTTACTGAAAAAATAACGTTGTTACCTAACGCCGTTCTTTTAAATGCCGTTATTCCCAACACTGGAGATATAACCTATATCTTGCTCCGTTGACACAGTTATATGACCACATATGACCACAAACCATATGACACAGTTGCTCCGTTGCGCTTAAAGAAGATTAAAGAAAATAGTCCAATGCTGTGGTACACTGAACACACTCAGACCCTTAAGAGAGCAGCCAAAAAAATGGAGCGCAACTGGAAGAAAACAAACCCATCTAATCTGGTGCCTATTACACGCCAAACTAAGATCGCTGTGGGGACAAAAATTAAGACTGTTAAGTTAGCACTTTTAAACATCCACTTAAAAATAAATCACTTCTGGTCAACGACTTAACCACATACAACTTTGATTTTATGTTTCTAAATGAAACTTGGCTAGAAGACAGCTGCAGTGCAACAGTCCTCAATGAAACATCCCCTCCTAACTTTACTTTTACGAGTGTCTGCAGAGCTGTTAGGAGAGGCGGGGGTGTAGCTGCTCTTTTTAAAGATGTCTATCAATATAAGCAAATATCATTTGGTAATTACCCTTCTTTCGAATATCTGGGTATTGTGTTAAAAGGTGCTCCACGCATTTTACTTATCATTGTTTACAGGCCTCCAAAATACTCTTCAGCCTTTGCTGAAGACTTTACAGAACTGTTATCAACAATTTCCTCAGAGTTTGACTGCTTTGCTATTGCTGGAGATTTTAACATTCACATAGATAATGCAGAAACCAATATGGCAAAAGAAATCAAAACTGTTTTAAAAACTTTTGATCTGACTCAGCATGTACATGGACCGACACAAAATCGTGGACACACTCTAGATTTACTAATCAGTAAGGGTCTAAACATTTCATCGATTGTTATTAAGGATGTAGCACTGTCTGATCATTTCTGTATATTCTTTGATATATTGATCTCTCCTGCCATTGAAGCTAGATCTGTGTCTGTCAAGAAGAGATGCTTAAATGAGAACATTAGTGTACTATTTATGAAGGCCATATCTTTAACACCAAGCATATCTGCTGACTATTGATTTTCTCCTTGATTCTTTTAACTCAAAAGTTAAAGGTGTAATTGATGATATTGCTTCTGTGAAAGTCAGGAAGAGTGGTAGACAAAAAGCACCTTGGAGAAACTCAACAGCAGTGCAAAATATGAAAAGACAATGCAGAAAAACAGAGTGCATGTGGCAGAAGACAAAACTTGTAGTCCATTATACCTACAAAGACACCATCCATGCTTTCAATATGGAACTAGGCAAAGCTAGACAGACTTTCTTCTCAAATATTATAAACAGCAACTTAAACAACACACACACACTTTTTGTTACAGTAGAGAGACTGACGAACCCCCCACGCCAGATTCCCAATGAATTGCTCTCAGACAGCAAGTGCAGGGAGTTTGCTTCTTTCTTCTCTGGGAAAATCAATAATATCAGAAAGGTGATCAGCACATCATTGGGCCGCACTGGGGTCAGACAGATCAGACCACAACCTGATAAAGTAGTTACTATGTCTGATTTCAAAGAAATTGATGGCAAAAGTTTGGAAGAAATCGTACAGCACCTTAAAACATCAACCTGCGCCCTTGACGCACTTCCCACATCTTTCTTAAAAAGTGTGTTATACAGCTTAGAAGAAGATCTCTTAGAAGTGGTAAATGCCTCACTTCTCTCTGGGAGTTTAAGACCATATTAAGCAAATATAGACCGATCTCAGATCTTCCTTTCATAGGAAAGATTATTGAAAAAGTTGTCTTTGAAAAAGCTCGAATGGATACTTTGACAATTTTCAATCTGTTTTCAGATCGCATCACCACACAGAGACAGCGCTCATAAAGCTAATAAACGATAATCGCTTAAATCGAGCACAGCATCAGTTCAGACAGGCCACGTATGCATAGGTTGCGATCAACTGACGTGGTCAGCTGTCAAATCACTCCAACCACCACCGTTCTCCTATTAGACCGGAAGGATATATATACGCTGGACTTCCGCCTGGGAAATATGCTTAAACGGCTCGCAACCCCCCCCCCCCCACCCTGACCACTATAAGTATCAAGCATTTTTCTGTGCACCTTTTTGCTGTTGTCTTCTTTGTTTCAGATCATCAAGGCTTCCAAATCCTAGAGTCATAGACATCATCATGAGACACACCCTTTCTCATAGCAAGCTACAGCATAGACGTCCCGGCCTTCACTGATACATCTACATGTTAAACCACGGCTTAAAGACATTACTAACTCTCTTAATCATCTGTATATTGCTCAAGCCGATGGTTCCATAGGGGGGTTAATGCTAAAGCTACGTATGTCATTAATTATGGAGCAAGAACCCCCATGAGGAACCATATCGCCAAAGATAAATTGTGTTCAATAAACTCAAGTAAACTTGCCTAGTGGTCTCGTCTGAAATACTGATAAAGCCAAATTATCAGTACTGGTACTACTCGACCTCAGTGCTGCATTTGACACTGTCGATCACGACATACTTCTTGACAGGCTGGAAAACTGGGTGGGGCTTTCTGGGATAGTCCTAAAATGATTCAGATCATACTTAGAAGGGAGAGGTTATTATGTGAGTTTAGAAGACCATAAGTCTGAATGGACATCTATGACATGCGGAGTCCCTCAAGGCTCAATTCTTGCGCTACTCCTATTCAACCTGTACATGCTCCCAATGAGCCAAATAATGAAAAAGAACCAAATCTCTTACCACAGCTATGCAGACAACACACAGCTCTACCACAGCTATGCAGACGGCACACAGCTCTACCACAGCTATGCAGACGACACACAGCTCTACTTAGCCCTATCGCCTAACGATTACAGCCCCATTGACTCCCTTTGCCAATGCATTGATGAAGTAAACAGTTGGATGTGCCAAAACTTTCTTCAGTTAAACAAAGACAAAACTGAAGTCATTGCATTTGGAAACAAAGATGAAGTTCTCAAGGTGAACGCATACCTTCACTCTAGGGGTCAAACAACTAAAAATAAAGTCAGGAATCTTGGTGTGTCTCTAGAGTCAGACCTTAGCTTCAGTAGTCATGTCAAAGCAATAACTAAATCAGCATACTATCATCTGAAAAATATTGCTAGAATTAGATGCTTTGTTTCCAGTCAAGACTTAGAGAATGCTTTCATCACCAGCAGGGTGGATTATTGTAATGGACTCCTCACTGGCCTTCCTAAAAAGACCATAAGACAGTTGCAGCTCATACAGAACGCTGCTGCCAGGATTCTGAGCAGAACCAGAAAATATGAATATATCACACCAGTCCTCAGGTCTTTACATTGGCTCCCAGTTACATTTAGGATTTATTTTAAAGTATTATTACTGGTATATAAACCATCTAATGGCCTAGGACCTCAATGCATTGCAGATATGCTCACTGAATATAAACCCAGATCACTCAGATCGTTAGGATCACATCAGCTAGAAATACCAAGGGTTAACTCTAAGCACTCTGACTCTGCTTTTAGACTAAGACTCTGCTTTTAGCTACTATGGCAGCCGCAGCTGGAACCAGCTTACAGAAGAGATCAGATGTGCTCCTACAGTAGTCACATTCAAATCCAAACTCAAAACTCATCTGTTTACTTATGCATTTACTGAATGAGCACTGTGCCACTGTTCGCCCGAATGTTTTTACTGTATTTTATTTTTTTTATTCTAAACTGTTTTAATTATTCTTATTTCTTTTGATTATTTTAATTTATTAATTCTAAACTGCTTTAATTATTCTTATTTCTTTTGATTATTTTAATTTCTTCTATGTAAAGCACTTTGAATTACCATTGTTTATGAAATATGCTATGTAAATAAACTTGCCTTGCCTTGCCTAATACATTATTGACTTCTATAACTCAATGTTAGGCTGCATAGATTAAGTCAGCCGGAACTGGGAACACTTCCCTTAAATCCTGATGTACTCGTTACATCATAATAAGAATGGCATCTACGCTAATTTTAGTGTCTTTGTTTATCCCAAGGTTTTCCCCCAGCCTGCCGGATCCAGGCCGTGTCCAGATCTGACTAGGACCTTTCACCTGGACCCGATGACAACGCAGTGCTGAAGTGAACTAGCCTCTCAATATGGAGGATCCCTTTCCCACTCTACAGATAAAACGCTGTGGGGAATTCGGTTCGCGTACCTAACCTGAAGTGACAAAATTAAATAAAATTCTGTATCAAATTTATAGGCAAGACAAATAGTTTGTTTAGGCATGATTTGTAGGGAATTACAAACCTGCGCACATACTGTACATTCAAATGCAAATAACTATAGAATCAATTCTTAATGCTCATGTGAACGCCATCAGCGTTTATGACAGGTTCAGTTTTTACTGTAATTTATAGTAATATCTTCAGAATTACTGAGAAGTCTTGTTTCAAAAATAATTATTTTGAACTGTTGGTGCTTAATGTAACACTATCTAATGTAAATGATGAATCACGTTTTAGATTTGTGCTGGCTACTGTATAAAGGCCACCAGGGTACCATACAGACTTTATCAAAAAAATTGAGTTCAGAGTAGGTACTGGCTGCAGAAAAAAAAGTCCTAATTTTTGGTGATTTTAATATACAGGTCCTTCTCAAAAAATTAGCATATTGTGATAAAGTTGATTATTTTCCATAATGTAATGATAAAAATTTAACTTTCATATATTTTAGATTCATTGCACACCAACTGAAATATGTCAGGTCTTTTATTGTTTTAATACTGATGATTTTGCCATACAGCTCATGAAAACCCAAAATTCCTATCTCAAAAAATGTGCATATTTCATCCGACCAATAAAAGAAGTGTTTTTAATACAAAAAAAGTCAACCTTCAAATAATTATGTTCAGTTATGCACTCAATACTTGGTCAGGAATCCTTTTGCAGAAATGACTACTTCAATGTGGCGTGGCATGGAGGCAATCAGCCTCTGGCACTGCTGAGGTGTTATGGAGGCCCAGGATGCTTCGATAGCGGCCTTAACCTCATCCAGAGTGTTGGGTCTTGCGTCTCTCAACTTTCTCTTCACTATATCCCACAGATTCTCTATGGGGTTCAGGTCAGGAGAGTTGGCAGGCCAATTGCGCACAGTAATACCATGGTCAGTAAACCATTTACCAGTGGTTTTGGCACTGTGAGCAGGTCCCAGGTCGTGCTGAAAAATGAAATCTTCATCTCCATAAAGCTTTTCAGCAGGTGGAAGCATGAAGTGCTCCAAAATCTCCTGATAGCTAGCTGCATTGACCCTGCCCTTGATAAAACACAGTGGACCAACACCAGCAGCTGACATGGCACCCCAGACCATCACTGACTGTGGGTACTTGACACTGGACTTCAGGAATTTTGGCATTTGGCACTTCCTCCACACTCTGGCATCTTGATTTCCGAATGACATGCAAAATTTGCTTTCATCCGAAAAAAGTACTTTGGACCACTGAGCAACAGTCCAGTGCTGCTTCTCTGTAGCCCAGGTCAGGTGCTTCTGCCACTGTTTCTGGTTCAAAAGTGGCTTGACCTGGGGAATGCGGCACCTGTAGCCCATTTCCTGCACACGCCTGTGCACGGTGGCGCTGGATGTTTCTACTCCAGACTCAGTCCACTGCTTCTGCAGGTCCCCCAAGGTCTGGAATCGGTCCTTCTCCACAATCTTCCTCATGGTCCGGTCACCTCTTCTCGTTGTGCAGCGTTTTTTGCCACACTTTTTCCTTCTCACAGACTTCCCACTGAGGTGCCTTGATACAGCACTCTGGGAACAGCCTATTTGTTCAGAAATTTCTTTCTGTGTCTCACCCTCTTGCTTGAGGGTGTCAATGATGGCCTTCTGGACAGCAGTCAGGTCGGCAGTCTTACCCATGATTGCGGTTTTTAGTAATGAAACAGGCTGGGAGTTTTTAAAAGCCTCAGGAATCTTTTGCAGGTGTTTAGAGTTAATTAGTTGATTCAGATGATTAGGTTGATAGCTCGTTTAGAGAACCTTTTCATGATATGCTAATTTTTTTAAATTTTAAGAATTTGGGGTTTTCATGAGCTGTATGCCAAAATCATCAGTATTAAAACAATAAAAGACCTGAAATATTTCAGTTGGTGTGCAATGAATCTAAAATATATGAAAGTTTAATTTTTATCATTACATTATGGAAAATAATCAACTTTATCACAATATGCTAATTTTTTGAGAAGGACCTGTACATGTAGATAACAAAGAAGATGCATTGGGATTGACATTTAAAGACATTCTTAACTCAATTGGAGTAAGACAACACGTGTCAAGACCTAGTCATTGTCGTAATCGTATTCTAGATCTCTGCAGCAGAGTGATAACATCTCAGATCATTATTTAATCAAGATTCAATCTCGAATCTACCTTTAATGTCAAAGACACTAGAAAATCTTCACAACTATGTTCCTTTTTAGAAAGAAATGATATATGCAAGGATTTTCCATCAGGATTTAGACCGGACCATAGCACTGAGACAGCTCTCATCAGAGTCACAAATGATTTGCTCTTATCATCCGATCGTGGTTGTATCTCGCTATTAGTGTTACTTGATCTTAGTGCTGCATTTGACACAATTGACCACAACATTCTTTTAAATAGACTAGAAAACTATGTTGGCATTAGTGGAATTGCACTAGCATGGTTTAAATCATAATTATCTGACCGTTATCAGTTTTTTAGCAGTAAATGAAGAGATGTCTTATCGATCACAGGTTCAATAGGGTGTACCACAAGGCTCAGTACTAGGACCGCTGCTGTTCACTCTGTACATGCTACCATTAGGAGATATCATTAGGAAACATGGAATTAGCTTTCACTGCTATGCCGATGATACTCAGCTGTATATTTCTTCAAAACCTAACGAAACTTACCAATTCACAAAATTAACGGAATGCATAGCTTATATAAAAAAATTGGATGACTAGTAATTTCCTACTACTAAACTCTGAAAAAACAGAGATTCTAATTATTGGACAAAAAACTTCCACACGTAATAACCTAGAATACTGTCTAACACTTGAAGGCTGCTCTATAGTGCTCTTTTAGTGTCTTTGTTTATCCCGAGGTTTTCCCGCAGCCTACCGGATCCAGATCTGACTAGGAGCTTTGCCTGGACCCGATGACAACGCAGTGCTGAAGTGCCAACTAGCCTCTCCATATGGAGGATCCCTATCCCCCTCTACAGATAAAACGTTGTGATTCCAGTTCGCGTACCCACCCCGAAGTGATAAAATGGATGTGCTGCTTTTGTTGTGGATAAAATATGGTTTCTGGTTCTGGTCTGCAATCTTCAAAATCTTGTAGGAGTTAGTCCTCAAAGAATTGTAAAAGTCGGAGTTCCAGGTTTCAGAAGAAGAACTTTATTGAGCAATTCAACAAAGTGAGATGTTCAGCTGAGTCATCTGATCTTACAGTGGTCAGTACACAGATTTTATACATATTTCTTATCGCCAGTGTCCAACCAGTGCTCGTACCGTTATCTCTTACACCTTGCTCCTCCTCAGTACCACGCCACAGTTAAGATCACATGCTCGCAGGCCTTAATTCTATTGGTGGCGGAACATCACGCGTATAGTTTTTTAAAAAATTACATCATACCTGTTTTTTAGTACCTTTCTGTGCCTTGCACCAACGTCATCTAGGTATTTCATGGGTTCATGGGTTTATAGGTACTTTCCATCTCTTCATTGCCCTATGGCCTACTTTTATTTGGGCATTACAGCATTCAGACTCAAGCATCAGCATCAGATAGAGGAGGTAGGATTCTCCAACACTTTCCTCCTTCCCTGAGGATGGCATCCCACTTGTAGTCTGTGGCGACTTCAACATCAATCTAGAGAAGCTGTATGCAACCGACTTCATCTCTCTCCTAGCTTCCTTCGATCTCCAACAGCTTATCACCACAGATACTCACAAGTCAGGCAACCAACTGGACCTGGTTTACACACGCAACTGCATCACAATAGACAATATTTTGGTGAAACCTCGCAATGTTTCAGACCATTTCCTCATTACTTTCAATCTACAACTCACTACCCATACACCACCAACTCCCCTACCAGTTACTTTGAGACGAAATCTGCGCTCACTTGCTCCGTCCATTCTTTCCTCTGCTGTGTCATCTTCTCTTCCCTCGCCCTCGCATTTCTCATCTCTGGATGTGAATATTGCAACGGATACTTTATGCTCCACTCTAACCTCTTCTTTAGACAATATCTGCCCTCTCTCCTCTAGGCCAGCACGTGCTACTCCCTCCAACCCCTGGTTATCTGAGGTTCTTCGTGAACACCGGACCGAACTCAGGGCAGCAGAGAGGAAATGGCGCAAATCAAAAGATACATCCGACCTGAGTAAGTATCAATCTCTGCTCTCTGCCTTTTCAGCTGATGTTCACACCGTAAAATCTTCATATTTCCACAACAAGATCAACAGCGCCTCTAACACGTTCACTGTTCAAGACATTCAACTCTCTCCTCTGTCCACCTCAACCACCACCCACCTCCTCGCTAACTGCTGATGACTTTGCTAACTTCTTCACTAACAAAACTACAACTATCAGCAGTCAGTTCTCAGCTTCACACACACAGGAACAGACTAACCTCCCCCACAGCCAACAACCTTCTCTCCTCCTTCACTCCACTAACCGAGGATGAAGTATCTAAACTTCTCCTCTCTAGTTATCCTACCACCTGCCCTCTGGACCCCATCCCCTCACACCTTCTACAAGCAATCTCTCCCACACTTCTTCCAGCTCTCACACACATCATCAACTCATCCCTCCACACTGGCATTTTCCCTACTGCATTCAAGCAGGCTCGGGTAACGCCACTGCTCAAAAAAACAACGTTAGACACATCACTTTTAGTGAATTACAGACCTGTCTCTCTCCTATCACTCATTGCGAAAACACTTGAACGAGTTGCCTTCAACCAAGTATCATCTTTCCTGTCTCTGAACAACCAGCTGGATATCAACCAATCTGGCTTCAAGAAAGGGCATTCAACCGAGACTGCATTGCTGTCGGTCACCGAAGCCCTGCGGATCGCAAAAGCTGCTTCCAAATCATCTGTTCTCATCCTCCTGGATCTGTCTGCTGCCTTCGATACTGTGAAACATCAGATCCTTCTGTCCACCCTCTCATCACTAGGCATCACAGGTACTCCTCTCCACTGGTTTGAGTCCTATGTTACAGATAGGTCCTTCAGGGTCACATGGAGAGGAGAGGTATCCAAAGCACATCAACTGACCACAGGGGTTCCCCAGGGTTCAGTTCTTGGACCGCTCCTCTTCTCCATTTACACCACATCACTAGGACCCATCATACAGGCACATGGCTTCTCTTACCATTGCTATGCTGCTGACACCCAGCTCTACCTCTCATTTCAACCAGATGATCCCACAGTAGCTGTACGGATCTCAAGCTGTCTGGCGGACATCTCGGCATGGATGAAGGAACATCACCTACAGCTCAACCTGGCAAACACTGAGCTTCTCATCCTCCCTGCCAAGCCGTCTCTACAGGACGAATTCTCCATCCAGCTAGATTCTTCCTCAATCACCCCATCAAGGTCAGTCCGAAATCTTGGAGTAATCTTTACCTTCATAGACCACATCACAACGAAAGCTCGATCATGCAGGTTTGCTATGCACAACATCAGGAAGATCAGCCCTTTCCTAACTGAGCATGCAACACAACTTCTCGTCCAGGCCCTGGTCATTTCTAGGCTTGATTACTGAAATGCTCTCCTGGCCGGACTTCCAGCATGTGCAACTAACTAACTCGCTGCTCGCATCAAGTTCAAGGTGTTGCCACTTGCTTACAGACTGATCTCAGGATCAGCTCCCTCCTACTTCCACTCACTTATACAAGTCTACATCCCCACCAGAAGCCTACGATCAGTCAATGAGCGACGGCTCGTGGTACCATCACAGAGAGCCTCAAAATCCCTCTCCAGAACGTTCTCATTCACGGTGCCATGCTGGTGGAATGATCTGCCCACCCTCATCTGGAATGCAGTATCCCTGACAGCATCCAAAAGACAACTGAAAACTCATCTCTTCCATGAGCACTTAACATTAAAAAAAAAAAAAAAAACTTTTCCTTTAAATCCCTGCTTATCTGGCTTATGCTACTCCAAGCAATATCTGAACTTTGTATTTTGAGCATTTCTTGCATTGTTTTTGTCTCTTCACGATGACTCGCTTGGTTTAGTCCTAAGTTGTAAGTCGCTTTGGATAAAAGCGTCTGCTAAATGACTAAATGTAAATGTAAAATAAAACAAAATTCTGTATCAAATTACAGTTACTGTAAATCCGGCCTCTAGTTCATAAACGCCAGAGGAGAACTGGCCCCCGACTGAGCCTGGGTTCTCCCAAGGTTTTTTTTTCTCTCCATTAAGTCACCTGATGGAGTTTTAGGACACCAGTAGGTCACCTGATGGAGTTTTAGGACACCAGTAGGTCACTTGATGGAGTTTTTCGGTTCCTTGCCACTGTTGCCTTTGGCTTGCTCAGTTAGGGATATTCAAATTAATTAACCAAGCATTAATACCATTGATCAGCCCTACCAAATGTGGATGTTTTTTCCACTAAGAAACAAACATTGTTATGTTATTTGATTGATACTGTGAAGCTGCTTTGATGCAATTTATATTGTGAAAAGCGCTATATAAATACACTTGACTTGACTTGACTAGACTGTTGCAGAGTTATAATTTTCTCTCTAATATTATCAATCTTGTAAGTAAAGAAGTTCATAAAGTCATTACTGCTGTGCTGTTTGGAAACGTTTAGGGTTGAAGCTTTATTTCTTGTTAATTTAGACACTGTTTTAAATAATGTTTGTTCTATGGCCTAAAATGATTGTTTTCTTCTAAGAGGGTTGAAAAATAAGCAGATATTAAGCATACCGTTAGTTCTGGCAGGTCACGTTAGTCAAGCTTGCATCAGCTGACTCTCAGCTGATCCATGTCTACCTATAGGAATACGACGCCTATCACTGTATACATAAATAAGCTCCTTCAGTATTATCAGCAGCTATCACGTTTCTCAGAAGCTGATTACCCTCCTCCCTCCCCAGCTCCTCCTCTCATCAGTCAGGATTTGACATTCTGATTCCCCTAGAATCAGAATAAATTCTCAAATTATGTTGTACTTTAAAATCTTGAAATAATTATATCTGCAAAACATTCATATTGGTTCTGTTCTATTTACCCTAAGGGGAGTTATTGCTGCTCTTATCCATGCTTGCCTGCATGGATGCACAGGGAGTTCTCGCCTAGAACGGAACCATACCGCCAATCCAAACTGTATGCAAATTGTCAATTGTATTTGACAATAGTGTTCCTTACAGAACTAAAAGTTTTTAAGGCCTTTCTGTACGAATTAGTGCTCTCTCTCGACAAAATGCGAAAAACCTCTTGTTTTGTTTAACCTAACCTTTCCCTTAAATCAAAAAATGTGAAACAACACTTAATTTCAACATTAACTCACCCGATCCAGTCTCATGAAAAGCATAAAGAGACATCCACTGCATTGTGTGTTTGGGCATTTGGGGGGCGGAGCAATGAAGGCAGGGGTGTGTTTGTTTGGATTTGTTTCTGGAAAAACACTTTGCCTTTGAGTAAACTTCATTTTACAAATTTAGGTGTATTTTTACCTCTGATTACCTCATGCCACAGGTAATCAAATATGGGTCTGTATTGCTTTTATACAGCCGTATAAAAGTATGTAAATAAACATGAAAAACAAAACTAAAAACAAAAGAGTGACTCAAAAGAGGCTCTTGTTTGTGGAACTACTTTCTTCCGCCATTGATTCAAAGCTGTAGTTGATAGTTTAATAGACACTCACAAGTCTCCGTTACTAATTCTTAAACATCACTTTAGATCTAGCAATGACAGTGTATGCTTCTTCAGTGGAAGTTATTAGTGTATTAGACTTTTACTGAGTATTATGAGCAGACATTCACACTAACTGGATCAGCTCTTCTCTTTCAGATAGTTTCAGAGGTTGTGTGAGATTTTAACTAGCGAAAAGGTGATGACTTACAATCACATCAGCACTGACACTGTCAGCCAGATAAATCAGTCTGCTGTGGAAATGCCAGTGTCATCATGAGCACATCAGTCACACATCAGACCACTGCTTTGTTTGCCTGAAATGTCACGACCCCAGATAAAAGCACCATTGTTTGCAATTTGAGATACAAGCACCAGTACACAAGTTAATTAGAAATTAGTAATGAAGAGAAGCCGTTGGTGTGTGTAAGACAGTAATTGATCCGGTGTCCATGCAAGCATGCACTGTAAGTTTGTGTTCAGATATCTTCTCTCTTGTATAACCCAGTGCCTATTGTCTTTTATCTTTACAATAGAGAGTCTTGTGTGGAAGTGATCTTGCTTTGCTGCCTAAAGAAAAGTATAGAGACGTTCCCTCTGAATAATCTACACACCTGGTTCATTTGGAGCATTTGATTCGGGACCTAGAGTGTTTTTCCTTTAGCTCTCTTTGTTTAGGCATATTTGAACACTGAAATTACACTCATATCCATACCAGAACAACTCCAGAGAGAACTGGAACAAACATTATGAAAGACAGATCTACCTGTAGGAAGCTTTTGTATCTGTAGTAGAGCTATATATATATATATATCACACAGTTAGCTGACATGTATTAAATTAACAGTGACAAGTTAAAATAATTTGTGGTAATCAACATTATGCCACAAATGCTGTTGATTGAGCTTAATATACTGAATTCCATTATCTTTTTTAATAACCATCCGACCTCACTCAAAAGTCCAAACATCAGATGAGACGCCATTCCAGACGCAACTCGGACACCACGTTCCACACGGAGGAGAGAATACCAGTTATTTTGTCTTCAGAACCGTATTTTGTGCCGTGTGTGCTATTCAAACTTCTTCTCAAACCATCCCTTTTGCTAGGAGTTAGTTTTGTCAGGCAGGAATAAAGCCTTTTTCACTCTCTTTCTCTACAACGAAAAGAAAAAAAGTTGAAAAAAAGAAAGAATCATGTCGAGAGAATGGCAAGTGCAAGCACTGTGAGTTGCTCTCCATTAAATTGCATCGCACTCGTCTCGCATATCTCAGGTTGATCTATCAGAGGAGCGGGTGATGGGTCCTTCCCTTTCTCTCGTTCTCTCTTCTGATCATGTCATCCTCCTGTCCGCTGCTGAAGCACACGTCTGTGGTTCTTCAGATCGGGCTGAGGACATAGTTTCTCTTGTCAATAAAGAATCTAGTGGCTCGTTTTTCACGTCTGCCGAGATAATGCGCAGATTACGAGTCTGCTATATATGTATATAATGCGAGGGAACTAAGCAAACGGGAGATTCCCTTTTTCCTATGACCGCGTGCAAACGCATTGTGTGTGTTTGCAAGTTACGATTTTATGATTCCTTTGTTGAAATTGCTCTAATATGAAAATAACTATATTCAGCCTTCAATCCAGACCGTTTTTACTGGTCTGGTTGATATTTGACTGCATTTAATTCTGAGAAATTATTTAATACTCATCTGATTTGAAAGGTTAGATGCTTGTATTAATATCTTGTCTGGCTGTTCTTTGACTACATTTAATTCTGAGGCATTCTGGAGATGGACTTTGAGATAGCCACCTCCGAGCACTCCACCCACGATGATGAAGCACATGAGTCACTAATGCAGTGGGCAGATTACAGCTAGGCTGGCCAAAGGAGAAAGAGCAAGCACTCGAAGTTTTGTCTCCCCTTCTTCATGTTTCTTTTTGCTCTCGATGTCAACTTATTCGACAATCATGGGTGCAAGGGCACATAGTTATACGATGATGTCCCAGTTGGAAGAGACGCTCTTGGGCTATCTCTTCTGGGAGCTCATCATCACTTAAATAGTCAGCACTCCCCACCAAGACGTGCAGAACAACATTTATGCAGGTAGGGAAGCCGTTTCAGTCATCTGGTCATTCTGCTCTGCACACTATGGCAGGCGCACCAAGCTGGGGCAAATAACATTTTTGTCCAATTCAAAACCTTCGTGGTTTGAATTGTTCTTTCAGAACATACAAGTTCCTTCAAGTACATAGACAGCTGGTGGAATTTGGCCCAGTCTCAAAAGCTTGCGCTTCGACACCGGATGTCTTCCTTGCTCATCCTCTATATATCTGGGGTTGAGACTCAATGCCAAGAAAAGTGTTCTCTCTCCGGCCCAGAGAACTATGTTTTTAAGGGTTGTATGGGACTCAGACAGGTTGAGTCCATCTTAAATACCCTGAGCGATATTAGGCTAGGACAGGAAATTACTTTCCATCACTTTCAAAGAGTTCTAGGTCTTATGGCAGCTGTGTCCGCAGTGATATGTTTGGGCCTTCTGCACATGAGACCATTTCATCTGTGGCTCAGAGCCAGGGGATTTCATCCAAGGGCTAATCCCCAGATGCAAATAAGGGTAAGGGTACACGCAGAGTGCTTCGTGCCCTTTCTTAAATCCATGTTTATTGTAAGGGTTACGCGCTGCTGGCTTTGAATCCTACCTATGTGGCTCAGAACCCGTTTTCTCACCTTGGGTCCCAGTCTAGGTGCGTGTTGTCGGGGGATCTGATGGGGCCGTCATCTCGACTGGCACATCAATTGCAGCGAATTGATGGCTGTATTTCTGGCCCTGGAATACAACCCTAAGGGGCTGCCATGTTCTGGTGCGGGTGGACAATACTGCGGTAGTCACTTATATGGATCACCAGGGCAGACTTGGTTCATGCCGTTTTAACAAACTAGCACAGCAGGTTCTGCTTTGGGCTCAGGACATTTTCCTATCCCTAACGGCGATTCACTTTCCCGGAAGCATGAATGTGGGAGCAGATTTATTGTCCAGAAGGGAGGTCACACATCCGGATTGGAAGCTCCATCCTGATGTGGTTAGTCAGACCTGGGAAAGATTTTACTGTGCAGAGGTGGACCTCTTCGCTTTACAAGAAACAGCACAATATCCCCTTTACTTCTCACTGACTCCTCCAGCACACAAGCTTCTGAATCTAAATTTGTAATTTTTTCATGGCTATCACTAAAGAAAATTGGAGATATGCTGGCCATGTCGGTTCGGCCCTTTCCTGCCACAAAGCAGACTATCGCATTGGGTGAGGGATGCTGTAGCTCTTGGATATGAGGCGCGCGGCCCAGCTTTGCCTCTAGGAGTTAGGGCTCATTCTACCAGGGGGTTGCATCCTCCAGGGCTTTAGCAAGAGGCGCCCCCTTGCAGCAAGTATGTGATATGGCAGGCTGGTCCTCTTCGCACACATTTATTAGATTCTATAGTTTGGATGTTAAAGTTACTTCGGGCTCTCCCATTCTGGAGTCGACATCCCAAGATCATGTCTGAGGCCCTTCTCGTGTTTGTGCGCACACACTACACAAGCTTGAGGGGTCCAGACACTTCCAGTGCAGCTGCGTTGGTATTCTCATCCCCCTAGCGCTATTCTCGCAGCATTGAGTGTAGCTTTTGGAAGAAAACGTCTCGGGTTACTGTAACCCTGTTCTCTGAAAAAGCGGGAACGAGGTGCTGCACTTTATTGCTGCACTGAGGGCGTGTTCAGAACGTTCTTTAGACAAAATCACCTGATGAGTGCACCTGTCAAGTCAAGTCAAGTCAAGTGTATTTATATAGCGCTTTTCACAATATAAATTGCATCAAAGCAGCTTCACAATATCAATCAAATAATATAATGTTTGTTTCTTAGTGAAAAAACATCCACGTTTGGTAGGGCTGATCAATGGTATTAATGCTTGGCTAATTATTTTGAATATCCCCAACTGAACAAGCCAAAGGCAACAGTGGCAAGGAACCGAAAAACTCCATCAAGTGACCTACTGGTGTCCTAAAACTCCATCAGGTGACCTAATGGAGAAAAAAAACCTTGGGAGAACCCAGGCTCAGTCGGGGGCCAGTTCTCCTCTGGCGTTTATGAACTAGAGGCCGGATTTACAGTAACTGTAATTTGATACAGAATTTTGTTTTATTTTATCACTTCGGGGTGGGTACGCGAACCGGAATCACAACATTTTATCTGTAGAGTGGGAAAGGGATCCTCCATAGGGAGAGGCTAGTTGGCACTTCAGCACTGCGTTGTCATCGGGTCCAGGCAAAGCTCCTAGTCAGATCTGGATACGGCCTGGATCCGGTCGGCTGCGGGAAAACCTCGGGATAAACAAAGACACTAAAATTAGCGTAGATGCCATCCTTCTTATGATGATGTAACGAGTACATCAGGATTTAAGGGAAGTGTTCCCAGTTCCGGCTGACCTAATCTATGCAGCCTAACATTGAATTATAGAAGTCTATAATATATTATGTGTATGCTAGGTCAAAGAGATGTGTTTTTAGTCTAGCTTTGAACTGACAGAGTGTGTCTGCTTCCCGGACAATGGTAGGAAGACTGTTCCAAAGTTTTGGTGCTAAATAGGAAAAGGATCTACCGCCCGCAGTCGATTTTGAAATTCTAGGTATTATCAACTGGCCCGAATTTTGAGATCGCAATAGACGTGAAGGACTATAATGCGTTAAGAGCTCGCTCAAGTACTGCGGAGCTAAACCATTTAGTGCTTTGTAAGTAATCAACAATATTTTAAAATTTATACGATGTTTAATAGGCAGCCAATGCAGTGTTGACAGAACCGGGCTAATATGGTCATATTTCCTGGTTCTAGTAAGAACTCGAGCGGCTGCGTTTTGGACCAGCTGTAGTTTATTTATTAAGCGTGCAGGGCAACCACCCAGTAGAGCATTACAATAATCTAGTCTTGTTGTCATGAAAGCATGAACTAATTGTTCCGCATTTGTTAATGAGAGCATATGTCGTAATTTAGATATATTTTTAAGATGGAAAAATGCGGTTTTACAGATACTAGACACATGACTTTCAAATGAAAGATTGCTATCAAAGAGCACACCCAGGTTCCTAACCGACGACGAAGACTTAACAGAGCAGCCATCAAGGGTTAGACAGTATTCTAGGTTATTACGTGTGGAAGTTTTTTGTCCAATAATTAGAATCTCATTATTTTTTCAGAGTTTAGTAGTAGGAAATTACTAGTCATCCAATTTTTTATATCAGCTATGCATTCCGTTAATTTTGTGAATTGGTAAGTTTCGTTAGGTTTTGAAGAAATATACAGCTGAGTATCATCGGCATAACAATGAAAGCTAATTCCATGTTTCCTAATGATATGTCCTAATGGTAGCATGTACAGAGTGAACAGCAGCGGTCCTAGTACTGAGCCTTGTGGTACGCCATACTGAACTTGTGATCGATAAGACATCTCTTCATTTACTGCTACAAACTGATAACGGTCAGATAAGTATGATTTAAACCATGCTAGTGCAATTCCACTAATGCCAACATAGTTTTCCAGTCTATTTAAAAGAATGTTGTGGTCAATTGTGTCAAATGCAGCACTAAGATCAAGTAACACTAATAGAGAGATACAACCACGATCGGATGATAAAAGTAAATCATTTGTAACTCTAATGAGAGCTGTCTCAGTACTATGGTGCGGTCTAAATCCTGACTGAAAATCCTCGCAGATATCATTTCTTTCAAGAAAGGAACACAGTTGTGAGGATACTGCTTTTTCTAATATCTTTGACAGAAAAGGCAGATTTGAGATCGGCCTGTAATTGACTAATTCTGAAGGATCAAGTTGCGGTTTTTTAACAAGCGGTTTTATCATAGCCAGCTTAAAGGTTTTTGGTACATATCCTAGAGACAAAGACGAATTAATGATATTAAGAAGAGGATCTATGATCTCTGGAAGCATCTCTTTCAGTAGCTTAGTCGGTATAGGGTCTAACATACAAGTTGTCGATTTAGATGAATTAACGAGTTTGCAGAAATCTTCCTCTCCTATAGCAACAAATGAAAACAATTTTTCCTCAGGGAGACTACAATGCACTCCCTGATGCGATACTGTAGTAGACGGTTGCATAGTTATAATTTTGTCCCTGATATTATCAATCTTATAAGTGAAGAAGTTCATAAAGTCATTACTGCTGTGTTGCTTGGAAACTTCTGTGCTTAAAGCTTTCTTTTTCGTTAGTTTAGCCACTGTTTCAAATAAATACCTAGGATTATGTTTATTTTCTTCTAATAGGGTTGAAAAATAAGCAGATCTAGCAGCTTTTAAAGCCTCTCTGTAAGCAATCGAGCTCTCTTTCCATGAAATCCGAAATACCTCTAGTTTTGTTTTCTTCCAGTTGCGCTCCATTTTTCTGGCTGCTCTCTTAAGGGCCTGAGTGTGCTCGTTGTACCACGGCGTTGGACTATTTTCTTTAATCTTCTTTAAGCGCAACGGAGCAACTGCGTCTAAAGTGCTGGAAAAGAGAGAGTTAAAAGTTTCTGTTGCAATATCGAGTTCTTCTAAGCTATCCGGGATGCTGAGATGATGAAACTTATTAGGAAGATTATTGATAAAGCAATCTTTAGTGGCAGAAGTTATAGGTCTAACATATTTATAACACGGAGTCGGCTTTGCAGCCTTGGCTAAATGTAATTTACATGAGACTAGATAATGGTCTGAGATGTCATCGCTCTGCTGCAGAATTTCAACGGCATCAACATCTATTCCATGTGATAATATTAGATCTAGAGTATGATTACGACAATGAGTGGGTCCTGACACGTGTTGTCTAACTCCAATTGAGTTTACAATGTCTTTAAGTGCCAATCCCAATGCATCTTTTTCATTATCTACATGTATATTAAAATCACCAACAATTAGTACTTTATCGTTAGCCAATACTAATTCTGATAGAAAGTCCGCAAATTCTTTGATAAAATCTTTATGGTGCCCTGGTGGCCTGTATACAGTAGCCAGCAGAAATCTCAAACATGATTTATCGTTTACACTATATATTTTTACATTAAGCACCAACACTTCAAAAGAAGTATATTTAAAAATAGATTTCTTAGTGGTTTTGAAAATATTACTATAAATTACAGCAACACCTCCCCTTTGCGTTTTAGACGAGGTTCATGTTTATAACAGTAATCTTGTGGGGTTGACTCATTTAAAGTAATGTAATCGTTTGGTTTTAGCCAGGTTTCTGTCAAACACAGCACATCTAGATTATAACTTGAAATCATATCATTAACTATGAGCGATTTTGAAGTAAGGGATCGAATATTCAGCAACCCAAGCTTTATCATTTGCTCATCTGTATTATATCTGTTTTTTATTTGTTGAACATCAATTACATTTTTTACCTGACGTTTTTTGGATTTCCAAATTCGGGGAACAGACACAGTCTCTATATGATGATATCTAGGTGAAAGAGGCTCTATGTGATGGGATTTTTTCTGACCTTGGTGACGCGAGGCCGCTAGCAGACGGTCGGTTTAGCCAGTCTGTCTGCTTCCTGACCTGAGCCCCAGATTGTCATGTTTTAGCTCTAAGACTATGTGCCATATTACTAGAGAGAAGAGCAGCACCATCCCAGGAGGGATGAACACCATCTCTTTTCAACAGGTCAGGCTTGCCCCAAAAACTTTTCCAATTGTCTATGAATTCTATATTATTCAACGGACACCACTTAGACAACCAACCATTGAGTGAGGCCAATCTGCTAACTATCTCATCACTCCTGCGAACAGGAAGGGGGCCAGAGAAAATTACAGTGCCTGACATCGTACTTGCGAGTTTACACACCTCTTTAATATTAATTTTGGTGATCTCCGACTGGCGGAGTCGAACATCATTAGTGCCGACATGAATAATGATCTTAGAGAATTTACGATTAGCATTAGCCAGCACTTTTAAATTTGCTTTGATGTCAGGCGCTCTGGCTCCCGGCAAACATGTGACTATGGTGGCTGGTGTCTCTATTTTCACGTTCCGTGTGATCGAATCACCAATTACCAGGGCACAATCAACAGAATTCTCAGTGGGTGTTTCACTGAGTGGGGCAAATCGATTTGCTATGGTAATCGGAACGGAAGAGTGGTTTTTTAATCAGCGACTAGAGCGATCTCTCACGGTCACCCATCTGCCCTGCTGCCTGGGCTCTACTTCAGCCGGAACCGAATCATGTACAGAGTTCACTATGCTAGGCGCATCCAAAATAGTATCTAAAGCTCTAGTACTATCCTTACTATCCTCAATTAGAGTTTGGATGCGTGTCTCTAGCTCTGAAATCTTCTCCGTCAGCCTGACTGTCTCCTTGCATTTATCACAAATAAATCCTATATTGCCATCGGAGAAGGCTACACTAAAAATATGACATGTGACACAGGTGACAATAACAGGACAAGACATTACTCACCGTTTGTGTTGACTGATTCTTACTTACCTGGGCTTTTATGAACTCAAAGGCGCGGGCGCGCGAGAGAAAATAAATAATAAATAAATGAGCGTGGGTGGCGCGTAAACACGCGTTCTGTGCTAACAATAACGGAAGCTAGCGATGTAAGGTTAATCTGAGATGGTGGGTAAACTATATTTAGTAATATAAACAACTAGGAATGATAGTAAATGATGGTTCAAAACAGAAAGAAATACAAAGCTAATACGAGGCGTAGAGCTTACAGCCTCGACGCAAACAAACTCACAGCAGGCAGGGAGGCAGACAGGAGCAATCGATCAGTGAACAGCACAGTGTAAGTAACTATAAAGTTTACTCTTCATTCATCTCAGGTACAGAGAAGATAATTTATAAAGGGTTTTAAACAACAAAACAAACTCACTTACATGTATTTGAGAGTCAGAATAGAAGATAGTTGATGACATGGTAAGCAAGTTTGTTAATATTTAGAAATAAAAGCGCTACATCTGTCATGCAGGGCTATTTTGGCTGTGGTGAACGCGTGCCAAGCATGACGCGTCTCCATGGAAACATGGCTGGCGGGCGGGCGGGCGGGGATCGCGAATTAGAAATAAAGGCCTGCCTCTAACAAAAGCCTGCTTCAAATAAAAGCCTGCTACCATTTGCAGTTCAGGTAAATAAAGGCCCTGGCTTTCATTTGAGTAATTACGGTATGTAAAAATAAATTTGCACGGCACCTCAGTGATAAAACTTTTATTAATTGTATTTTGTGTATTACTGTTTTTACTGTATTTCATTTTTTTTTAAATATTCTAAACTGTTTTAATTATTCTTATTCATTTTGATTACTTTAATTTATGAATTCTAAACTGCTTTAATTATTCTTATTTCTTTTGATATTTTAATTTATTCTATGTAAAGCACTTTGAATTACCATTGTGTATGAAATGTGCTATATAAATAAACCTGCCTTGCTTTACCTAATTAACGATGGAGTGAATTTTGTGATTCTACGACCCCGGTAATGCGCTGCACACGTTGTCAGTCAGTCGCATGATTGTTTGCTGTAAATAAAGTGTTTGGAATAATAATAATTAAAAAAAAAAATATATATATATATATATATATATATATATATATATATATACATATATATATATATATATATATTTTTTTTTTCATTTAATTAATTTTTAGTTAATAATAGGAAAATAATGTACTTTTTATTTATTTGATTATTTAAGTCTCCTCTTTAAAAATAGTAAGATAGACACGCTATAGTTATATAATATAATATTTTTCTGTCTTATCTCAAAACGATGGATGTCATTTTAAAAATGTGGAAATTAGCACGAATAAATTTAATACAGTGTCTTATTTACATGAGGTAAACAAAGATTCTTGGTTTATATTTTTAATGTAGTGCTGCCATAATAACGGCCCATTTCAAATGTTAACATTCTTTATTGGGGATATTCAAATTAATTAACCAAGCATTAATACCATTGATCAGCCCTACCAAACGTGGATGTTTTTTCACTAAGAAACAAACATTATGTTATTTGATTGATATTGTGAAGCTGCTTTGATGCAATTTATATTGTGAAAAGCGCTATATAAATACACTTGACTTGACTTGACTTGACTTGACTTTATGTGCATCTACATCTTTAAAATGCATCCAGATTACAGCGAAGCTCAACCATACGGTGCTCGGCAGTGGTCAAAAAGGATTTATACAGTGAATTTTGAATTGATCTCTTCTTGTAAAGTCAGTGATTTGAATTCAAGCAGCAATTAAATTACCACACAATTGGTCTTTGTCAAAATAACATATGTAATTCAGCCAGGGATTTATATGCTGGCGATGGGAGAAAAACACTGACATTCTGGATTCTAACAGCAATAAAATCACAGACTAGCCCCTGTAAATGTTGAAAATTCCTAACGACCCCATGAGAAACAATTACCGTTCGAATAGGGCTTAAGTGATGTGCCATCTTGGCCATGACATCAAACAATGCTTCTAATTGAGCTTGTAAATGGTCGAATTTAGAGTGCTTTTCCAGTCATCATTTTCAAGTAAGGTGGAAAGTTGTCTGGAACGGACCATGACCCCTAAAGGGCGAGCAAAAGCGGCCGAAGGCTGTAAATGATTGATCGACAGGTGTGTTAAGGTGGATTTCAATGGAAAGGTCACTGGAATTCTGGAAATTATTGATCGATTGCTCCTGTCTGCCTTCCTGCCTGCTGTGAGTTTGTTTGCGTCGAGGCTGTAAGCTCTAAGCCTCGTATTAGCTTCGTATTTCTTTCTCTTTTGAACCATCATTTACTATCATTTCTAGTTTTTTATATTACTAAATACAGTTTACCCACCATCTCAGATTAACCTTACATCGCTAGCTTCCGTTATTGTTAGCACAGCACGCTAGTGTTTACGCGCCACCCGCGCTCATTTATTTATTATTTATCTTCTCTCGCGCGCCCGCGCCTTTGAGTTCATAAA
Source organism: Meda fulgida (assembly GCA_030578275.1). Taxonomy (NCBI): domain Eukaryota; kingdom Metazoa; phylum Chordata; class Actinopteri; order Cypriniformes; family Leuciscidae; genus Meda; species Meda fulgida. The sequence continues at coordinate 52,580,515 of CM060622.1, forward strand.
AGCCCAGAATCAGTAAGTAAGAATCAGTCAACACAAACGGTGAGTAATGTCTTGTCCTGTTATTGTCACCTGTGTCACATGTCATATGTTTAGTATAGCCTTCTCCGATGGCAATATAGGATTTATTTGTGATAAATGCAAGGAGACAGTCAGGCTGACGGAGAAGATTTCAGAGCTAGAGACACGCATCCAAACTTTAATTGAGGATAGTAAGGATAGTACTAGAGCTTTAGATACTATTTTGGATGCGCCTAACATAGTGAACTCTCTACATGATTCGGTTCCGGCTGAAGTAGAGCCCACGCAGCAGGGCAGATGGGTGACCGTGAGAGATCGCTCTAGTCACGGATTAAAAAACCACTCTTCCGTTCCGATTACCATAACAAATAGATTTGCCCCACTCAGTGAAACACCCACTGAGAATTCTGTTGATTGTGCCCTGGTAATTGGTGATTCGATCACACGGAACGTGAAAATAGAGACACCAGCCACCATAGTCACATGTTTGCCGGGAGCCAGAGCGCCTGACATCAAAGCAAATTTAAAATTGCTGGCTAATGCTAATCGTAAATTCTCTAAGATCATTATTCATGTCTGCACTAATGATGTTCGACTCCGGCAGTCGGAGATCACCAAAATTAATATTAAAGAGGTGTGTAAACTCGCAAGTACGATGTCAGGCACTGTAATTTTCTCTGCCCCCCTTCCTGTTCGCAGGAGTGATGAGATAGTTAGCAGATTGGCCTCACTCAATGGTTGGTTGTCTAAGTGGTGTCCGTTGAATAATATAGAATTCATAGACAATTGGAAAAGCTTCTGGGGCAAGCCTGACCTGTTGAAAAGAGACGGTGTTCATCCCTCCTGGGATGGTGCTGCTCTTCTCTCTAGTAATATGGCACATAGTCTTAGAGCTAAAACATGACAATCTGGGGCTCAGGTCAGGAAGCAGACAGACTGGCTAAACCGACCGTCTGCTAGCGGCCTCGCGTCACCAAGGTCAGATAAATCCCATCACATAAAGCCTCTTTCACCTAGATATCATCATATAGAGACTGTGTCTGTTCCCCGAATTTGGAAATCCAAAAAACGTCAGGTAAAAAATGTAATTGATGTTCAACAAATAAAAAACAGATATAATACAGATGAGCAAATGATAAAGCTTGGGTTGCTGAATATTCGATCCCTTACTTCAAAATCGCTCATAGTTAATGATATGATTTCAGATTATAATCTAGATGTGCTGTGTTTGACAGAAACCTGGCTAAAACCAAACGATTACATTACTTTAAATGAGTCAACCCCACACGATTACTGTTATAAACATGAACCTCGTCTAAAACGCAAAGGGGGAGGTGTTGCTGTAATTTATAGTAATATTTTCAAAACCACTAAGAAATCTATTTTTAAATATACTTCTTTTGAAGTGTTGGTGCTTAATGTAAAAATATATAGTGTAAACGATAAATCACGTTTGAGATTTCTGCTGGCTACTGTATACAGGCCACCAGGGCACCATAAAGATTTTATCAAAGAATTTGCGGACTTTCTATCAGAATTAGTATTGGCTAACGATAAAGTACAAATTTTTGGTGATTTTAATATACATGTAGATAATGAAAAATATGCAATGGGATTGGAACTTAAAGACATTGTAAACTCAATTGGAGTTAGACAACACGTGTCAGGACCCACTCATTGTCGTAATCATCCTCTAGATCTAATATTATCACATGGAATAGATGTTGATGCCGTTGAAATTCTGCAGCAGAGCGATGACATCTCAGACCATTATCTAGTCTCATGTAAATTACATTTAGCCAAGGCTGCAAAGCCGACTCCGTGTTATAAATATGTTAGACCTATAACTTTTGCCACTAAAGATTGCTTTATCAATAATCTTCCAAATCAGTTTCATCATCTCAGCATCCCGGATAGCTTAGAAGAACTTGATATTGCAACAGAAACTTTTAACTCTCTCTTTTCCAGCACTTTAGACGCAGTTGCTCCGTTGCGCTTAAAGAAGATTAAAGAAAATAGTCCAACGCCGTGGTACAACGAGCACACTCAGGCCCTTAAGAGAACAGCCAGAAAAATGGAGCGCAACTGGAAGAAAACAAAACTAGAGGTATTTCGGATTTCATGGAAAGAGAGCTCGATTGCTTACAGGGAGGCTTTAAAAGCTGCTATATCTGCTTATTGTTCAACCCTATTAGAAGAAAATAAACATAATCCTAGGTATTTATTTGAAACAGTGGCTAAACTAACGAAAAAGAAAGCTTCAAGCACAGAAGTTTCAGGCCAACACAGTAATGACTTTATGAACTTCTTCACTTATAAGATTGATCATATCAGGGACAAAATTATAACTATGCAACCGTCTAGTACAGTATCGCATCAGGGAGTGCATTGTAGTCTCCCTGAGGAAAATTTTTATTCATTTGTTGCTATAGGAGAGGAAGAATTCTGCAAACTCGTTAATTCATCTAAATCGACAACTTGTATGTTAGACCCTATACCGACTAAGCTATTGAAAGAGATGCTTCCAGAGATCATAGATCCTCTTCTTAATATCATTAATTCGTCTTTGTCTCTAGGATACGTACCAAAAACCTTTAAGCTGGCTATGATAAAACCTTTTGTTAAAAAAACGCAACTTGATCCTTCAGAATTAGTCAATTACAGGCCGATCTCAAATCTGCCTTTTCTGTCAAAGATATTAGAAAAAGCAGTATCCTCACAACTGTGTTCCTTTCTTGAAAGAAATGATATCTGCGAGGATTTTCAGTCAGGATTTAGACCGCACCATAGTACTGAGACAGCTCTCATTAGAGTTACAAATGATTTACTTTTATCACCCGATCGTGGTTGTATCTCTCTATTAGTGTTACTTGATCTTAGTGCTGCATTTGACACAATTGACCACAACATTCTTTTAAATAGACTACAAAACTATGTTGGCATCAGTGGAATTGCACTAGCATGGTTTAAATCATACTTATCTGACCGTTATCAGTTTGTAGCAGTAAATGAAGAGATGTCTTATCGATCACAAGTTCAGTATGGCGTACCACAAGGCTCAGTACTAGGACCGCTGCTGTTCACTCTGTACATGCTACCATTAGGACATATCATTAGGAAACATGGAATTAGCTTTCATTGTTATGCCGATGATACTCAGCTGTATATTTCTTCAAAACCTAACGAAACTTACCAATTCACAAAATGAACGGAATGCATAGCTGATATAAAAAATTGGATGACTAGTAATTTCCTACTACTAAACTCTGAAAAAACAGAGATTCTAATTATTGGACAAAAAACTTCCACACGTAATAACCTAGAATACTGTCTAACACTTGATGGCTGCTCTATTAAGTCTTTGTCGTCGGTTAGGAACCTGGGTGTGCTCTTTGATAGCAATCTTTCATTTGAAAGTCACGTGTCTAGTATCTGTAAAACCGCATTTTTCCATCTTAAAAATATATCTAAATTACAACATATGCTCTCATTAACAAATGCGGAACAATTAGTTCATGATTTCATGACATCAAGACTAAATTATTGTAATGCTCTACTGGGTGGTTGCCCTGCACGCTTAATAAATAAACTACAGCTGGTCCAAAACGCTGCAGCTCGAGTTCTTACTAGAACCAGGAAATATGACCATATTAGCCCGGTTCTGTCAACACTGCATTGGCTGCCTATTAAACATCGTATACATTTTAAAATATTGTTGATTACTTACAAAGCACTAAATGGTTTAGCTCCGCAGTACTTGAGTGAGCTCTTAACGCATTATAGTCCTTCACGTTTATTGCGATCTCAAAATTCGGGCCAGTTGATAATACCTAGAATATCAAAATCGACTGCTGGCGGTAGATCCTTTTCCTATTTAGCACCAAAACTTTGGAACAGTCTTCCTACCATTGTCCGGGAAGTAGACACACTCTGTCAGTTCAAAGCTAGACTAAAAACACTTCTCTTTGACCTAGCATACACATAATATATTATAGACTTCTATAATTCAATGTTAGGCTGCATAGATTAGGTCAGCCGGAACTGGGAACACTTCCATTAAATCCTGACGTACTCGTTACATCATCATAAGAAGAATGGCATCTACGCTAATTTTAGTGTCTTTGTTTATCCCGAGGTTTTCCCACAGCCTACCGGATCCAGGCCGTATCCAGATCTGACTAGGAGCTTTGCCTGGACCCGATGACAACGCAGTGCTGAAGTGCCAACTAGCCTCTCCCTATGGAGGATCCCTTTCCCACTCTACAGATAAAACGTTGTGATTCCGGTTCGCGTACCCACCCCGAAGTGATAAAATAAAACAAAATTCTGTATCAAATTACAGTTATTGCAAATCCGGCCTCTAGTTCATAAACGCCAGAGGAGAACTGGCCCCCGACTGAGCCTGGGTTCTCCCAAGGTTTTTTTTTTCTCTCCATTAGGTCACCTGATGGAGTTTTAGGACACCAGTAGGTCACTTGATGGAGTTTTTCGGTTCCTTGCCACTGTTGCCTTTGGCTTGCTCAGTTGGGGATATTCAAATTAATTAACCAAGCATTAATACCATTGATCAGCCCTACCAAACGCGGATGTTTTTTCCACTAAGAAACAAACATTGTTATGTTATTTGATTGATACTGTGAAGCTGCTTTGATGCAATTTATATTGTGAAAAGCGCTATATAAATACACTTGACTTGACTTGACTTGGAATGGTGTGTGTGTGCGTGTGTGTTTGTAAGTACGACCCAAGCAAGCACACTCTCTATTCTTGTTTGTCTTTCATTCAAAATATGCTTATATAGCTAGGAGTACTGAAGCATTATGCCTGTCTGCAATTATTGACATTTGTGAATGTGTACATGCTTGGTGCAATCATTGAAGGACGAGGTGAATGATACAACCACATTAGCACAGAATTCAGGAATGGAAACCTCAACTGAACACTGGGGTGTGTGAAAAATCTAGAGACTGCTCTTATTCAAGGGAAATTAATAGAGCTGTTTTATCTGCACCCCAAAGGAGAGAGAGTGCAGGCGATGTATGATTATCTGAAACATCTAATGGAACCTTCTTATTTCACTGCGGAAGTAACCATAGCAACAGGAAGCAGCCAAAGACACAAAATGGCAGGTTCAAGCGGGAAAAGAGAGTTGCTGCACCAACCGATTACTGCCTATTCCTTTAAAAACAGCATGTGACACAGTATGCAATAATAAACACTTCACAACATTGCTGTCATATGACCTCAATACACACATGATTTATTTCTCGGAATCCAGAATGTTAAATAACCATCTTTACTCTTGGCTCTCCAGTCTAATAATGAGTCAAGCATAAAAGAAATCTACGAAAACCAGGCAGACTTTACTTCATCACATAGGTGAAGATGTGCAGATAGTGGAGTGTATTGCATTGTGGGACACAGTATTTCTTGCGCAGTATCCTGTTGTGTACATATTTTTGCAAATTCAGCAGATATTATAGTAGGTATTCTACATACAACACACCGTATTCATAATATGTGCTGCAGAACAAGAACATAACTGTCTTGAACATAGGAGGGGGGACACATTTTTGTATAAAGCCTAGAGAACTGTGAAGGAAATTCTACTTCTAATTCTAGTTGGGAAATAATCATTTTTAACTATTTGAAAATTATATTTGCATTAATTTGTATTAAAATATTCACATATGTACATTTATTTATATGCCTGTAAAAAAATTAAAACTTGTCTCTTCACACACAGTTAGGAATTCCATGAGTCGCATAAATGCATATTTTCAAAACAGCCATATTTGAAGAAAAAAGTCAAGTAGTTTGCATCACTGAATGTTTCTGTCGATCGTTTGACATTTCTATCACAAAACATTAAACTGAAAATAATAGTAATTAATCAACATTGAACTTACTCAAGTTTCAAATATTTCAGTATGTGAAAATATGAGAAGTTTTCGCACAGTATGAAAAGTGTGTGTCAAAAAATCTATATTTTTGACATCTCTATTAAGAAACCTAAAACATTTGGTGCTGGAGCCCAAGAAGCCGTTTACCCCACTGTCTCTGCTCATATCTCTACAACACTAACTCCATCCTGGGGCCCGTTCTTCGTACGTTGCTTAAACATCCAAGATCAAATAAGACATCCAAGATAATATCATCGTACTCATCATGATCTGGCTAATTGGGTTCTTCGAACACACCTGCCGGTTATGATTTGTATAGCTGGATTGAGTTATCTGAGATAATTGCGCATTCATGCGCTGGTTTAAAAGGGATATGTATCGATAGTAGAAACATTGATCCGCAATGCTGCTATTGGCTGCTTACAGTGGCCAAAGAGTTTGGGCGCTCAGTTTTTCTCCGCAGCAGAGCAAGAGTTTGAAGGTTATGCTCAGTTTGAAAGCTTAATTAAAACACCTCAAAGTGTGCAAAAGCCATGAGAGAGGGCTGGCAAAAAGTAGCAGACAAATTAAGTTTGTAGTGACCATGTTAGATGTTTTTATCCCTTATTACAGTATTTATATTTGTATTTTAATAATTTCTAAAAAAAATAACTTTGTTCATTCTAATGTCAGAGTAATGGTAATTTACTACTTATGCTATATTCTCTTTTAAAAAGGCACTATTAATAAATGTTTGCCTGTTTATAAAAGCAACCAAGAAAAAGGTTGAGAAAAAAGAAAAGAAAAGAAAAACAAACAGGTGGTGGTCCTGCACGCCCCGTTATCCCCCGGCAGAAGAGCTGGCCCTGGGTTGATGTGAATTGACCCAATGTGAAGGGCATTCCTGCGTTCAGCTCTTCCTCAGACCCACAGCAGGACCAGTAGCAGCAACTCCTTCACTGCTGGTAAATGAACTTTAAATGATCTTAGTACACTGTAGAATAATTTGTTGCCGCATTAAATTAAGTAGGCCTATAATCCCAATGGCTGGTCCAGTCATATCAACTGTTAAACCTTGAGTAGAAATGAATTGCTATGACTTGTGAAAGTTACCTGTGTGAAACTACATGTAGTTAACGTAAAAAAATATGTCGCCATGAGTTATTGATCAAATTTCCCCCCAGTGTACTTCATTGTAATGAAATTGTGTTTTCCTCTTTTGTCCAGTTTTAAACAAAACACCAACACTTTTATCTGTTCCCAAGAAAGTGTTGGCTGAATCCTGTGCAGTATGGGGACTTTTCTAACTTTACATCAAAAGGGAAGAAAGTACAACACTTTGTAATGCCCAGTTTTTCCCCAATGCACAGGACAGTGAAGAAACCCTCTCAGATGACTGTCTTTTGGAGAAAGCATCTGTAAGTGCTTAAATAACTTTACTTGTTTTACACTTGAGTACCTATTAGTTCTGAATACAATATGAATTGCAGGAGTCCACGTCTACAGAAAGGCCTACAGAAGAGTCTGCATAAAGCAGTGATACAGAGGTGGGCAGTGTTGTACTTCCTTTTAATTTTTGTTGCATAAGGCTTGTGTTGACAGGTTTACCCCAAGCCTACCCCTAGAAAATAGAGTATTTTGAAATAAACTTGACAACTTTAAAGAAAAAAACTGGCGCTAGAGGTGAGTTGCGTCAAAGGAACTTCAGAGTAAGTGCTAAAAGTATTTCACATAGAGTACTATTGCTGACCTTGCATAATATCTCTTATTGCAGACAAAAGATGAATTGATCACTGGCTTTTCTTTACAAAGAAAATGAGTGGATTTAGTGGAATTGCACTAGCATGGTTTAAATCATACTTATCTGACCGTTATCAGTTTGTAGCAGTAAATGAAGAGATGTTTTTTCGATCACAAGTTCAGTATGGCGTACCACAAGGCTCAGTACTAGGACTGCTGCTGTTCACTCTGTACATGCTACCATTAGGACATATCATTAGGAAACATGGAATTGGCTTTCACTGTTATGCCGATGATACTCAGCTGTATATTTCTTCAAAACCTAACGAAACTTACCAATTCACAAAATTAACAGAAAGCATTGGTGACATAAAAAATTGGATGACTAGTAATTTCCTAATACTAAACTCTGAAAAAACAGATTCTAATTATTGGACAAAAAACTTCCACACATGATAACCTAGAATACTGTCTAACACTTGATGGCTGCTCTATTAAGTCTTCGTCGTCGGTTAGGAACCTGGGTGTGCTCTTTGAAAGCAATCTTTCATTTGAAAGTCATGTGTCTAGTATCTGTAAAACTGCATTTTTCCATCTTAAAAATATATCTAAATTACGACATATGCTCTCATTAACAAATGCGGAACAATTAGTTCATGCTTTCATGACATCAAGACTAGATTATTGTAATGCTCTACTGGGTGGTTGCCCTGCACGCTTCATAAACAAACTACAGCTGGTCCAAAACGCAGCAGCTCGAGTTCTTACTAGAACCAGGAAATATGACCATATTAGCCCGGTTCTGTCAACACTGCATTGGCTGCCTATTAAGCATCGTATACATTTTAAAATATTGTTGATTACTTACAAAGCACTAAATGGTTTAGCTCCGCAGTACTTGAGCGAGCTCTTAACGCATTATAGTCCTTCACGTCTATTTCGATCTCAAAATTCGGGCCAGTTGATAATACCTAGAATATCAAAATCGACTGCTGGCGGTAGATCCTTTTCCTATTTAGCACCAAAACTTTGGAACAGTCTTCCTACCATTGTCCGGGAAGCAGACACACTCTGTCAGTTCAAAGGTAGATTAAAGAAACATCTCTTTGACCTAGCATACACATAATATATTATAGACTTCTATAATTCAATGTTTGGCTGCATAGATTAGGTCAGCCGGAACTGGGAACACTTCCCTTAAATCCTGATGTACTCGTTACATCATCATAAGAAGAATGGCATCTACGCTAATTTTAGTGTCTTTGTTTATCCCGAGGTTTTTATCCCGGATCCAGGCCGTATCCAGATCTGACTCGGAGCTTTGCCTGGACCCGATGACAACGCAGTGCTGAAGTGCCAACTAGCCTCTCCCTATGGAGGATCCCTTTCCCACTCTACAGATAAAACGTTGTGATTCCGGTTTGCGTACCCACCCCGAAGTGATAAAATAAATTCTGTATCAAATTACAGTTACTGTAAATCCGGCCTCTAGTTCATAAACGCCAGAGGAGAACTGGCCCCCAACTGAGCCTGGGTTCTCCCAAGGTTTTTTTTCTCTCCATTAAGTCACCTGATGGAGTTTTTCGGTTCCTTGCCACTGTTGCCTTTGGCTTGCTCAGTTGGGGATATTCAAATGAATTAACCAAGCATTAATACCATTGATCAGCCCTACCAAACGCGGATGTTTTTTCCACTAAGAAACAAACATTGTTATGTTATTTGATTGATACTGTGAAGCTGCTTTGATGTAATTTATATTGTGAAAAGCGCTATATAAATACACTTGACTTGACAAAGAAGAATTAAAATAAAACTCAAAGAACTAAGCATATTTGTCTTGTCTTTTATTAAGCATTTAATAAAATGTTTTTTTTTTTCTAATGGTGGCAATGTTGTGTAATATGGCACATGCATTGTCACAGGCCCTGTCAGGTGCAACCCTCAGGCTTTCAGACACTGAAATCTTCCCTTTAGTTGCCAAAGTTCACTTCACTGTGTGCCCTTGTCCTAGAGTTGCATTGTAATGGTCTGGGGGTTGGGTCAGGGAATGGGGTCATAAAACACCAGTTTGCCTTTGAGTTTAATACAGTGAGCTTGATATTTATTTATTTTTCCTTACCATGTTCAAATAATGTGCATAAATGTGAATCTCTGTGCTTCCACATTTGTAATATGGAACAGTCACACATCATCTAAGAGATTTTAGTCAGTCAACTGCCTTTTTTTTAAATTTGATATAATATTACTAATCTGGAATATTAAGAATCGCATTAGTAACTTGCCTGCACATTTACATTGTGATCCCCCTTTTAGTTCACAAAATCCCCTACATTGTGGCCTTGATGGGAACGTGTGTGCAGTCTATGGCACCAATCACATTAGGGAAGCGTGAAGGACACATACTGTAAGTCATTAATCGGCATGGTCATGATTGCATCTTCCACCACTTCCACCACAAATACCTTCTCTGGATCTGGATGGTGGAGCAAGGGTGCAGTGGTGAAAGCGGCCTTGAGGGAGTTAAAGCCACGCTCTGCTGCTGGGGTCCAGAGTAGCACTTTCGGTTTCCCCTTTAACCCTCTGAGACCTAAGGGTATTTTTAAAATTAATTTTCCGTCTGGTGTTATTTACTAAAAAAGCTTGTAAAAAATCAACCCTTTTGTGCACAGACAATTGACACAGCTCTTTTTTTTCAGGACAAATTGAACTTTCAGCATATTTGTGTTGCATTGATGTCACCTGAATGTAAAATAAGTTATGGGACCACAAAGACAAATGAAAAAATAAAACGGAAATTGAATCACTCAAACATTTATTGAAATCACACACAAATAAATAAAAGCCAAGCAATTTTCCTCTGGAAAATTGTTTGTTTATGTCTTTGGAGCCCTGGATCACAGGAATAAACATTATAAATTGAACAGAACCAAAACTATTTACATTTTTTCAAAAGAAGTCCAGGCGTTTTGGGCCTCATGAAATTCACTGATGCCAAGCCTCAAAACAGTTCCTATCAGGAATCACACAGAGGGCCACATCAAAGGCTTTGCATTTCCAGGGGGTGGCCTGTTTGACCTGCCTTGTCTGCTTGCAGTTCACACATTGCCTTCTACCATAGGAGAACCTGCTTCTACCTGCTTCTTGCTTGCTTCAGTTTGGTCTGATGTTGGCACAGGCACATGGTCACTTTGTTGCTGGGTGGGGGGAACAGCAACTGTAACACCACAGAGTTGGGCTGTCAGCTCCTCCAGAAAAGCCCTGTGGGTCATGGGCTGTTGCTGCTTCTCTGCACAAACTTCCTTGTGAAGCAAGTAACTGTTGGTCGCAGCAATGTCCAAAAAATGGAAAAAACAGTATCTGTAACAAACATAGAAAAACGAAATACTACTTTTACAAAACTTATTTTTACATATTTAGAACATGTATATTTTATTATGTTTTTTTTTTATTTTTATACTTTTACAGTAAATAAAAAACTCAGACAAACAATGGCTGAGAGACAAAGTGTAATCCACAACTCTTACTCCTCTGTAACAAACATTGAAAAACGAAATACTACTTTTACAGAACTTATTTGTACATATTTATAAAATTTATATTTTATTATATTAGTTTTTTCATTTTTATACTTTTACAGTAAATAAATAAATGGAACTTACTCTTCAACAGGGTCTAGACCATCCTGGTAATCCAGTTCCTCATCAGTCAAAAAGCTCTCTTCTCCAGAAAATCCATCATCGTCCATGGCATCAAAAAAGGCCAGCACTTGTTTTAGATCCATGTTTCTCTGACGATCCATTATTATCCGTGTATTATTCAAAACTCGCGTCTCTCTGTGCGTCTCTCTGTGCGTCTCTCTCTCTCTCTCCTCGAAACCACTGTGTCGTGCGTCTCTCTCTCTCTCCACAATAGTAGCCTTGGTTCATGCGTAAAGACGCACACCAACGTGGGTGACGGTTCAGCCTGTCATTGGTCAACAACCTCACGCAAAGCATGACGTAATATCCAAAATGGCAGCGACCATCGAGCTAGCGGCAAAAATGACGGAAAATGTATAAATTATGGACATCAAGTGAATAAAACTTGGATATAAGCGTTTGGATTTATTGCTGAAACACTCTGAAAGGACGCACAAGTTCCAGGCTGGATAGAAAACCTTCTGTAAAGGCTAGAAAGACACCAAAGACACCCCCGTGACGGCTAGCTCGTTAGCTTTCTGCTGCAAAAAACGGTAAGAAAATCGATCAAATTTTCATAAAATAAAATAAATATTAGTCGTGTGGCGTCGTGGACGATGCCGTCGGTTTTTAAGGGTTAACAGGGAGGTAAGAGGAGCTGTCAGGAAACTGTATTGGTGTATGAACCGTCGGTAAAAATTTGCAAAGCCAAGGAACCTCTGAAGCTCTTTCACCGACTGTGGGGTTGGCCAGGACATGATGGCTTCGGTCTTTCGCTTGTTCATCTCCACACCTCTTTCACTAAGTTGGTATCCCAGGAATTCGACATTGGTCTGATGAAACGTGCACTTCTCTGCCTTTAGAAATAGGGTGAATTCCCTGAGTCGTTGGAGTACCAGGGCCACATGATTTTGATGTTCAACAGGGTTCTTGGAATAAATCAGAATATCATCGATATACACCAACACAAATTTCCCCAGGTAGTCTCGGAGTACCTCGTCCATGAAGCTCTGGAACACGGAAGGAGCGTTTACCAACCCATACGGCATGACCAAGTATTCATAGTGCCCTGCAGGCGTGATGAAAGCTGTTTTCCACTCATCTCCTTCTTTGATTCTGACCAGATTGTATGCACTCCTCAGATCCAACTTGGTGAAGATCCTGGCTTCTCGGAGCTGTTCGAGGGCTGTTGGGATGAGAGGTAGCGGGTAACTGAATTTGATGGTGATTTGATTCAGGGCTCTGTAATCGATGCAAGGTCTTAACCCTCCATCCTTCTTGGCGACAAAAAAGAAACTAGCGGCAGCAGGGGATGTAGAGGGACGAATATAGCCCTGTTGTAACGCTTCCTCAATGTACTTCCGCATAGATTCTTGCTCAGGAATGGAGAGTGAGTAAATCTTACCCTTGGGAATCGAGGCATCGGGGATCAGGTCAATGGCACAATCCCAGGGTCTATGAGGTGGCAGGTTGGAGGCAGTAACCGGGTTGAATATGTCAGAGAACGAGGAATAGCAAGAGGGAATATTTGTAGACAGATTCTCCGTGGGGCTCTCGATGGAAGTGGAACTCACAGTGAGCATTTTCTCGGGTTCCGCAGCTGGTGGAGCAGAATGTGCGCATTTCTTAAGCGAACAATGACATCCCCAACTGGTTATCTTACCGGACTGCCAATTTATGGTAGGTTGGTGACGAATTAACCATGGACGGCCGAGAATGATGTCCGTTTGACTATTTTGAAGAATGAACGGTTCGAACATTTCATGGTGAAGATTTTCAATACACAACTGGATGGGTGTTATTTGAGATGTAACATACCTCTTGTTAATGGGCTCGCCGGTCACTGCATGGATGGAGTATGGCTTGGGAATGTCGATCTTCCTGAGGTTAAGTTTCTTGCAGAGTTGCCCTGATATGAAGTTCCCCGCTGATCCGGCATCGACAATGGCTGCTACAGATACATGGAAAGTTCGAATTTTCAGGATTACTGGAATAGTGAGTGGTGTCGATACGGCGTGGTGATCCAGAACGGAGCTTACCGTCAGCTGAGGTGGCCGAATGGGGCATGCGAGTCGAAAATGACCCTTAACACCACAGTACAGACATAACTTCATTTCTCTGCGACGAGAGCGTTCAGCCTGGGTGAGCCGGTGAGTATCGACTTGCATTTCCTCTGGGGTTTTTTCAGACTCACGGTTCGTGAGGACATGAGGGGATGTGGTGTGAGAAACTCGAGTATCTCGATAGCAGCTCTGGGACCGTTGATGAATACGGAGAGTTTGCTGTATGAATTTTTCGAGCCCCAGGTTGTCATCGTAGATCGCCATTTGGAGACGAAGTGCAGGATTGAGACCGCCTCGATAAACAGCTAGGAGAGCCTTTTCGTTCCAACCACTCACTGAAGCTAGAGTTCGGAATTCAAAGGAATACTCTGAAACGGCTCTTTTATCCTGTCGAAGATGCATTAACTGATCACTGATGGTGGAATCACTGACTGGTTGGCCGAAAACCTCTTTGAAATGATGAATAAAATCTTGTAGTGACCTGGTAACCTCAGTCTCTTGTACCCACAGCGACTCAGCCCATCTCAATGCTGTTCCAGATAACTGCTGAATGATGAAAGAGATTCGTGAACGGTCTGTGGGAAACAGATGAGGCTGCTGTTCAAAGGTGAGCGAACACTGCAACAGGAAGCCATTGCAATCTTCCGCCCGACCGGAGAAGGGCGCTGGTCGGGACGTGGGGTTAGCAATGCATACCAGCTTGGAAGTGAGGTTAGCGGAAGTGGAGGTGGGCTGAGGAAGCGTACGCGCCGCATCGGTTGCAGGTTGCCCTGGAATGGCTGCGGCTGGCGGTTGTGTTGGATCCATAGCTGTAGTTGGTCAAGCCTTCTGTCAGGATACAGGCAAGAAGACAGAGGTAAGTGAATCTAAACACAGCTTTATTAAATGTGACAAGTGCAAGGGTGAGTATTCTCAGAATTCAGGTGCAGATACGAGGTGGATCACTACGTGCGGGGCAGATTACAGGTGAGCAGATCCTCTTCAGGTTACTTTATCTCAAGCGGTAGCAGATCGTTCATACGTGTCCTTTCTCTTTCAGATATCGTCGTGGGAAAGACAACTCGGCGTGAACACAGGGACTCAGGAAGATACAGGATTAAGGGGGACAGGGATCCAGACAGGATTTCAGGAAGCAAGGACTCGGACCGGATATCTGGAGACAGTGGAACAGGAATGCAGAGGTTAGTAATTCACAGGTGAGTATACTTTACTTTGCTGGAACTGGACTTCTTAGAGACTTTGGAGGACAACGGGAAATGGTCTGTTCCTGTTGGAGGCTTGACGGTGAGTGAGGCTGTGGTGAGTGTTTTTATGCAGGGGTTGATGAGGCTTACTTATTGTGAACAGGTGCAGGTGATTAGTATTCTGGGGAGAGTGATCGTTGTGTGGTGAAGGATGTGGTGTCTGATTGGTTCCTGACAGCTGCTTGTTTACCTTCTTCGACGTATAAAACACGCAGATCGATGACGACGCAGAAGGGTGAAGCTAACTGTGGGCTGCTGTTGCTGCACTCGGGGTCTTTCACGGGCACGGATGAAAGTCAACCAAAGTATTTAGTTAGTTTAGGAATTTTTGCATCCCTTTTCTGTCTTTCGAGCTTGTTTTCCTTTTTTGTTTTCCCGAACTGAACGTCACAATAACCCCTCTCACGTGTCAGAACTCTTCAGAAAACGCTCCTGATCAACGTTGATTACTCCATGCCAGTGATAAACTTACGAACATTTCGTAAATCATTTTCCAGGAGAGTTTATAATTTCACTCATTTTCCATGTGTTTTCTGAGTTCAGTTTTCCAGGACTTGTGAGGAACCCTCTATTACTGTCATGTTATGTATCACACCATCAAGTCAAATCTTTGATCAACACCTTCAATGCAACGCAAGTCGCTTTAGATAAAAGTGTCTGCTAAATGTTTAAAAGTGTAAAGTGCTTTCACTATATGTCAGTAATGAAAAATATTCATTGAGACTCAGACATTAGACCTGATATGGGCTTTAACAGCGACCTCTCAGCTCACGGCACTGAATACAGCTGACAGATCATCTCACACATGTTCAGGGCCGGATTTATGCCAGCTACAGCTATCCCTCGCTGTCCAGGGGGCCAGTTACAAGAGGACAAATCTTTTTTTCATTATTATAATTATTATTATTATTATTTCACTCTAATGCTAAAACTAAAAAAAAAATATTAATACTATTTGTTTCCTGTTTTACTTCTTTGATTTTCTAATATGAAATGAAAAGTTCAAAAATGATGTGAACCCATAACAGACAGACATGCTCTTTTTCTCTTTCTCTCTCGTTCTCTCCCTTTATATTTTCTGATGGCACTTTTATCTACAGCAGTAAGAAAAATCCGACAATAAAATGTTTTGGCCCATCATCCTAATGGTCAATAAACTGAAAGGTCAGTCATTTCAGGCCCAGATATTGCTCACAACGGTGGAGAGAGTGGTCTAAAGGCAGGGGCGTAAGATTGGTCAGCAAATCGCAATATGAAGCTTTACAGAGTCCCGCCAAGCGCCATAAGCTTTGATGGCGGGGAAATTTGAGACAAAACATTTCATCCATTTACTGCGGGGTCTCTCTTTCACACTGAGAGCGCCGAAGCTGTAGCGTGTAAAGGTCAGCTGTAGAGAGATGGGATCCTGCTAAACAAACACGTGAACCTGTCCTGTCATATGCTATCAAGTCAAGTCAAGTGTATTTAGCGCTTTTCACAATATAAATTGCATCAAAGCAGCTTCACAATATCAATCAAATAACATAACAATGTTTGTTTCTTAGTGAATAAACATCCACGTTTGGTAGGGCTGATCAATGGTATTAATGCTTGGTTAATTAATTTGAATATCCCCAACTGAGCAAGCCAAAGGCAACAGTGGCAAGGAACCGAAAAACTCCATCAAGGGACCTACTGGTGTCCTAAAACTCCATCAGGTGACCTAATGGAGAGAAAAAAAAAAAACCTTGGGAGAACCCAGGCTCAGTTGGGGGCCAGTTCTCCTCTGGCGTTTATGAACTAGAGGCCGGATTTACAGTAACTGTAATTTGATACAGAATTTTGTTTTATTTTATCACTTCGGGGTGGGTACGCGAACCGGAATCACAACGTTTTATCTGTAGAGTGGGAAAGGGATCCTCCATAGGGAGAGGCTAGTTGGCACTTCAGCACTGCGTTGTCATCGGGTCCAGGCAAAGCTCCTAGTCAGATCTGGATACGGCCTGGATCCGGTAGGCTGCGGGAAAACTTCGGGATAAACAAAGACACTAAAATTAGCGTAGATGCCATTCTTCTTATGATGATGTAACGAGTACATCAGGATTTAAGGGAAGTGTTCCCAGTTCCGGCTGACCTAATCTATGCAGCCTAACATTGAATTATAGAAGTCTATAATATATTATGTGTATGCTAGGTCAAAGAGATGTGTTTTTAGTCTAGCTTTGAACTGACAGAGTGTGTCTGCTTCCCGGACAATGGTAGGAAGACTGTTCCAAAGTTTTGGTGCTAAATAGGAAAAGGATCTACCACCAGCAGTCGATTTTGATATTCTAGGTATTATCAACTGGCCCGAATTTTGAGATCGCAATAGACGTGAAGGACTATAATGCGTTAAGAGCTCGCTCAAGTACTGCGGAGCTAAACCATTAAGTGCTTTGTAAGTAATCAACAATATTTTAAAATTTATACGATGTTTAATAGGCAGCCAATGCAGTGTTGACAGAACCGGGCTAATATGGTCATATTTCCTGGTTCTAGTAAGAACTTGAGCTGCAGCGTTTTGGACCAGCTGTAGTTTATTTATTAAGCGCGCAGGGCAACCACCCAGTAGAGCATTACAATAATCTAGTCTTAATGTCATGAAAGCATGAACTAATTGTTCCGCATTTGTTAATGAGAGCATATATCGTAATTTAGATATATTTATATCTAAAGGGGGAAAAATGCGGTTTTACAGATACTAGACACGTGACTTTCAAATGAAAGATTGCTATCAAAGAGCACACCCATGTTCCTAACCGACGACGAAGACTTAACAGAGCAGCCATCAAGTGTTAGACAGTATTCTAGGTTATTACGTGTGGAAGTTTTTTTGTCCAATAATTAGAATCTCTGTTTTTTCAGAGTTTAGTAGTAGGAAATTACTAGTCATCCAATTTTTTAAATCAGCTATGCATTCCGTTAATTTTGTGAATTGGTAAGTTTCGTTAGGTTTTGAAGAAATATACAGCTGAGTATCATCGGCATAACAGTGAAAGCTAATTCCATGTTTCCTAATGATATGTCCTAATGGTAGCATGTACAGAGTGAACAGCAGCGGTCCTAGTACTGAGCCTTGTGGTACGCCATACTGAACTTGTGATCGATAAGACATCTCTTCATTTACTGCTACAAACTGATAACGGTCAGATAAGTATGATTTAAACCATGCTAGTGCAATTCCACTAATGCCAACATAGTTTTCTAGTCTATTTAAAAGAATGTTGTGGTCAATTGTGTCAAATGCAGCACTAAGATCAAGTAGCAAAAATAGAGAGATACAACCACGATAGGATGATAAAAGTAAATCATTTGTAACTCTAATGAGAGCTGTCTCAGTACTATGGTGCGGTCTAAATCCTGACTGAAAATCCTCGCAGATATCATTTCTTTCAAGAAAGGAACACAGTTGTGAAGATACTGCTTTTTCTAATATCTTTGACAGAAAAGGCAGATTTGAGATCGGCCTGTAATTGACTAATTCTGAAGGATCAAGTTGCGTTTTTTTAACAAGCGGTTTTATCATAGCCAGCTTAAAGGTTTTTGGTACGTATCCTAGAGACAAAGACGAATTAATGATATTAAGAAAAGGATCTATGATCTCTGGAAGCATCTCTTTCAATAGCTTAGTCGGTATAGGGTCTAACATACAAGTTGTCGATTTAGATGAATTAACAAGTTTGCATAATTCTTCCTCTCCTATAGCAACGAATGAATAAAATTTTTCCTCAGGGAGACTACAATGCACTCCCTGATGCGATACTGTAGTAGACGGTTGCATAGTTATAATTTTGTCCCTGATATTATCAATCTTATAAGTGAAGAAGTTCATAAAGTCATTACTGCTGTATTGCTTGGAAACTTCTTGTCACAGTGTCTGGTTTGTGTTCCCTGGGTTGTCACTAGAGGTCCTCGTACTCACGGTGTCTTTCACGTTTGACTTCAATTCCCAGCATTCTGTCTGTCACTCATCAGTTCATTGCACTCAGCTGTTTCCCATCACCTTGTTAGTTCAGTGTGTATATATACCCTGTCTGTTTTAGTGTTTATCACGGAGTCGTTGTTATTCGCCACTACACTTCTGGTCTGTGTTCTAGTCTGTTTCTTGTTTTGTTTCTTGTGTTTGGATTGCTAAAATGGATTTTGAACCCTGCCTGGATGACTATGAATTGGATTGCCCTAATAATAAACATGCTGCATCTGGATCTTCCTGTTTTCCCGTGTGTTCCCGTGACACTTCTGTGCTTGAAGCTTTCTTTTTCGTTAGTTTAGCCACTGTTTCAAATAAATACCTAGGATTATGTTTATTTTCTTCTAATAGGGTTGAAAAATAAGCAGATCTAGCAGCTTTTAAAGCCTCTCTGTAAGCAATCGAGCTCTCTTTCCATGAAATCCGAAATACCTCTAGTTTTGTTTTCTTCCAGTTGCGCTCCATTTTTCTGGCTGTTCTCTTAAGGACCTGAGTGTGCTCGTTGTACCACGGCTTTGGACTATTTTCTTTAATCTTCTTTAAGCGCAGCGGAGCAACTGCGTGTAAAGTGCTGCAAAAGAGAGAGTTAAAAGTTTCTGTTGCAATATGAAGTTCTTCTAAGCTATCCGGGATGCCGAGATGATGAAACTGATTAGGAAGATTATTGATAAAGCAATCTTTAGTGGCAGAAGTTATAGGTCTAACATATTTATAACACGGAGTCGGCTTTGCAGCCTTGGCTAAATGTAATTTACATGAGACTAGATAATGGTCTGAGATGTCATCGCTCTGCTGCAGAATTTCAACGGCATCAACATCTATTCCATGTGATAATATTAGATCTAGAGTATGATTACGTCAATGAGTGGGTCCTGACACGTGTTGTCTAACTCCAATTGTGTTTACAATGTCTTTAAGTGCCAATCCCAATGCATCTTTTTCATTATCTACATGTATATTAAAATCACCAACAATTAGTACTTTATCCTTAGCCAATACTAATTCTGATAGAAAGTCCGCAAATTCTTTGATAAAATCTTTATGGTGCCCTGGTGGCCTGTATACAGTAGCCAGCAGAAATCTCAAACGTGATTTATCGTTTACACTATATATTTTTACATTAAGCACCAACACTTCAAAAGAAGTATATTTAAAAATAAATTTCTTAGTGGTTTTGAAAATATTACTATAAATTACAGCAACACCTCCCCCTTTGCGTTTTAGACGAGGTTCATGTTTATAACAGTAATCTTGTGGGGTTGACTCATTTAAAGTAATGTAATCGTTTGGTTTTAGCCAGGTTTCTGTCAAACACAGCACATCTAGATTATAATCTGAAATCATATCATTAACTATGAGCGATTTTGAAGTAAGGGATCGAATATTCAGCAACCCAAGCTTTATCATTTGTTCATCTGTATTATATCTGTTTTTTATTTGTTGAACATCAATTAAATTTTTTACCTGACGTTTTTTGGATTTCCAAATTCGAGGAACAGACACAGTCTCTATATGATGATATCTAGGTGAAAGAGGCTCTATGTGATGGGATTTATCTGACCTTGGTGACGCGAGGCCGCTAGCAGACGGTCGGTTTAGCCAGTCTGTCTGCTTCCTGACCTGGGCCCCAGATTGTCATGTTTTAGCTCTAAGACTATGTGCCATATTACTAGAGAGAAGAGCAGCACCATCCCAGGAGGGATGAACACCATCTCTTTTCAACAGGTCAGGCTTGCCCCAAAAACTTTTCCAATTGTCTATGAATTCTATATTATTCAATCACTATCACTGATAATGCTAGCACACATTCGCATTGTGAGATCAACTGTTTTGATTAGAAGGTGTTTTGGATATTTTGTTGTGAGTTTCAGCTATAGTGAATCCTGTCACTCAAACAGTAGAACATGGAGAATCAGAAGGAGTTTTATTGCCTTTATTGTTTACACATTCGAGGAATTGTTATTGGTGACAGAAGCTTCCACAGCACAGACAAAATGACAGTGACTAGACAGGTAAAAGAAATATTAGGGATGCACCGTAATTTTGCCAAAAATTGTATATATAAAATAGTCAAGTCAAGTGTATTTATATAGCGCTTTTCACAATATAAATTGCATCAAAGCAGCTTCACAATATCAATCAAATAACATAATGTTTGTTTCTTAGTGAAAAAACATCCACGTTTGGTAGGGCTGATCAATGGTATCAATGCTTGGTTAATTATTTTGAATATCCCCAACTGAGCAAGCCAAAGGCAACAAAAATATATAAAATAAGTTATATATGTAGTGTGTGTGTCTCTACTTATTAATAATGATGTGCTAAATAATCACACTAAAAGATGATTGGATAGAATAAGGGTTAACAGGGTTCCCTATTGGCTGGTTGGTCACTAAAAAATAATTCAGGGGCTCAGTAAATATCACAGTAATAATTAACTTTATTAACTTAATAAAATCTCTGAATATAATTTACTTGATTAAATTGAACATACCAAATTAATTGACTAAAAATCCAACAGTTAATTTTGTCTAGAATTTACAGTTATATATAAGTTTTTTTTCCCTAAAATAATTGGTTACACTTTATTTTGATGGTCCCTTTTGAACATTCTGGTGACTATAAGTAACTTTTTAACTACATGCCAACTAACTCTCATTTGAGTATTAGTAGACTGTCTGCTTAATATCGGATAATTCTTTATTGTGATGGTCCTCCAACAGACAGTCTACTGACTATAAGTTACTATGCAACTACATGTCAACTTATTCTAACCCTAACCCTACCAGTCTACTAATACTCTTCTAACACTCTAATGAGAGCTAGTAGACATGTAGGTGCAACGTTACTTATAGTCAACAGAATGTGTTAAAGGGACCATCCAAATGAAGTGAAACCAAATAATTTAGTATTTGACTAACCAATTATGTCTTTTAAATAAACTTAATATATTTTTGAATTTTCTATCAAAATATTTGAGAATGGAAAATTAAACAGATCTGTTTCAAGAACCACAAAAATTACTTAATTCAAGTCAATATTATTAATATATTTAACACACTTAAAACAATACACCCCTCCCCCACCCTCTGACGTGACGACTCAACGGTTGAGCGAGCGCGGGCTGTTTGAACTCTTCAGTCTCCAGAAGAACAGTTCTTCTCTTTTCTTCTCAGTGTCGCAGAATGGGTGCATTTCCTCTGTGAAATTCAGGTCTGTGTATGTTTTATTTTATCTATAAAATCATTACTGTGCTTTAAATCATTTTATTTAATGCAAAACAACATACAGAGGCGTAATGTGACACCTAAACGAGAGTCGCGCCTGTCTTTTCGCGTGATTGAAACGCCTTACATAAAACACACGACTTTATTCCTAATGATAATGAATATAATTAATTTGGATGATAAAATGTCCTCAGAACTGTGCACTGTATGTTTATTGGCCGGTTAAGGAGTCAGTCGTGTCGCAGGATCTCTTGGCTGAGTGAAACGCAGGACGGCAGTCTGAAGTTCGAAGTTCACCCGCAGAGCCACGAGAACCAGCGCTGATACGGTGGATATTGGATAAAGACCTGTTGATTACTGTTGAATTAGGCTACCTGAATGTTTAAATGTTTCATTTTTACTTCTAAAATGTTTGTTAAAGCTGCAGTCGGCAAGTCTGGCAGATTGAGTGGACTT
The DNA here is from genome assembly GCA_030578275.1 of Meda fulgida. NCBI lineage: Eukaryota > Metazoa > Chordata > Actinopteri > Cypriniformes > Leuciscidae > Meda > Meda fulgida. Next base: position 52,602,810 of record CM060622.1, read on the forward strand.
AGGCAAAATTTTGAATGTTTACAACTCTCGTGGCCCTCCCCCACTATCAACGAATACCCTCCCACCGAGTTCGTGCTCGTCAGTGCGTGTGCACCTTGAACCTGCCCAACAAGTGCTAACATTAGCTATCCATAACACATTTGGGCAAACATACTTAGATTACTAACATAACACTAAGAAATAAAGTAACTGGTTGATAAAGCACAATTACCTGTCGAGAAGAAATGTTGCAAGCTCTGGATCCAGCTTGAACCCAATTAAATCACGTAAATCTCTCCACCTTTCAAATGCCAATCCAATGTTGATCCTGGTTTTATTACGGGCACGGTCGCTTTCTTTCTTTACTTCTTTCTTTTCAACAGGTGTTCTCTTTCCTGTGTTGTTTTTGACCTCCTAGCTCTTGAAGTTAACTGAGGAATTGGAATCTTTTCCACCATCACTCTTCGTTACTGCGCGAACTTCAGGCGTGTGCATGTGATTGTAACGTGTGCGAGGGGTGGCGTTTGCACGACCTGTGATTGACAGTCAGATCTCACACCCCCCTGCGCTGATTGGACCCGATGAACCTGGAGCGGTGGATTTTTGCAAAACAAATAACACGCTCCAGGTGGAGTTAGAAGCTCGGGTTTTTTCTAAAACCATGATAAAAAAAAAAGTTGCCGACGGCAGCTTTAAATGAGTTTAAATATAGGCAATATTGTACGTTAAAACAGTGTAAAATATGCTGTATTGCTGTACTCATCGACAATAAAGGCCAGTCATGTATACTGGTGGTTGTATGGAATACTATTTTACAAAGGTTTGGAGGAAATAAAATGGCTAATATTACTCATAAATATTGTTTTTTAAATGTTTAAATGTTAAATTATTTCTACTCAATTTCATTTGTTAATGTATCAGATGCAGTGACTCAGATTTACTTAATTTACTTGCATTTACTCAATTTTTATATTTCATTGATTTCACAGCTTTAAAATTTCTTTGGGCGTAAAAATGTTTCACAAAAAAAATGAGTAAATCATGGTTACACTTTTGGAGTGTGTGCTGTGTGCGCCCTCTGTCGCAACTATCAGTTCATGTATGTAAGGCCAGCGGTAAGTCGTGTGATTGAGAGCTCTGTAATTCTGTCTGTAATTATCTGTCCAGGAAATGTTAAGTCAAGTCAAGTCAAGTCATCTTCATTTTATATAGCGCTTTTAACAATGTAGATTGTTTCAAAGCAGCTTTATAGAGATAAACATATAATTTAAGGTAACAGAGATTGTTTTGGCTTTATAGCGGTTCTTGAATAATGTTATTTTCCAGCTAAAGTTAGTTTTGATTGATTCACTTCCGTTGAAATGATCATTTGTTATTAAATTAGGGGCCGCTAAGACGACGCCGTTCTCTCTGAAGAGACTTGACAAATGAAAGGTTTGCATCAAAGAGCACACCCAGGTTCCTAACCGACGACGAAGACTTGACAGAGCAGCCATCAGGCCATCACACGCTGTTATCGACACAATTCACACAGAGCGCCTGCTGAAGTACAGTAGCTGACGACGTTTGGTCTGGGTGCGTTTTATAGCTTCCTGGTCCTTCTGTCAAGCTATTAGACTGAGTTCACACACACGCTTCAGACGTAATCACGCAGAGGCATTCCCAAAGCATCCTTAACCAGTGCTAAATCCCTCGAAAGGGAACTCACTGTTCCTATAGAGATGGAGACTTAATATAATGAAATGCATCAACAATTTTTTTTTTAAGCAGTATTCCTCGTCTGTAACTGAGAGTGATGAGAGAAATCAGACTGAAATACTGAAGTACCTGCGGCAGGGCAGACGTGTTTACCACCGGGGTTTCGTGGCAGTAGATTACACTGGTTCAGATTCTAGCTGGATTTTATTCGTACCTGTCTTTAATGGCAGGCCTGGCTGAGTGAGACCAGCAGTGCTTGGATAAACTAATATCAGATTAGTGGCAGAAGGACAATATTAAGCAAATCTCCCACGCAACAGTTTAAGTGTCACTTGTGTTTTCACCTCCCAAGCTCTGACAAAGTCCAATGAAATTCTGTCATTGTGAGGGAACGAGAAAGGAAAAAAGAAGTACGGAGGGAAAAATAGATCAATATTTAATTTTCTCTGCTGGTGAAATGTTCAGCGCCTAATCAGCAGGGATTGGGAAGTTGACACCAAGAATGTCAATTAGATGAGAGTCTCGTGTTCATCTCTCCTCTTCATCAGTCACTTTACCCTTGAGGTCAAACCCAGGGTTCAAAAGTCAAATGTTTGCTAACTATTCTGTTAGATAGGCCATTTACATTGGAGTTTTGGAGGTTTCCACTGATCTGGTATCAGACGAGAGGACAAACTAGGACTAGCACTTGTGGTACATCCGGGTTCGTTTGATGTCAGAGTTGGCATCATTTGGTTTTGTGCGTGTTCTCACTCACTGTCCTGACTAGCGGGACGGACGCACTGCTAGCAGAGCGAATGTACTGCGCATTTCTGATGGCCTTCCCTTACGAAAAAGAAGTTTATTCAAGTATACTAATAGTATACTTGATTTAAACTAAAAAAAAATAAGAAAGTATACTTTCAGTCTAATTTGTATATACTTTTCAGAAAAATCCTTTAAGTATTTCTCAGAAATGTACTTAAAATTGCACTTAAGTATACTTGAATTTATACTGACAGAAAGGTCTAAGTATATTTGGCCTACGTGTACCTATCTTTTGATCGAGATATATTTAAAAGTATAGTTAAGTTTTCTCAGTATACTAGGCTTTTTAGTTGTGTTTAATCTTTGGATTGAGTAGCCTATTAAATACTTTTTTCACATAGTTTTACATATTGTCTTATAAACTTACATTGTGTGAAAATATTGATTTATAAAGAAACAGATATGTCCGTATTTCTGAGAATCTGACTGAGAATTTGTGTAGGCCAGTCCACTGGTAGTGTACTTAGGAATTTACTTCAAATCTACTCTACTTTTCCCTGTCACTAGCTGCATGGACCCTTATAATCGGATTGACGGCTCAATCGGACTAAAAAGCCTTCATGAAGAAGGCTTATCATTAATCGATCCGATTGGAATTTCGATCAGATTGAAAAGGGTGGTTTATTCCTTTTATAATCCGATCGAGAGAACATGTAAACAGTTGATCGGATTGAAAACTGAAACTAAAAGGACTGCGCATGTGCAATGACGTTGAAATAGCGTAATGAAGTGTGACGCACGGAACGAGCTGTTCTTCCTGTTGAATAAAGTTTCATATAAATGAGTGTTCCGTTATTAAAAAATTCTCAGTTCACTCTGCGTGTGTGAAGTGAAGCAGGACAACGATGCACCAGTGCTTATTTCAGATTCTCATCCACGGGCGACTGGTTTTGGGTGCGGGGTTTTACTGCGTGATCAATATAAGCAGCACGGCAAAACGGTTCATGCTCATCATCTCCAAATCATGACCAGAGACGGATACATATTAAGTCTGCTTAAAATAAAGAACCAATAGAGGAGAATAGTTATGCGCAAACTGGGGCATATTCGTGCAGTTTGTGCATGTCAAAAAAATCAATTCCGATTTGAATCTTGTGACATATAAACTCGCACATCAAGCCAATTACTTTATTTATCGTTCATGTAAACACTGTGTTTGGATTCTTAAAACGGATTGATTTCATTCCGATTGAACCATGTAAACGTAGCTACTGACTGAAACTTCAGGCTATCAGTGTTTTCACAGCTATACGGTGGGGGGCGCTATTACACATCTTCTGAAAGAGTACTGAATCTCCGGATCAAAACACAGGAGAAGAAGCTGAAACAAGTGATAGATTGCTCAGGCAAATGTAAAATAACTTGATCATCAATATTAAAAAGCATATAAATCAAAACTGCCTAATGTTACTGAATGCCATGTCGACCCAGGACGAGCTACAGGACTGAGAAGCTTTGAGGTGTTGAAGGACTTGATGGACTCGATCGACTCCATCTGTGTTTGATCATCGCTCTGAATCCCATCCGGACAAGTATTTGACAAAAATGCAATTTTCTCAGCTTTTTGTTTAAAGTGTTCAGGCTGGAAGATAGAATAAAAATGTTTTTATAGTAAAAGTGCAGTTAAATGTATATTTCAAGTATAAAAATTAATACCTAAATAGGAACATAGTAGTATACCTAAAGTGCAAAAATAATAAATAAATGGTAAACTATATGATGTTATGATGTTATATTCACTTAAAGAAAACTTACAAGTATACTTGCAGTATAAAACTACTAAACTAGTTGTTTACTTGATGTATACATAACGTGTGTTTTCATAAAATAATGAAAAAAGTACTACTAGTATTAAAATAGTTAACTACTAGTATTATATACTTCCCTTGTAGTACATACACAGTATAAATGAGAAACGTAGTTGTGAAATTGTAACTTTTTATATACTAAAAGTGGGCCAATTTAGTCTCAAGCAGTATTGAAAGAGTACACTTAATTGCTAGTTCCCATTCCTAATCATTATATTTATTTTTTAACCATTTTAAACAACCCTTATACACTGTTTTTTTTTATGTTTTAAACAGTTTCTGCCTTAAATGAATAATTTGTTTAAACTAATAGATTGTTAGCTAACTGTGGTAATTGTATATGTACATTTCTGAAATACATATCTTGGACAGTCCCCTTTGATAACAGATCACTCTAAATTGTAATGTAGACATGCATGCATTTTCTGTAAAGCTTCTTTGAAACTATATGTATTGTGAAAAGCGCTATACAAATAAATGTGAATTGAATAGAATTGAAATGTCACCTATAGAGAGACCAGGGCCATAACAAGTCCACCTCAATATTAGAAATGTCCAAATTGTCCCCCACAATATTTGGCACTTCTCCGCTGCTCTCCATTATGCAGTGATCTGTGTGTTATTAGTAGGACAAAAAGGTTTTACAGTTACATTTTTAGTCTGGTCTGCCTCAGCGGTCTGGCAGTGCTCGTCAACGTCAAAATGATGGAGATGCCCAAACAAATCTAAGTAGGCGGGGTTTACTGGTCACAGAAGCAGAGCCTGGATTCCAGTGCGAATCGTCAGTTTAACGTTGAAAGAGAGTTAGGTAAGAAGAGAAACATTAATACATGTCAAATGTCAAACGATCGACAGTAACATCCAGTGATGCGAACTACTTGACTTTTCTCCTCAAATATGGCCGTTTTGAATGGAAAATGTGCACTTATGTGACTCATGGAATTCCTAACTTTGTGTGTGAAGAGACAAGTTACATACAAATACAAGTACATATGTGCATATTTTAAGCAAACTAATGCACATTTTTTTTTGCATATAGTTAAAAATGATTATTTCCCAACTACAATTAGAATAATAATTTTGTTCACTGTTCTGTAGGCTTTATAAAAAGTTGGTCCCCACCCAATGTTCAAGACATGGTTATGGCCTTGACACACACACACACACACACGACACTACAAGTATCTTGTTTGTGCCTGTACTTGTCAAAGACCACTGGTCATTAGCGAGACAGGAAATGAGGCGCACACAGGAAGTGAACAGCTTTTCAACTGCTCTGATTTAATGTTGATTTAAGTGTTCGGCAGCTGTGAGAAACAACAAGCAAAACGAGTGTACTTTGTGATGCTTTAGTGCATTTGAGCATCATTGACGAGTAGAGTCTGAGTCTGACGTTTATGTTGTTTTGCTTCTTTTGTCTCTATTTCTCTTTCTCTATATTTGAGTTTGTTCTTAAATTTACCAACATATTCTTTCGCTCCTTCACTTTCAGTTATTCTTCGCTTGTGCTTTTTCAAAAACTATACAGCCGTCCACAACTAGCTCCAGAAAAAGAGCCTGCAACCCTTCTCTCCTTGCGGTCCTCCACTTCACTGCAGACGGCAGGATCTCGGCAGAATGAGGCACAGAAGAATATTTGACTGAGGGCCACAAACGCCCTTGTCCAACATGCTTTAGGAACTGCCTGATGATTTCTGCAGCTGTGATTCATCTGGAATTATTCCCCGTCAGATCCTAAACCCACAGATTGACGCTCATCTCCTATGGGAGCTCAATTTAACAATCCCTTTCACTGTCACCACTGAAGAAAATGCCCGTGGCTCTGTCTGTTAGCTGTTATTTATTTCTCTCTCTGTGTTTTTATGTTTCTTGTGCTGCTCCTGAGGGTTCTCGATCATTGATTTCTCGATCATTAATTTCCCACAGATTATGTCATAGTCTACTCAGCACAGAACAGCCAATCACAGCAGCAGAAATGCGTTGGAACAGGGTTTCTATTAATGTTCTTAAGAATTAAAAAAATAAAAAAAATAAAGTAAAATAATAAAAAGCAGTAATGTCATAGCCTGACTATTCATTATCCAATCGAACCCCTGTGGAAAAAAATCTAGTCCTGCTCTGCATTTATTTCCAGCTGATTATATTTCACTTGGGAAATGACCTTAAGGTATAGTTTGTTTTGGCTGAATGTTTTCAAATGTTAATGATGTGTTGTTTTGTATTTCTGTATTTCAAATGTTTGGATAGGGCTCTTAAATGATCTATGGATGAAATGTAACGTGTTCTCCGTCCAGCATCAGCTCACCGCTGTCAATCAACACCGCCGACATTTACAGCACAGCTCTTGATATGTCAGTGTTGGTGTTCCGCAGGTGTTTCTGTCTCGGGTCTCCAGGGAACATGCAGGGATGAGAGTGGATAAGGTTGGAACTGTCGTTCTGTCTTCATATTGCACCGGCAAAAACTGTGGAAAGATTCAGAAAATGTTCATTATCATCAATATTTCAATTGTCACTTATTTGATTGTAGGTTCATATTGCAAATGAAGCATGCATATGAATCAGAGAAGGGTTTTAAGATCCGTGAGGATTAGCCTTTCCCAGTGTCTCGGGTCTCAGGCAGGGAAACACTGGATGAATTATATATATATAGGGCATTTTATAGTAAGGTTGACTTTACAAAGGCTTAGTTATTATTATTATTTCTGTAAAAACATTACTGTTTAAAGCTTTAAAATACTTTGAAAAAGTTTGGAATGTTTGTTGTTTGAATTGTGTTGTCAAAAGTAGCGGTATTAGGGTACCAAGTTGATACTGAAATTGTAAAAATGTGCTGTTCCTTCCGGTATAAAACGCTACAGGGTTCTGCGCGTATTTGTGTTTGCGCTGCAAGGATTGTCAGAGGTTTCGTTCAAAGCGTGTTTTTGCAGCGTTGAGCTTTGTAGCCAATCACAGAGATATCTGTTGAGCTCATGAGCACAGTGGCCAATCAGAAGTGTTTAAGTGTTAGTCAGAACCCTCATTCTGTAAAACACAGCATAAAATTCACACTACTTTTGGTCTCAAATTATTTAAAAAATATATACTCATATTTAACATGACATTTGCTACAAAATAAAAGCATGTTGAGGAGCCCTGCTCTAGCCAATGCCCTTCAACTAACTACAACTGGCCTTTAAACTCATAATTAACTCTGCCACATTTTAACTTTAGAAACGTGTGTATGTGTTAATCATCCGACCTCTGCAACAGTGTTCAACACACACAGCAGTGAATAATCACCTACAAGCATTTAATTAGTTGAGCTTCAGGCGGGGAGAGAGAGACAGACAGAGACAGAGAGAGAGAGAGACAGACAGACAGACAGAGAGAGAGAGAGAGAGCCAGAGACAGAGAGAGAGAGACAGACAGACATCAAAGCAAATTTAAAAGTGCTGGCTAATGCTAATCGCAAATTCTCTAAGATCATTATTCATGTCGGCACTAAAGATGTTCGACTCTGCCAGTCGGAGATCACCAAAATTAATATTAAAGAGGTGTGTAAACTCGCAAGTACGATGTCAGGCACTGTAATTTTCTCTGGCCCCCTTCCTGTTCGCAGGAGTAATGAGATAGTTAGCAGATTGGCCTCACTCAATGGTTGGTTGTCTAAGTGGTGTCCGTTGAATAATATAGAATTCATAGACAATTGGAAAAGTTTTTGGGGCAAGCCTGACCTGTTGAAAAGAGATGGTGTTCATCCCTCCTGGGATGGTGCTGCTCTTCTCTCTAGTAATTTGGCTTATAGTATTAGAGCTAAAACATGACAATCTGGGGCTCAGGTCAGGAAGCAGACAAACTGCTGTACATGCTACCATTAGGACATATCATTAGGAAACATGGAATTAGCTTTCACTGTTATGCCGATGATACTCAGCTGTATATTTCTTCAAAACCTAACGAAACTTACCAATTCACAAAATTAACGGAATGCATAGCTGATTTAAAAAATTGGATGACTAGTAATTTTCTACTACTAAACTCTGAAAAAACAGAGATTCTAATTATTGGACAAAAAACTTCCACATAATATAACTTCATAACTTCCACGTAATAACCTAGAATACTGTCTAACACTTGATGGCTGCTCTATTAAGTCTTCGTCGTCGGTTAGGAACCTGGGTGTGCTCTTTGATAGCAATCTTTCATTTGAAAGTCACGTGTCTAGTATCTGTAAAACCGCATTTTTCCATCTTAAAAATATATCTAAATTACGACATATGCTCTCATTAACAAATGCGGAACAATTAGTTCATGCTTTCATGACATCAAGGCTAGATTACTGTAATGCTCTACTGGGTGGTTGCCCTGCACGCTTAATAAATAAACTACAGCTGGTCCAAAACGCTGCAGCTCGAGTTCTTACTAGAACCAGGAAATATGACCATATGTTCTGTCAACACTGCATTGGCTGCCTATTAAACATCGTATAAATTTTAAAATATTGTTGATTACTTACAAAGCACTAAATGGTTTAGCTCCGCAGTACTTGAGCGAGCTCTTATCGCATTATAGTCCTTCACGTCTATTGCAATCTCAAAATTCGGGCCAGTTGATAATACCTAGAATATCAAAATCCACTGCTGGCGGTAGATCCTTTTCCTATTTAGCACCAAAACTTTGGAACAGTCTTCCTACCATTGTCCGGGAAGCAGACACACTCTGTCAGTTCAAAGCTAGACTAAAAACAGATCTCTTTGACCTAGCATACACATAATATATTATAGACTTCTATAATTCAATGTTAGGCTGCATAGATTAGGTCAGCCGGAACTGGGAACACTTCCCTTAAATCGTGATGTACTCGTTACATCATCATAAGAAGAATGGCATCTACGCTAATTTTAGTGTCTTTGTTTATCCCGAGGTTTTCCCGCAGCCAGCTTCATTTTTTAGTTTTTCAATAACCACGCATAAACAATATTCTCTCAAATTCAAACATGTACATTTATGTTGCTCACATATTATGGTAGCCCTGTTTGTGCTATATAGAGTGAATTTACACCTTTGCCATTAACATGTTTGTAAATAACTGAAAAAAACACAAATGTAAGGGCATGTCAGAACATCCCAATGGCCCCAAAAACACCTCAGACCCCAGAGGGTTAATGTGGTGGATTCCCTATCCCCTTGTCTATTGAGTGTTAAAAACCTCTGCAAAACACCTGTGTACATCTTAGCTTTTTCATGGTGATCCAGGTCAGCCCTGTGCAAAATATTTCTTATAGTCATGTCCAAGTCGTTCTCCACAACGTGTTGTATAGACTCACGGGTGTTAGAGGATTTCAGCTTATCCAACTGGTGTTGGGGGACTAAAAACATGTTCTCAGCATACTTCATCACCAAACTTATTTAGATGTAACCAAACATTGGTTATAAAGGGAACTGCGACACTTAACAACGGTAATAAAAATCGTCCTTGTTGATTGATTAACCGTCTTTTACGTCTAACTCCAACCTTTTTAGCTGCGACAATTTTGATCTCGCTTCTTCTCTTCAGTTTCTGATATTGTTGTGGTGATAGTGGAATATTACCATGGACTACGTTGAGAGCTACTTCACACAATGTCACAATGAGCTTGTCTGTGGTGGCCTCTAAAATAACGCGTCTTTGTTTAGGCGTGGCTTTTAATAACAATTTTAAAAGAGGTAGGTTTCTTAAAAGTCTTGCAGACATTTTCAAATCTCTCTGTCAATGATTTCTTTTCTGAATGTACACAAATGCATATTGTGACAGTATATCTGTTCTGAGACGGTACTGCTCTGGTGTTTTCGCTGTAAAGTCAATCAAAAGGTAGAAGAAAGAAAAGAACATTTCCATAAAGAAATTTGTGTTTCTGGGGTACATCTGACGCGCTAACACATTAATTTGGGTATTGTCTCTGGGCTTTTTAAACAATACCAAATAATTAGTGTTCAAGCTGATGGTCCTGCTGGATTTACCTTGAAAAAACAAGTTTTGTACAATATACAATGCACTCAAGCTTTTGTGGTGAACATACTGCGTGAACACGCGTTGAACTTCAGAATTGCTACTAGCATCGTTCATAACATCATCCAGTATCAAAAAAGGTGTCTTGTTGGTGGGGAACAAACGCTCGTCATTCAGGGTCTGTGGGATACCTTCAATAAATTTAATATCATACAGTTTCAACAATTCATCATACAAAGGTTGCCAGCAATCATAAATGTACACAATGTTTTCAATATTTTTAGAAATTACACTTTTAGCATTTTCCAACAACATTTTTACAAAAAATGTTTTTCCTGAACTAGAAGGTCCGCTTGACACACATGAAAATGGATGTTGAAACCTGAAATCAAACCATCTGGGACTAGCAACCCTCGATGACCAAAAACATGGTCAGTAGCCATATGGTAGTGTGGTAAGATCAGGTAGCAAAACGCGCTTGTACACAATTTTGAATTTTTTCACAACTGACTTGTTGTGTAATGTGAACTGCTTTTTGTTCCTCACTATACTGTCGGTATGTGCGAGAATGTGATTGCTTTCATCCCTCCCCCACACATACTGATCAACAAGTTCAATTAACGAGTCTAGCCTAATGGTCTCAGAGTTCACGCCATTCAGAGTGATACCCTTGGCCTTCATACAGACCTTACCCTTAGCAGTTCGATACCAGTAACTTTTTGGACCACTTGAAGAAAATTCCAAAATATGGTCTCCATCCCCAACTTCATCAGTAAGCTCACCAAGGTATGGTCCTAGTGGGTTTCGTATTCACCGTCTTTAAATGTGAAAATCAGACTATCTGTATCGCAATAAAGTAGTCTATCACCCAACCTGTCCATAAGATCATAAAGCTCTAACCGTGCATGCGCTGTTGTAAAAGCACCAAGAAAGACGTTAATGTCACGTGTCTGGACTCCTTTCCCATCAGCGTAAGCCCACTGAACAATTGCAACAGTGTCTGACACAAATGAGAAATACTTGATGTCATACTCTGTGCCAAAAAATGTGTCAGGCAAACCGTTCAGGGTCTGTTAGTATTTGGGTTGTCGGCAATTGTTCTCTCATAGAGAACCGTCCCCATAATGAGTTAAGAAGTAGCTTCATAATGGATCTGCGTGCAGCATTAAACTCAATCTTGTCCAGATTCATTTTAATCCCTTCTTTCTCAAAGTAATCTCTAACATAAGATTCTTTGTCGGCGTCACGTCATTCTCCGCAACTTTGTGGTACAGTTTTAATGCGTTCGTACGACCACCGAATAAAGCCTCGCGTGGTTTTAATCTTTCAAAGTGTTTGTAAGTGGACACGAAATCCATCACTGCTGTGTCGGTCTGTTTAGCGCGGACCCAATCACATTCCCAAATCACCTCGACCTGAAGACCGTACGCACGCTCCAAAATTTCAATCTTTTCATCCCATTGTCTTCTCAGAACACCATAAGCCACTTTTGATAACGGGTTTATATCATTGGGGTTATAACAGCGCTCACACCCATGAAAAAAACACCCGAGAAATTCGAATGCTTTTTTCACAACACCGTCATCATAGAAGCCGTCCACATAGTATTTCTCAAATGACGCCTCACCACTGTTTAGGGCATGTTGAACATCTATGGACCGCGATTTTCAGACAAACTCAAGCCATTCAATTGAGATGTTTGAATAAGTCTTGTTCTGGTTGGTGTATGCATTGTTACATGTCAGAGATATTGTGTCTTTTGGCATGTAGTGTGTTTTATACGTAGCCATACATTTTGCTGCCAAAGTGGTGTAATTAAATGGATCAAGGCCTGTACACAAAACAAATTCATCGCGGTACTTCAGGCAAGCTTCTCTCAGCAAAACGACATTGTTTTTACCATAAAGCGCCAGTTCTTTTTTAAAATCGAACACTTTGTCAGATATGGTATTGTACCAGTCATCAAACGCAGCCCTGTCTTGGTTCGACATCGTCGCATACCCGTAAAATTTCTTGTCAGGGTACGGGCCTATGTAGTTGTCATTTTCAATGCGGTTAAAGTGGTGCGGAAAATAACCCTTCTCTGCATTTGTCAAATTAAAAGTAACAGGTGTCTTGGCCAGACGCATGGGGATGAATGAGTATGAATCAATAAAACGTTGCTTGAAAGCAATGTCATACATTAAGATTAGCCTGCAGCCTTGCATCGTGATTTTAGGAGCAATCCACATCTTAGTAAAGTATTCCAAAAGTATGAAATTGTCAAATCCGGATGCGTTATGCGCAATCCATATGTAATTAAGGTAACGTGGTTGTCTGAATTTTTTAACGAGACGATCCACACAATTGGGCCCTTCAGCCAGAAATTCTTCGCCATTAAACGTGATAGCACATACAAAATTGGCAACTTGTTTACCATTTTCATAACGGGTCTCAAAATCGTAGAAAATGTAACGATCGTTTGGTGTCTCCGGCTTAACTGGCTGAATAAAACATTGATGTACACCACCGGTAACCAAACTCTCACCACAGTGCACACAACGACTCTGCAGAGCATTGATGGGGTTTGGGTTTATCACCGCTGACATGGTAACGTCTATTACATTTTCCACAGTATTTGGTGACATCGCACTGCGCGTATTGCATACCTTGAGGCGTTTTTTTATGCATCTCAAAACAATAGTCAGATTTACAGTAACGCAGATAGTCAATCGCAATGTTTTGGCTTTTTGGGTTGTTTATGACATTCTGGTGCATTACAGACATCAGAGACATACCGACATCTGTGATCTCTCCTACAGGTGAATCCTTGATAGCAGTACACACACATATGGTGTGCCAATTAACGTGCATAGATTTTTAATAATAAAATAATGATTGTCATGCAGGTACAAAAACATTGTTTTAGGATGTGGATCATCTGTGTTTGTATACTTCTCCAAAACACCTGTATCAGGCGACAACTATTTTAACATTTAGCATGTGTTCAAACCGTCTCATGTCATTAAAAGCTATCTTGTGTTGATCTGCATATCCAGCTGACTTCTGCAATGAAGATGCTACAGACTCTAGCTCTACGTGTGGTTTCTGGGGGTTTAGGAAATGAGCCAGGCAGATTGCAAAACAAAGATTGTTTGAAATGTTCGTTGGACAGAACAGATTAAGTCTGTTTTTGGTAATTACTTCATTGTGGGCGAGATCACGTATTTTTCGATAAGCACCACCACGTTTACTTCTTGCTACCGACACTCTTAAATTCAATCTCTCATCAAACTGGACATCAGAATTGCTTTGCATTCTTTTTTCAAGATCGTTTATAAATGGATCTACACTGTAACCATTGCTACCCGACAAAAGTGTACCAACATCTGATGTCAAATTCGGACCCCTCAAGGGTATTAAACTATTAAAATTACAAATGACTTACTTTTAGCTTCAGTCCAAGGCTGTATCTCAATACTAGTTCTACTCGATCTTAGAGCTGCGTTCGACACTATAGATCATAAAATACTCTTGGATCGACTACAAAACTACACTGGTGTTCAGGGACAGGCATTAAGCTGGTTTAGATCTGTAACGATCCACACACGGGGAAACAAGGGTAAGTTCCAAAAGCAGTAGTTTTATTAGGGATAATCCAAAATCGTAAACCAGTCCAAAGCAAGGGTCAAAATCCAAAAGGCAATCCAACTTGAACAGAAACAAAACAAGAAGCAAGGAAACTGGATGACAGAAGTAGCGTGATACATACAAGGACTCAGTGACACATACTGAAACAGACAGGTTTATATACACAGGTGTAAGGACTGGGCGAGGGGTGAATCTGAATAACTAAATACATCCTAGCTAAAATCCCAAAGCCTTCAGGCCCAAAAAGCCTGGATGTAAATTAACATACACACACACACACACACAAAACCACACGCATCCCCCACAAGGGAAGCCCGCTCCGGACAGAGCGCGGTGTCCAGTTACGAGACATTTTTATGACTGACTGGAATGTCCCACAGAAGGGGGTTCTAAAAGAGAAAGAAACTTTTTTTTTAAAAGACATTTAACCAGATATATTCAATGTGTTTTTATGTGTGTCCATTTGCCCATGTCACATTGGAATGACTATGATTTTATCGTAGCTTAAAGTGAATTATAAATACCTTCAATATGCATTTTCAAAATAACTGTCTATTCCCATAACTTGTACACATAGTTCTGGACACCTCCAGAATGCTTTCGGTGTGATCAATCAGAATACGTACAGTAATATCCGGTTAAATATAGTTTATTATGTTTTCCATCTTTGGAGTGAAAAGAGACCAAAACCAACATCACTGGTGTTCTTAGATAACAGCGTTTACGACCCAAAGGAATGTTCACAGAACTGTGACTCTCTCTGAATTCTAACCAAGGAGGAGAAATGAATCCTGTATTCATATATATATATGTATACGCTATTATATATCCACTTGAGAATTGTATGAACAATGTATCTAAGTTCCCTATTTCATGAGTTGCCTTTTTGTGGTTTGGTCTATGTTTCTCGACAACTCTAATGGAATAATGTTTCAAACTTTGCCAACTAATGTTTAACCAAATCCATTTGTGGCAAGTTTGGTCTCGATAAACTCCAATCTTCGTTCCCCATTTGTTAATTGACATTACATTTTGCTAAACTTTGTGACACATTAGTATTATAAGAAGTGTGAAGATTCTTCTCTTAAACACCCAATGGAACTAGAGATTTAAATGCCTGGTTATACCACAAAGGATCATAAAATCTCCCTCCAAAGGGACAGCTCCTGATTGGACCCTCTTCCAAAAGAAGGCGGAAACGTCAGGTCTTCAAAAGGACTGAACACCAGTTTATCTCTCTTTTAAAGGCCTCGGCAGGAGAACAAGTCGGGTGGAGCAGACGATGGGTATAGTAGCCATGTAGATGCATAGAGACAAATGACCCAAATCAAGATCAGGGTTAAAACAGATTTATTCAAGCCATCTAACTCTTCTCACCTTTATTTTCCTTTGACTTCTTTTCCGTTAAAAGTCTCGGTTCTAAGTTAAGTTTTGCTGCAAAGTTTCGTTTAAACGTTTCAACTGCAACGCGCTTCCAACTTCAAAGACTTTCATCCAGCTGCCAACACACCATGTGATTGGCTGCCCAAGATCTAGCAGGCACGAGGAGACCGCCAGCCAAGCAACGGACCCGGGAAACCCCCTTTACACCGACAAAAGGGGATCCCCAAAGCAACGCAAGGACAAGCAAGTAGCCTCCAGACTCTTAACTGAACTGGTGCATTGATATAAAATTGAATTACCCGCCTAAGAAACGAAAGAAGGGTAAAATTAATTATTGATGGTTCGTTCAGGTTGTGTCTTATAAGTGCATAGAATCTTGGGATTTCACCTCACTCTTAAACTTATTCTGCCTTACTCTTTTTCTTTCTGCAACTTGTATGAATGCGTGTGTTTGTGTTAGATATTAGTTTTATGTGTTAGTCTTATAATCAATAAAGTATTGTTTGTATTTGAAAAGAGAAGCATTACTTGTGTTATGTGCTTACGAATTTATTGTCTTGAACTACGACCTAAGCTACTTATGCTTTTACCCTTGAATTATTTCTTAATTTAGCTGTTAGCTGGGAATTAGTCTTTCTTGGCCAGGAAGATATTATATTTCCTAGAATTAATAATTGCTTATGCTTTCCGTTCATTGGATGAACTGATAAAATGATCATACTATTGATTCTGCTACAGTAAATTCTGAAAATAATTAAATTATTAATTATTGATCATAATCCGTTATGAATAATAATTAGTCATATTTATATGTGCGTACAAACGCTACACAGGGAATCGAAAATGATAATGGGGAATTGGCTGAGTGCAATGATCAGTGATAAGGAACAGCTGAGTGCAGTGATGAGACAAAGGATCGTGGGAAATGTAGTTCATAAGTGAAGGACATCTAGTGGCCATCAGGGGAACACAAACCCAACACTGTGACAAGATCGTACTTATCAGACCGTCACCATTTTGTCTGTTTAAATGGGGAAAAATCGAAGATAACGTCAGGAGACTATGGAGTGCCGCAAGGATCAGTGTTAGGCCCTCTGCTACTCTCAATATATATGCTGCCACTTGGTAATATTATAAGAATACATGGAATTAATTTCCACTCTTATGCTGATGATACTCAATTATATATTTCAGCACGACCAGATGAAAACACTAACTCATCTAAATTGACAGAGTGTCTTAAAGATATAAAATGCTGGATGACGTGTAATTTCCTGCTATTAAATTCAGATAAAACGGGGGTATTACTTATTGGTCCAAAAAACTACCAACAAAACCTCTTACAATACAACTTTAATCTAGAAGGATGTCCTGTTACTTTATCCACTACAGTAAAAGACCTGGGTGTTATACTAGACCACAACTTATCTTTTGAAAATCATATTTCATATGTTACAAGAACAGCCTTTTTCCACCTTAGAAACATTGCTAAGCTACGTAACATGCTATCTGTTTCTGATGCAGAACAGTTAGTTCATGCATTCATGACCTCGAGACTAGATTACTGTAATGCTTTATTAGCTGGTTGTCCTGCATCCTCAATAAACAAGATACAGTTAGTCCAAAATGCAGCCGCTAGAGTTCTTACTAGTTCAAGAAAATATGATCATAAAACACCAATTTTATCATCTCTACACTGGTTACCTATTAAGTTCCATATCAATTACAAAGTATTACTGCTGACCTATAAAGCCCTAAATGGTCTAGCTCCTGTGCATTTAATGGACCTTCTATCGCCATACAATCCATCGTGTTCTCTTAAGATCACTAAATTCGAGGCTTCTGGTCATTCCTAGTATATCTAAGTCCACTAAAGGAGGAAGGGCGTTCTCACATTTAGCTCCTAAACTCTGGAATAACCTTCCTGATATTGTTCGAGGATCAGACTCGCGGTCCCAGTTTAAAACTAGATTAAAGACGCATCTCTTTAGCCAAGCATTCACATAATGCTTACCTTTTATACTACTGTTGAATCAGATCGAATGCATTAATATTATGAACAGCAGCTATGCTAATAATTTCCCATCTGCTTTTCTGCTGTTATTTCTGCTGGTAAATGGTGTTCGTAGCTCCAGATTGGATCCAGCCTCTCACGGAGACTTCAGATGCCCCAACACTTGCGATGAGACGACTAAACGTCTGTGAAGAGACGACTCAACGCCGGCGATATGTTATGCCCTAAATTAATACATGATTAACTAAATGTATCTTTTCCATGTACATTTCTGATATGCACTTTCTGTAAAGCTGCTTTGAAGCAATATGTATTGTGAAAAGCGCTATACAAATAAATTTGAATTGAATTTTCTCCGCCTAACAGTCTGGAAAACGCCACAATTTCAGAAAGTTTGTTTTGTAAAAATGTTGCAAATGCTGATAAATCTGTACAAGGTATCTCCCGCAGATTTATAAGTGTGTGGATTTCTAGACCATTGAACCGACTCACATTGCCACCCTCTCTTACAAGTGATTCTATATCGCTATCTGTGAGACCCATGTTGGGTGCATCAGGGTTGAGTGTGCGATGTGTCTGGATACCTGTGCCCTCTTCCTGATTGGTGAGAAGATACAAGATGATCAATATCAGAATTTGGTTCTGGAGGATGTTCTGACACCTCTCCTGTGTGTTGGGTATTTACAAAATGCTCAAAATCAATATTTGGTTCAGGACCCTCATCGGACATTGACCTCACAATGTTTAATAATTCTACCAACGTACCAGTTGTAGACTCAGACCTATTCATATCCTCCACAGTCTGTATTAAATAGAGCAATGTTTCTGTGCTATGGGGTGGTGATGGCACAGTGGATAAGACATATGCCTTTGGTGTGAGAGACCTGGGTTTGAATCCACTGTGAGACACCAATGTGTCCCTGAGCAAGACACTTAACCCCTAGTTGCTCTAGAGGCGTGTGACCTCTGACATATATAGCAATTGTAAGTCGCTTTGGATAAAAGCGTCAGCTAAATGAATAAATGTAAATGTAAGTGCTACTGCACTGTTCAAGGGGCACCACACTACCATCGTTTCGTCTAAACCTATCTACCGGACCCTGATCAAAACCACCTAGTTCCCGAAAACGTTCAGGCATTTTTAAATCAGATCTTTTTTATTTATTTATTTAAATCACACTTAAAAACTATGGATAATAAACCCAGTGTCCATACAGTGAAAAAGACAAAGAAAAACCACCTAACCAACAACCATACAGTCATGCTAAAATCACACCCAGTGTGTGGCAAATGTTGAAAAACAAAACAAAAAACATAGTATGCCAAAAAAAAAAAAGTTCACAACTCACCCAAGTTTCTTTTTAAGCATGAGCGCAAGTTGCTTTAACAATTCTACAGTCAGGCTTTGTTCTCTGGCTACTTTTTGAATAGCGCCACTATGCAACCGCTGAGCTGCTATGCATTGTTTTTTTTTATTTTATTTTTTATTTATTTATTTGAACATGTAAATAAAAATATTTTTTTCTAATAATAGAAAAACAAAACAAATGAACAAAGTAAAAACTCCATACTTTCAAAAACTTAAAGACTTCTATTTACATGCACAAAAGGAGGTAGGAAGAAGTAAAACTTATATACTCCTACCCCTATACCATTACAACCATATTTAACGAGATAACTACAAAATAATTAATCTGCGGAGATAATAAATCTATAAACAATGAAAAAATATATTCAAAAAGTTCTAATCACATAATTTAACACCACTAACAGATAAACAGAAACTTTTCCTAGTAGTTCGAAAAATGAGTTTTAAAATTCTACTTTCCCCTTAAGTTGTAACCTCCCTCTCTTTCAAAAAACCTTTTCAGTATATTGCCAGGCAGTAAATTGTTTCTAGCCTTGAACATAATGACCGCTGTTTGAAATTCAACTAAATCAAATAATTTGAATGCTTTTGACTGTAAAAAATAAAGAGTTGGTATGATCCAAATATCCAGAGTTATGAATTATTCTCATTGCTCTTTTCTGTAGTATAAATAACGATTGCAATGAATGTTGATATGTGTTGCCCCAAACCTCTACATAATAATTTAAATACAGTAACACCAATGAACAATACAAAATGTGAAGTGATCTGTAATCCAGAATGTACTTCGCTTTAGCCAGGACTGAAATACTTCTTGACAATTTTGTTTGAATGTGTTTTATTTGAGATTTCCAGCAAATCTTGTCGTCTATAATCACTCCAAGAAATTTTATTTCATATACTCTTTCTATGTTAACACCATCGATCTGTAACTGAACTTGATTACTAAATTTACAATTGCCAAATGTCATGACTTTGGTTTTACTCAAATTTAATGATAATTTATTTAAATCAAACCACTCTTTAATTTTTCTGAATTCTGAAGTGATTAAGTCCAGGAGTTGCTGTAAATTCTGACCAGAACTTAGGATGTTTGTATCATCAGCAAATAATACAAATTTGAGAAATTCAGATACTTTACATATATCGTTAATGTAGAGAATGAATAATTTAGGTCCCAACACTGACCCCTGGGGGACCCCACACGCAATATCCAAACAATCAGATGTGTATTCACCCATCTTCACAAATTGTTTCCTGTCTTTTAAATAACTGCTTAACCAATTCAACACTATCCCCCTGATCCCGAGTCGTTCCAATTTACTGATTAGTATTTCATGATTAATTGTATCAAACGCTTTTTTCTAATCAATGAATACCCCAACTCCAATTTTTTTTTGGTCAATGGTATTTGTAATTTCTTCTATGAGTTCGGTTAAAACTAGAGATATGTTGACCTATTTTTTCTGAATCCAAACTGGCTGTCAGTAAGCAGTTTGTGTTTATCTATAAAATTATCCAATCTGTCATTGAAGAGTTTTTCTAAAATTTTCGAAAATTGTGGCAGTAGAGAGACAGGCCTGTAATTTGAGAAGTGGTGTTTATCTCCAGTTTTATACAGAGGTAAGGCTTTTGCTATTTTCATTTTTGTTGGAAATTGACCAGTCTGGAATGACAAATTAAAGATGTGAGTTAACGGTTTTGCGATCCCCTCAATTACATGTTTTACTATCTTCATATCTATTTCGTTACAATCAGTAGATGCTTTAGTTTTGCATTTATTAACAATATCTATAATTTCTTTTTCTTCTACTGCTTTTAAAAACATTGAACATTGATTTCTTTCAATAATATCATTACATCTGATATGGCTTATCTGTGGCTGAGGAATTTTTCCTCAGCTAAATCTGGTCCAACATTTGCAAAATATTTATTAAAGTTATTGACCACCTCCTCCATGTTATTGATCTTTTTTCTTTATCAATGAAATACTGGGGATAATTAGACTGCTTCGTGCCACTTCTTATAATACCGTTCAATATATTCCATATACCCTTCATATTATTTTTATTATTATCTAATAGTTTACTATAGTATTCTTTCTTACAAGTTCTCATAATCTTAATTAACTTATTTTTTATATTTCTTATATTTATATTCAGCTTCTATAGTTCGGTATTTAATAAATTCTCTATAAAGTGTATTTTTCTTTTTACAGGCATTTTGTAAACCTTTTGAAATCCACGGTCTATCACTATATTTCTGTTTTCTACCATATTTTTTTATCGGACAGTTCTTATCATATAATGATTGAAATAATCTTAGGAATTCACCATATACTTTATCAATATCATTTTCCTTATATATTAATTCCCAGTCTTGTGAAAGCAGATCATCTTTAAATGCAACCATAGACTCTTCTGTCCTGACCCGTCTAAATATAGGTTTGTTGTCTTTTTTAGAAATGTAATTGCTATTGAAAACTGTAAAAACTGGCAAGTGGTCACTGATATCATTTATTAATAGTCCACTCACTGTATTATCTATGTCATTTGTAAAAATATTATCAATCAATGTTGCACAATGGGTAGTAATCCTACTGGGTCTGGTAATTTTGGGGAAAAAGCCCAGACTATACACTGTATTGATAAAATCATCTGTCTTTTTGTGCTTGTTTGGATTTAGCAAATCAATGTTGAAATCCCCACAGATGAACATAACTTTCTGATTTGTTTTTGTAAATTTTTCCTCCATCCAATCCTTAAAAAGATCAATATTAGAACCAGGTGATCTATAAATGCAACTTACAATAACATTTTTCTTTTTTTCCCTACATACTTCTATTGTAACACATTCAAGTAAATCATCCACCACTGTAGACATTTTTTCCACCACCTTATGATGGTTTATTTCTTGGCCCACCTTATGATGGTTAAGTTTCTTGTCTACATACAAAGCCACACCACCCCCATTCTTATGTAGACTTGGAATTAAAGCCTCTTTTGTTTCCCCGTTATTATTTGATTTACGGGACCAGACACCAGTTATCTTGCCAAGAAAGATTTTATTCTTATATGTCAGGAGAGAAACTTCAAGATGTTGTATTCATGCCAGGTCTATGCATTTCCGTGTTTCTCTGAGGTAGTACAGTAAGATTGAGCTTTTATACATCACAGAGAGTCTTACAGCTTCCTTGTAAGGTAACAAAACATGTTGCTCTGAGCTTCTTAAAATTAGAACGTATGTCATACGTACACGTTATGTTTAGCATGTCACAATTCACTTCCATATTAAGAACTATCCTTGTTGTATACATCTGTGATGCACTTACATTGTACACACCCCATAGCAAAATATAGCTTCCCCCTGTCTGACATATGATCCTCCCATGGATCCATGCTATCTATAGTTCCCTCATGCATTCAAACTCATGCTTTTGAAACTTCATAAGATGATACAACTGATTATGAATATTAATAAAGAATAATAATACAGATACATAATATTTAATAATAAAATAATATTAAAAGATGAAATTTTGAATCTTCATCTCCCTCCACTGGAACTACGACCCTCAGTTCCACACCATCATTCCCAGGTGGCCAACCTATAGAAGTGATGGTGAGGAGAAGAAATAACAGACCAAGAAAATAGACAGAAAGAACAGAAGAATGGAAACAGAGAAACAAAGCAAAGAACAAAACCCCAGCCCATGTTATGTCCCCGTATACTATGTGTATTTTAATATCTATGTGTATGTCTTTAAAATGAACCCCAATCATCTAAGAAAAGAAAAACTAATAAGTCTTCTGCCCGTGCCTGAACTCATTAATCAATTAACTCGTTAATTAATTAAATCCTTCAGTTCCGAACCAAAACAAGAAATTAAAATAAACGTTGACGTTAAAGGATCCTATTCCTTGGGGTTGAAAATCAGTAAGCGGATGTTCATTGTTTGTGAGGTAGTGTTTTGCATAAAATCTCTTATTTCACGCTGTATGTCCCATTCTTAGTTCTATCCATTTGGTTAGAAATAATCAATTTGACAGGTTTGGTACTTTTCCTTCTAGTAACACATATAAGGACTTGGATTATTAGCATGACCATCGTCGTTGGGTATCGAGAATAACTTGCAACCATCTCTAATCAATGTCAATGGAACTGATTCCTGAAATGGAAGCAGAGAAATAATTAACATCACTTCTTTGTTCCCAATCTTTAAAACTAATGGATGAACATTGCTCAATCTCAGGCCATAAGCCATCATTATCATCTTGTTCATTCACTAAGCAAGGTTTAACTTGTGACCAATGATACCATCTATCTGTTCCTACACCCTTCCCTTTGAGACAAACACTTGTATCAGTAGTTAGGAGTATCTCATATGGTCTTTCCCATCTAGGCTCTAAACCTTTCCTAGCAATTCGTTTGATCATGACAAAACTACCTAACTCGGGAATGTGTGGAATGTCAGTAGTGGTGTGTTTTTCATCCCATTGCTGTTGAGCTTCTCGCACTTTCTTATTATTGTCTTTAGTAGCTTTGTCTAGCATTGCGAGATAGCGGCGTAACTTTTCTTGGAACAAAGTAGAGTCTCCTCCTGTTCCCGCTGGTGGCGGAGCATCAGGAGGTAGAACCATTGCTCTTCCCGTCATTAGTTCAAAAGGGGTTAGTCCTGTAACTCGGTTTGGAGTTGCTCTCAAGTTCCACAGAATAGCAGGTAATAACTTATGCCAGCCTTGGCCAGTTTGCAGAATGGCTTTGGTAAGAGCGGTTTTCAAAGATCTATTCATTCGTTCAACCAGGCCTGAGCTTTCCGGCCTATAAGGAATGTGGAATTTCTGTTTAATTCCCATCAATTTCATTGCTTCCTTCATCAATTTCCCAGTGAAATGAGTTCCATTGTCAGAATCAAGTTCATATGGAAGGCCCCAGCGAGGAAAAACTTCTTCCACCATTACTCGTGCTGCCGCTTCAGCAGTGCAGGATTTTGTAGGGTATGCTTCCACCCATCTAGTAAATCTGTCCATGATTACAAGTATGTATTGATACCCTCCACTGGGTGATAAAGGTCCTGTGAAATCAATTTGGAGGTGTGTCCATGGACCTGTTGGTCTGGGTGCATGTGACATTCGCACCTTTACAGATTTTCCTACATTTGCTTTGAGGCATATCAAGCATCTCCTACAGTAATCATCAATGTCTCTCATCATTCTTGGCCACCACCAAGTCTCACTGATTTGAGATTTTATTGCTTTTGCTCCAGCATGTACCTTTCCATGATACAGCTGCATTAGTTCTCTTCTTGTTCCGATAGGCATCACCACTTGTCCTGTTGGAATTCTCCAGATACCTTGATCATCCTCTTTCGCTCCCGCTTTCATCCATTGTTCTTTCTCTTCATCTGTCTCCAATTGATATGACAGAAGATGGAGCTCAGGATTATCCTTGCTATTTTCCTTTACCAAGGTAACAGGAGTAAAAGGAAGTAGAGCTGCTTCTCTAGCTGCTGCATCTGCTGCCGCGTTTCCTTGACTTTCTTTGGACTTGTCAGATTGATGTGATTTTACTTTGATCACGGCTGCTTCTCGGGGTAAGTAACATGCTGTAATCAAACGACGAATTATGGAAGCATGTTGTATTTCGCTCCCACTGCTAGTGATAAGTCCACGTCTTTTCCACAGAGCAAGGTAGTCATGGACCACGCCAAAAGCATAACGACTATCTGTATAGATGTTGACTCGATCTCCTTCTGATAGTTCAAAGGCTTCTGTAAGTGCTATAAGTTCAGCTACTTGTGCTGAAAATTTCCCAGAAAGGGCTCCTTTCTTTACAACAGTTCCATCTCCTTTCACTACAGCCCATCCAGTATGTCGTTTTCCATCAACATAATAACTGGATCCATCAACCCATAACTCTTTGTCTGGGTTTTTAAGAGGGATTGGATTAACTGGACCAAGACTATCTTCTTCTACTTGTTTTTCACACTCATATGGTATTCCCTCGTGTGGTTCCAGCATCATTGTTGCAGGGTTAAGAGTCGTGTCCCTGATGATTTCCACTCTTAAATCTTTGTTCAACAAAGTTGCTTCCCATTTTGCTCTTCTTGCATCAGTTATGGTTTTGATGTTCGTGTTGTTCAACAGTGTCACTATACTGTGTGGAGTGTGCAATATGATAGTTTGTGTTCCTATCAGATTCTCAACAGCATCCACTGCCAATGTGGCACCATCGAGGGCTTGTATACATCGTGGTTGCCCAATCAAAGTGACAGGAATCTTTGTGGAAAAGTATCCAACTGGTCTGTATCGATCACCTGGTTTTTGACACAGTACGGCTGAATATGTCTCATCTCCTACCCTGGTCCACAAATGAAAATGCAACCGTCCGTCAGGAAGTCCCAATGCTGGGGCTGAAGTCAGTTTTTCTTTCATAGAAGTAAACGCTTCCTCAGCTTCTGGTGTCCAGTTTATATGTTCCACTCCAGGCTTTCCTCCCTTGTACAGGTCGATGAGGGGGCTGGTGATGCTAGCAAAATCAGGTATATACTGATGACAATAGTCGAAAAGTCCCATCACCTTCCGCATTCCTGTAACTGTTAGGGGTTTTGGAAGTTGTCGTAATTCCTCTACACGCTCTGTTGTCATTCTCCTTCCCTCCACAGATATTTCTTGGCCCAAATAGATAACCTTGGATTTGGCCAGCTGTGCTTTATCGGGGTTAACTTTGAATCCCCCTTTCCTAAGGGCTTGTAGGACAACATTCAGAGCAAATACATGGCTGTTTTCATCTGGGCTTGCAATTAACAAGTCATCAACATATTGGAGGCAGACACTTCCTGATTTCTCAATTTCAGCTTTTTGCTCCGTTAAGAACTGGTCCAAAGCTCTATGAAATACAACAGGAGAAAGATTAAGACCTTGTGGGAGTCTGTTCCAAACATACTGTTTTGCGCCCACTGTGAAGGCTAATTTCTCTTGAGATCTTTTGTCTATAGGTATAGACCAGAAAGCCGACAGTACATCCAGTACCGTAAAAATTTTAGCATTTCCTGGAATGTCATTCAGAATGGTGGCAGGATTGGCCACAATAGGATGCGGTTTTGGTGTTACACTGTTAAGTCTTGTGTAATCAATGGTTAGTCTCCATGAGTTATCAGATTTCTTGACAGGCCAGACAGGACTATTAGTGGTAGATGAAGTTTGTCTGATGATTCCTTCAGCTTCCAAGTCTGCCACTATCTCCTCCACGGCTCGTCTTGCTTCAGGTCGGATGGGGTATTGTTTATGAGGGGCATGTATCAGTCCCTCAATAACAATGGGATCAATGTTGGCTTTACCACAATCCAATTTGTGTTTAGCCCAAACATCCGGATATAAAATGCACAGAAGACCCCACACACCGTCTTTCTTCCAGTTTCTGATAATTGGTTTTGCTGTACCAACAGACCTTAGATTACATGTGCGATCTTCGTGTGGTATTATCCCAGCAGTTGTAGCGATTTGACGACTGTCAGTGAATATGATCATGTTTAACAATGGATGAATGTCCATGCCAATAAGGCTTCCTTGTGAATTCGGCCCAACCCAGAAAGATGTCCATAAGACTTCATCTTCATGTATTTGCAGTGGAACTTGAATACTTTTGCGGAATTTTGTGATACCTCCTCCAACTCCTTCAACATCCATAGTTTCCTCTGTTGTAGGTAGGTTCAGATCTGTTATTGAAATGGCTGCGCCTGTGTCAACAAGGATGTCACATAGGTGGCCCCCTATTAATGCATTGACGAAAAGGCGATTGTCTCAATCAAATGATTGTTTTCTTACTAATACAGGGGGCCGCTGATTCCTATTGCGGACGCATAATTCCCTCAATGAGCTGACGGACTTGTGCTTCAGTCCACGTCTTCCCTTGAGGGGTTTCATTATGGTTTTTTGCACTGACCTGTCTAAATGATGGACCTTGACCTTCTGGTCCACCTCCTTTAGCCCAACAATCTATTTTTGAGTGTCCACGCTTTCCACAGTTGCTGCAGGAAATCACCCTATTCTTTGTGTCCTTGTTGTATTGAGCTGTTGCCACTCCTCTTCGATATGGCTTGTTTCCTTCTTCTTTATTTGATCTCATAGCCATCTCTAAGCGGCCAGCCCATTGCATAATTTGGTCAAATGTCTCACCTGGGTTGACTCGAAGTGATAAGGCTTGTTGGTATTTTGTGCTACGTCCATCCACAAGTGTGTCAGTGAACTGTAGATCATCTCTGTCAGGTTGTTTCTTGGCACAGAGAGCCCATCTCTCATAAGCATTCCACTTACGTAGAGCATATTCATCTGGAGATTCATCATCCTTTTGCTTAATCAATGTCACTAATGTGAAAGGAATTTTACCACTGCCCAAGATTTCCTGGATTTCTTTTCGGAACACATCTAATGCTTGCCAAAGACCCAGGGGTCGTCCCTGGCCATCAACCCACAAATCTATCCATTGGGCGGTTGTTATCGAAGCTGGCAAGCGTTCCCATCTGTCTCTTGGGATTTTAGCTTTCACAATGGTGTGTATGTCTCTTAATGTCATTTGATGTGCTTCAATCAATGAGTCTAATTCTCGCCAAAACTCTGTGTTTGGATCTTGTCTCTTCAGAGGAGGCAAGGCTGTGAGAATGCCTTGACGTTCTCCTGGTGTGAATGGTCTCTCTTCTGTCATCATCTCAGATCCTTCCCTTTTAATTACAGGTGAAGAAAATTCAGGACCGATCTTGTCAATTGTGATCATGTCGTCATCTCTTGTCTCATCACCCCAGTCAGAATCATAATTCCGAACTGGTGTACATCGCAGCATGTCTCTGTTTGGCTGAACTGTTTTAGATCTTGTTATTACCGGAGCTGCTTGTGCAGATGCAATATACATTTTGTCAACTGGACCTCCATTTGATCTCGAAGCTTGAGGCTGTGTCAGAAGATGAATTTGTATATTGTTCAGGCAAAATTGGATAAATTGGGTTGTAAGGAGGAGGTGTTACAGTTGTTGCAGATTTCACTGGTGCTTGTGAATATTTCTTTTCAGCTTCAGTTATTATATTTGTCCAATCTGGATCAAATGAATCATCATTGGTTGTATTTTCTCCATCTGAACATTTAATAGACATAATTTTGTTCAATTTGTTATATGCTTCAATTTGAGGCTTCATTGCTTCAACAAGTGGGACTGGGCACCCATTGATACCACAACAAATTCCACCTTGTTTCAAAATCCAATGTGCTGCGAGGATTGGAAATACTTTTGACTTGATAGAGTCCTTCTGGGACTCAAGCCAGCTTAACTGCACATCCATAGATGTGTTAATGTCCTGTTTTTCTGTTTTCTTTCTAAGTACCAAGCAGATATTGTTCTGCTGTTAAATCCACTTTCTGCCATTGCAAATTATTTGTCACTCTGTGTCTGTGTCCTCAAACAGCAGGGCTATTTTTGTGAGGGAGTGTGTGTGTGAATTCCAGGGGAGGCCCTCTGCTTTTCTCACTCTCCACCTGTTCTAATTTCTCAAGAACAAAGAAGGGGTTGGGAAACAAAAAAAACAACTCTAATATCTTCTGTTTTTCTTTTTTGTTTGTCTTAATTCAGATTAATTTATATATATATATATATATATATATATATATATATATATACACACATATATATACACATATATACACACACATTAAAGTTGCTCTCAGATCAGTCTTTTCCTCCAAACACTGAACAGCTTTGTTGTCAAAATCAGAATGCATGCAATTCTAGCATCTATTCCATTGATACCCTTCTTCTAAGGGTTCAATCCTCTGCGTATTTACGTTTTAGGGTTTATTTGTATTTTTTTATACTGCACTGTACTAACTTCAAGCACAGACCCGCCACTGTAAACCGCTATAAATCACTGCTTGTCACACTATCCTCGTCTTCTTCTGAAACGATTCTTTGTGTATTGGATATATTTTAGAGATAAATCTGCCCTTTATCGCAATCTCGCCATATTCCAACCACCTTACAAGCTAATTGCTAAATCGCCTTACAGCTATTTCCAAAATTTGACTAAGATGGTCTTTTTCCTAAAAAAAGATCCACTTTCTACAGTTTTTTCAAAAATGAAAAAGACTTCCCCAGCATCATTCAATATTCAGAGGTTTACTGACCAGAGCAACTCAAATAAGCCACATTCTAATTATTTAAATTATTTTTATTTTTCTGACACATATATTCATTGGCAAAACAACTGGTACTTTAAATAACACAGTTCTTTTAAGCAGTTTCAGTCAATGTCCAATCATCAGGCAGACTTAGAATATTTAGAATAGAAAAAGTCTTACCTTGAATGATTGACAAATGCCTGAAGATGCAATCCTGTTCGTGACGCCAAATGTAGACTTGGAATTAAAGCCTCTTTTGTTTC
This sequence comes from Meda fulgida, assembly GCA_030578275.1. Lineage (NCBI taxonomy): Eukaryota > Metazoa > Chordata > Actinopteri > Cypriniformes > Leuciscidae > Meda > Meda fulgida. The sequence continues at coordinate 52,631,894 of CM060622.1, forward strand.
CCCGTTATTATTTGATTTACGGGACCAGACACCAGTTATCTTGCCAAGAAAGATTTTATTCTTATATGTCAGGAGAGAAACTTCAAGATGTTGTATTCATGCCAGGTCTATGCGTTTCCATGTTTCTCTGAGGTAGTAGAGTAAGATTGAGCTTTTATACATCACAGAGAGTCTTACAGCTTCCTTGTAAGGTAACAAAACATGTTGCTCTGAGCTTCTTAAAATTAGAACGTATGTCATACGTACACGTTATGTTTAGCATGTCACAATTTACTTCCATATTAAGAACTATCCTTGTTGTATACATCTGTGATGCACTTACATTGTACACACCCCATAGCAAAATATAGCTTCCCCCTGTCTGACATATGATCCTCCCATGGATCCATGCTATCTATAGTTCCCTCATGCATTCAAACTCATGCTTTTGAAACTTCATAAGATGATACAACTGATTATGAATATTAATAAAGAATAATAATACAGATACATAATATTTAATAATAAAATAATATTAAAAGATGAAATTTTGAATCTTCACTTATTTCCTCTGTTAATACAAGACATTACATAACCTTCAATTTCAAAGTCTGAGCCCTTTTCACTGTTTATCCACGTTTCCGAGATAGCAATTATATTGAAAGACTGTTTGAATTGGTTAAGATAATATTTAATGTTGTGAAAATTAGCATATAGGCTTCTGCTGTTAAAGTGGATTATTGATAGTTGATTTTCAATATTAACTGAACTATTAAACTGATCATTAGTGTAATAAAAACAGTTGTTATTGGTGCTGTGGAAAAGGTTGTTTACAGGATCAATATCATTTTCCACGTCCTGTGAGTAATGTTCAGTGTATTGAAAGATGTTCAGCTCTTGTTTATCATAATCCACAATCCTCTGTAGTAGTTGATTAACTCCGGTGCGTGTGTGAGTTGTGAAAGATGCAATAATACAGACAGCGAATCACCATACCTGGTTGGAGATAAAATATTTCTCATCTATTTTGGTGTACTGGACCGGGGATGTATGACCGGTTTGTCGTGTCTTAGGTAGGCGATGTCCCCCCTTTCTCTCGCAGCTCTGAGTTCCGGCAACAGTTCCTTCCTTTTTCTTCTGACGGTATCCGTAAAATCCTCGTTAATAAAGATTTTGGATCCTTTCAGTGACTTTGTGCGTTGTAGAATGGCATCTCTGTCCTTGTGCCTCAGAAATTTCACCAAAATTGGCCTTGATCTTTCTCCTCCCAATTTCCCTTTACGGTGGGCCCTCTCCACTTCAACCTCACGCTGTAGCTGTAACTTCTCCGCCAGTACTTTCTTCACCTTTTCCTCCGTCTCGGCCCAAGTCTCTCCTGGTGCTTCCTGAATTCCCTCGAAAACGAGATTGTTACGCCTGGATTGTCCCTCCAAGTACTCCATTTTGTCAGTTACTGCAAGTAAACTGTCACAAACTTTAAAGATGTCTGACTGCATGGCGTTGCAGCGTTCAGTTTGCTTAGCCCCATCATTTTTGATGTCATCCACATCTTTTTGTGTAAATTGTAAACTTGTTTTTATGTCCTGTAGATTATTGCATCCAGTCTGTTGTTTGTGGAGTCCATAATGATTTTTACAAAGTATTTGAAGTTGTTATGTTGTTGTTCAAGCAGCGCTACAAACATTTCCTTTTGTTGCTGCATCAGTTCGTTTACATGAGTGAGCGACACATATTCTTCGTCCAATTTCGCTTCTGCTTTTGCCTTTGGTGGCATTTTTTCCGTTCTCGGCAGAATCGAGGATCAAGCTGACATGAGGAGTTAGATTTAATAATCAACTGTTCAATAGAAGATGTATTAGTGAATGTAAAGTTTGAGAGCAGGTGGACTAAATGGGAAGCAGAAGGTTCTGGAGGATATACATCCTCAGTCATGGGGGGCTGTGCTGTACAAAGCGCTCAATGATCCAAAAGAAAGACTTTATTAGCAAATAAAATAAAAATGCAGAGAAGATACTAACAAACCACGAAGCATTGATAGGACCCCTATTCAAATACCATGTTGTTGTTGTGCTGACTCATAAGCATCTAAACGTCTCTCAATTGCATTAAGGCGTTTGTCAAAACGTACCTTGAAGGCATTCAATGCGGTCTTGACAGAGTCCTGTATCAGTCCGGTTATGTGTTGATTGTCTATATTGGGTTGTGAATCCCGTTTGCAAGCCTCCTGATTTGAAGGCAGCTCTTCAGGGTCGGATTCTTCCACGGCCACCACACGTTTGCTTGATGGAACAGTCTGCTGTGTTTCTTTAGGGACAGTTGTAAATACACAGTCATCCCACGATTGTATCAGACCATCACTCCAGTTCTGTACATCATTTTTATCGGGAACTGCACTGTCAGCTACGACCACCTCTGTTAAGAAGAAGAAAAGGGGTGAAAACAAAAAGTTAGTAGGCTACAGATGTATGTTAATATTATAATAATAGTATAATTATTATTATTATTATATTTTCTAAAACTAAAAATAAAATAAAATCAGACTGTTACTACGTGTATTGTAGTGGCAGATATATAAACAGACAATCAAATAAGACCAGACTAACAATGAAACGGACCCTGTAATACGAGTGCACTCCTATAGAGGGCGCAACAGGTTAAAAAAAATCACCATGTCTATACTTTTACACACAGTTCTCCATTCGTGTCAGTTAAAATTATAAATAAGCGCATATTCTAAGAGATATGCAGGTTAGTTTTTTATGTTTTTCAACAAACAACAGTTTTAAACTAATGTATTGGCCCAGTTTACGTACACAAACACACTCAAGCTCTCACTATTACATCCAAATAAAAAATATCATACACTGCTACTTTATGTTTCTGGTTTAGCATGAACCGAAAACAATCCAACAGCTTTTGTTCGTTACATACTTTTAACAGCTGATCGTCTTGGCTTCTTCGGGACAGATGTCTGTGGCACGTCTCTCGAAGCCCCATCAGCAGAAACTTTTGCGTTTGCACGGGAGTCCACCGTAGCTTTACGTTTCAGCCTATTTTTCGGTTTCGCCACTATTTCTCTCAATCTAGCCTTCTCCGCATCATTCGCAGATTCAGAGGTACCACCCTTGCTCACAACGTCTGATAAACCTTCTGGAAATACACATGTTAAAGTTTTAAAATAAACTCAACAAATCACAGCAGCATATAATAAATAATAAAGTTGAATTAAGCACTTACTGAGTGGCGCAACGTTAGTGGGCGCGCTGTCTCGCGGAGGTGCATGTACTAACGCCGTGATAGTTCCCCGTTTCGGCCCTGGTAAAAACAACAAAAACACAAAGAAGATAAGATATTTTTACACATCCACACCCCCGTTTAAATACGGGGTGTAACAACATTTAACATTACCGGCCACAAGTGCGTCCGCGCTCTCTCGTGTAGATGCAACAGCGTTGAACGATGCAGCTGCAGTGCTAGGCCAAGACACGCCTCCTGGAAAAAAAAAAAAAAAAAAGATTATCCACCACACACACACACACACACACACACACACACACACACACACACACACACACACACACACAATATGCAACATTTAAACATAAAACGTAATTATACATACCACTCGCTTGATTTAGGAAATGAAGTTCCTCAACAATCTCGAAGAGATCTCGAAGAGATCACCTGAAGTGCAGATAACCTATTAAGTAACGCAAGTGACTCATATAAATAAATAAAGTTTCTTAATAGTCAAGTCAAGTCACCTTCATTTATATAGCGCTTTTAACAATATAGATTATTTCAAAGCAGCTTTACAGTGATAATAGGAAATTAAAGTAACAGAGATTGTTTTGGCTTTACAACAGCTCTAGAATAAAGTTATTGTCCAGCTAAAGTTAGTTTTTTACTAATAGTGATATTAAATCACATTTTGGGCTTAATATTAAGAAATGTGCATTGTGCAATAAAGAAGTACTCCAGTTAAAGTTTAATTATAATTCTTATATCAGTAAGGCTCAAGCAATATGTCAGTAAATATGTTAATGGTTTTGTAGTATACAAATGTATTTTAAATACATTTTGGTATAGGTTTTTTCACTAGGGTACCTTTAAGATATTTAAAACTTTTTATCACCATAAATTTCATACAACTGGATTTAATACATTTTAAGAACATACAGGGACCCTGTGAAAACAGCAAAAAAATATGGAAATTGTGACCCTTTTTTTTTTTTTTACATATTTGCATTTTGTTTGTAGAATAAAAGAGTCTTCTAATCTCTAATGATGTATTTCTCCAGAGAGCATGATACTATTGATAGTAGCATGATATAATAATATTACTAAATAATAAAACACACTTACTGTTAAGACAGGCAGCCGTCTTCTTGCACTCACGTTTCCAACAACACAATTTGGCTTGGAAAATAGTTTGAGAACGAGGAAAATCCCCAGCGCTTGACGCAGTCTGTTCGGTAGCTGTTGTTGCGTTCTACACATATTTACACACGCAGCTTTTGGAGGGCCATAAGAGTGAACTCTGGGCATGCCCGCCAACAAAATTAACTCACGGATATAACACCTAGCCACAGGTAAAGCGCAATAGAGCGCGGAAGCCTATGGCCAGACACCTTTCTTAAACACCCCCGGATATCACTACAGGAGGACACGACGCCAAACTTACTAGACACACAGACGCCAGCCCCGCCGTCGTAAATCAGAAGCGCTGTTTTCTTGATACAAGAACACTGTCAGTCATGAGTGACAGGGGACCACAACACAGGACCATTTCATAAATACAGTCAGAAGCCTTTTCCATCTACAAATTCCCATCATTTACTGGAACGTTAGCCTATATTAACTGCACCATGAAATGTGGGATATACATATTGAATTGTATTATATTTTTAATGTAGACAATGCATTAAAGTACTAATGGAATATAATTACAGTATTTCATGTATTTAGGCTACTATTGTTTTTCATACATTTCATGAAGATACGTGCCATCAAAGTTAGGCAACACAAACCTGTTTCAAGACTTGAAACAATGCCCCCCATTAGCACTTGTAGAAACTAAGAAATTACTTTTCCAATAAAGATATTTATTTTGTTAAGGACAAATGACAAATGTTTGAATGTACTACCTCAGATTTGTGAAATGTTGACCTGTTTGGCAAGTGTTTGTCATGATATGTTCTGACAATAAAGAGTAGTTTAAAAACACAATTAATGCTCTGGTTTCTACAATTTTCAGTTAGGAGCAAAAATCTGCCTTTAAAATTGAAAGAAATAAAGATTTGACATTTATCGTGATAATTATCGATATTGACTGATATATTGTCGTGATAATTGTTAAGTGTTGTTCCTGTGTTATTGATACTTATGAAAAGGGAGCCTTCAGTTTGTTACTCTTAAGAAAATGGAACCTTTAAATAATGAAACTCGTTACTTTTAATGAAAGTCAAGAAAAAAAAACTTTCTTTCAAAAGTCTTTCGTAATTCATGTAGGTCATAAATTTAAATCATAATGGTCATAAACAGGTCTTAAAAAGTCTTAAATTTGACTGACTAAACCCTGCAGAAACCCTGAGCAAAATAATCTTCAAGAAATGATATGATAAATGATATAGGAAATTATGATTTTGGCTTGCTTAAAACATTCTTCACTATCCTTTCTGACTTCCTGCCCATTTGTTTAGTTATTTCTTGAGCACAAAACCATGTACTATGTTCTGTGTCAACTAAATCTGCCACTATTAAAACACCAGATGAAATAAAAGTGTTAATTTCAATACTTGGCAAGTTAGACGGATGACATAGCCATGTTTTATGAAAAAGTGGTTCTTCAAGACCAAAATTTTTCTCTCTTTCCACCTTAAATATACTCCATGCTTTCAATACAGACTGATATAATCCATTTATACCCAAACCTTTGATTGCATTGTTAGAAATAAGGAATAATTGTCAAATAATAATGAAATAATCAAGTCCCATTTTACTAACTGCTCGTAATACTGCTAAACCATACATGATCCATGGTTGTGGATCAGTGTTATACAGCAGTTTTTGAGCTGATTGTAATCTCATAGCTTTCCATTTAGCGGTTAGATCAATGAGACCTTGACCACCCTCAAACACAGGTAAGTTCAGTATGCCTGAACCCAATGATGTCCTACCCAGAAAAATGTTTCTGGAGTAGCTGTAAAAGTCCAGCAGGAGGGTCTAAAACAGTCAGTCGATGCCACAACATTAAAGCAGCTAAGTTGTTTTTCACTAAAACTCTGCCTCTACATGATGACTGTGGCTGAATCCAATTCCATCTCTTCAATCGCCCCAATATCTTTTCAACCACTCCATCCCAACTCCTTGTCATATACTGTTGACTGCCAAAAAAGATTCCACGGATCTTCAATCCCTCAGTGTTCCAGTGGCACTGTTGTGGAAGATGCGGAGGAACTTCTTCGTGCCACTGACCACAGAGTAATGCTTCCGTTTCATTCCAGTTCACCTTCGCTGAAGAAGCTTTTTGAAACCAGTCCAGACACTTGCTCGACTGTAACGTCATCAGCATAGGCAATAAGCCTTACTACAGTAGTTTCCGATATATTGGGATTGAGGACTGAAATACCTAGTAGCTTTCCTCTTAGAACTCTCAATAAAGGTTTGATAGATATTGCATATAAGAGTCCCGAAAGGCTGCATCCTTGTCTTACAACTCTGCGCACAGGAAAAGTTCTTATTAATGTCCCGTTTATCTTCAACATACTAAAAACATCTGTGTAAAGTATCTTGATCCAATGAGATGAACTGTTCTCCAAATCCAAAAGCTGATAAGGCATTAAAAAGGGGTATAGGCATTGTGGTCGACTCGAACGCCTTCTCCTGGTCAAGTGATAAAAGGCCCACATCAAGTCCATAAATCTCAGTAAAATGCAACAAATCTCGCACAAGAAAAAGGTTATCAAAAATAGAACGTATTGTAATACAATAAGACTGGTCTTTATAAATTATTGAAGCCATGACATTTTTCAAGCAGTTTGTTAATGCCTTTGAAAGAATTTTATAGTCTATCCCTAAAAGAGAGATGGGCGCCAGTTCTTTAAAAATCCCAAATCTCCTTTCTTTGGCAATAACGTAATTATTGCTCTTCTGCAATTGAGAGGAAGAATTCTTGATTTTCCACATTCAAGAAACACAGAGTGCAGATCTGGTCCAATCAATGACCACAAAGGCTTGTAAAACTCAGAAGTCAGTCCATCCAGTCCCGGAGCTCGTCCCACAGACGCAGTTTCGCAGCCTCGCTCAACCCTTCCAGCGAAAGTGGCTATTCTAATTGCGTCTTCTCATCTTCAGTCAATTTTGGAGTTCCAGTAAGAAAATAATCTGTTGCTTCAGAATCACAAGGTTCAGCACTATACAGTTCTTCATAAAAGGACAAAACTTGTGATGTAATTTCTCTCTTGTCTGTTGTCTCTCTTCCATTAGATAATTTAAGATGACTAATTAACTTCTTTTCTTGAACCTTTTTCTCCAAAGCAAAAAAAGAATGATGTTGGTCCATGTTTTTAAGCTGAGTAAATCTTTTTTGTACCATTGTTCCTTGATCTCTTTCTTCATGCAAATTCTTCAGGAGAAAATTATATTGTTCAAGCAAATCCACACTTGTTCCACCGCTTTCACTGATGGAGCTATTCAATCTCAGAATTTCTTGTTCCAACTGTTCGATTTTCTTCTGAATTTCTTTTGTATTATTTTTTACATACTGTTGGCAAAAAGACTGAATATGGATTTTCCCAATGTCCCACCACTGACTTAGGGATTTAAACTCTGTCTTTCACTCTCCCCAAGCTCTCCAAAAGAAAGCAAATAGATGTACAAAAGTCCAATCTCGCAACAGAGTGTTATTAAAATGCCAATAAGATTTAAAGATATTGCTCGATGTTGCAACTATAACAGAATAAAGATGAAAAATCGCACTCTCTAGTTACATCTCATATTTATTTATCCCATGTCCAAACAGACGCGTTTCAGCCTAAGCCATCATCAGAGTGTGGTGTGAAACACCAAAGAGATTGCTTTTAAACATCGCAGGTGAACCCCACTAACAACCAATCATCTGCACCGTCAGGTGCATCAAGTTATTAATATTGTAAATACACACAAAAAGTAACAACAAAACAAACCATAGATAATGCTCACATGTAACCCTTATAAACATTTACCAAAAAAAAAAAAAAAATGTAAAAAATATCTCAGGAAAAAATATTTTTCAGTTTAAACATGAGAATTAAATTGATTAACTTAATTCCAGATTAAATTGTTTACAGGAAACAATTTAAAGCCATTTCTTCATTTAAACCATTGGGGTATACCGTTCTCAGTAACTATGACAGAGACATAGAAATGGTCAGAAATTGGAGAACAATTTTACCATCAAAAATGTTTCCTGTTCGACATTTCTGAACATATATTCAATCTAATCTAGCACCCGATATTGTATTGGAATTCACTTTCAACCATGTGTACTGCCTACTTTTGGGGAAAACAAGGGAATAAAAAGTTACTACTTTCTTAAGAGCTTCAGTGGAATTAGGATGCGGTTCGTCATGATTCCTATCGACTGTATGATCAAGAGTACAATTAAAATCTCCAGCCACAATAGTCAAGTTATCACAAGGAATATTAATCACTGCATCCTGTTATTTCTTAAAGAATAAAACTCGTTCGTACCCAACATTAGGAGCATATACATTAATAAAGGAAAAAGACAGACCTTGCAAAATAATATCCACCCACTGCATTCTTCCAGGAATAATTTATATCATATTGGAAGCATTACCCTGAACACTTTCCAATATGAGAACAGCTACTCCAGCACTTACACTGGAACCATGCTTAATAAAAACCTGTCCTTTCCATTCACTTAGCCATTATGCCTGGTTAAATACATCTGTGTGTGTTTCTTGCAAAAATATCACAATTGACTTTTTAAAAGCCAAAAATTTGAAAAGTGCACTTCTCTTTTCTTTATTACGACATCCATTTACATTTAAAGATCCTTTTTTTAAGGATGTCATAATATCTTAATACAGCAGGTGATATCTACACAACACTGTCTTTTCCCAAACTCTTAATGGCTATTTTTTTTTTTTTGTATCTTGATGAATCATCTTCTTTACTTTGGTCATTATTCTTTTAAGACGATACCGTTTTTGTCTACTAAACTCCTCAACTGTTGCATTTATCATCACATCTCTACAAGACGCTAAAAATCTTCTTAAACCTGGAAAAAACAAATCAAATTGTGGATTCCGTATACCTTTAGTTTCATCAAGGAAAGCACTAATCTCTCATGTAGAATAGACTTTTATTTCACAGCCACTCAATTCTGAAATGCCTGTTTGAGAATCAATGTCTCCCATTTCTAAAAAAAAACTCCCTACACTCTCACATTCATCTGAATCACTATCAGACCTGGCGACACTAAAGCCGGCTGTAAACGACTGACTACAATTTTCATTTACTTCTTCATCTGATTTATCATAATTTTTGTAATTTGTTTCTACATACTCCATCAATAGATCTTCATCTCTCTGTTTAGACTGAGAAGGTACTTTTTGTGCTTCTATACTTTCTTTTTTCCCCCTATAGCATTAGCACTTGTAGCGCCATCTACTGTGTCATCTCCAGTGTTTACACTATTTATCTCTACATTTCTCTCAACAACTTCATCTATCACTTCGTGAATGCCCGCATTATTCTCGAGAACGGCCACATTATTCTCGTGAAGGGCTGCATTATTCTCCTGAACGGCCGCATTATTCTTCTGAACGGCCGCATTATTCTCCTGAACGGCCGCATTATTCTCCTGAAGGGCCGCATTATTCTCCTGAAGGGCCGCATTTTTCTCCTGAACAGCCGCATTAATGTTTAAACCACCGACCTGTTCGCTGATCGCTATCAGTACGTCCTCAATTGACATGGAGTCATCCAGCGTACACTTGCAACCATGCACGAGGGTCAAACGTGAAAAATGATCATTTCAACGGATGTGAATCAATCAAAACTAACTTTAGCTGGAAAATAACATTATTCAAGAACTGCTATAAAGCCAAAACAATCTCTGTTACCTTAAATTATATGTTTATCTCTGTGAAGCTGCTTTGAAACAATCTACATTGTTAAAAGAGCTATATAAAAGAAGATGACTTGACTTGACATAAAAAACAGTTTAAAATTAAGGAGAAATGAGAAAAAACAAAACAGGGAACGCCGAAAAAACAACTTGCTCTGTTGCAAACACTCTCACCGCTACCCAAAATCCTCAGAGAGACAGAGAGAGAGGGTGAGTGAGAGAGACAGACAGAGAGAGAAAGAGAAAGAGAGAGAGAGAGAGAGAGAGAGAGAGAGAGAGAGAGAGAGAGGTTTAACAAGCACTTTATTATTCTATGAACCTTGCATCACGTTACATTACATTACTGGCAGTTATTAAAAAAAATCATTAAAAAAAATAGAAATAACTTTAAATTTAAAATTCACAATGAGCTGATCATTTTGTACTATACATAATACCTCATTAAAACACCATACATCACAAAAGAAAAAAAAAACGTTATTTGTAAGTCTGTATAAGCGAATTCTATTTTCAGTCTTCCCTCTACCAACCGTCTAAACATCATTTCCAGATCTATTGTAGCAAGTTGTAGACGAAGTTGTAGACGAGTCGAAGTTCTGGTGGACTGATCTGTTCACTGATCGATTGCTCCTGTCTGCCTTCCTGCCTGCTGTGAGTTTGTTTGCGTCGAGGCTGTAAGCTCTACGCCTCGTATTAGCTTTGTATTTCTTTCTGTTTTGAACCATCATTTACTATCATTCCTAGTTGTTTATATTACTAAATATAGTTTACCCACCATCTCAGATTAACCTTACATCGCTAGCTTCCGTTATTGTTAGCACAGAACGCGTGTTTACGCGCCACCCGCGCTCATTTATTTATTATTTATTTTCTCTCGCGCGCCCGCGCCTTTGAGTTCATAAAAGCCCAGGTAAGTAAGAATCAGTCAACACAAACGGTGAGTAATGTCTTGTCCTGTTATTGTCACCTGTGTCACATGTCATATGTTTAGTGTAGCCTTCTCCGATGGCAATATAGGATTTATTTGTGATAAATGCAAGGAGACAGTCAGGCTGACGGAGAAGATTTCAGAGCTAGAGACACGCATCCAAACTTTAATTGAGGATAGTAAGGATAGTACTAGAGCTTTAGATACTATTTTGGATGCGCCTAGCATAGTGAACTCTGTACATGATTTGGTTCCGGCTGAAGTAGAGCCCAGGCAGCAGGGCAGATGGGTGACCGTGAGAGATCGCTCTAGTCGCGGATTAAAAAACCACTCTTCCGTTCCGATTACCATAACAAATAGATTTGCCCCACTCAGTGAAACACCCACTGAGAATTCTGTTGATTGTGCCCTGGTAATTGGTGATTCGATCACACGGAACGTGAAAATAGAGACACCAGCCACCATAGTCACATGTTTGCCGGGAGCCAGAGCGCCTGACATCAAAGCAAATTTAAAAGTGCTGGCTAATGCTAATCGTAAATTCTCTAAGATCATTATTCATGTCCGCACTAATGATGTTCGACTCCGCCAGTCGGAGATCACCAAAATTAATATTAAAGAGGTGTGTAAACTCGCAAGTACGATGTCAGGCACTGTAATTTTCTCTGGCCCCCTTCCTGTTCGCAGGAGTGATGAGATAGTTAGCAGATTGGCCTCACTCAATGGTTGGTTGTCTAAGTGGTGTCCGTTGAAAAATATAGAATTCATAGACAATTGGAAAAGTTTTTGGGGCAAGCCTGACCTGTTGAAAATAGATGGTGTTCATCCCTCCTGGGATGGTGCTGCTCTTCTCTCTAGTAATATGGCACATAGTCTTAGAGCTAAAACACGACAATCTGGGGCTCAGGTCAGGAAGCAGACAGACTGGCTAAACCGACCGTCTGCTAGCGGCCTCGCGTCACCAAGGTCAGATAAATCCCATCACATAGAGCCTCTTTCACCTAGATATCATCATATAGAGACTGTGTCTGTTCCCCGAATTTGGAAATCCAAAACACGTCAGGTAAAAAATTTAATTGATGTTCAACAAATAAAAAACAGATATAACACAGATGAACAAATGATAAAGCTTGGGTTGCTGAATATTCGATCCCTTACTTCAAAATCGCTCATAGTTAATGATATGATTTCAGATTATAATCTAGATGTGCTGTGTTTGACAGAAACCTGGCTAAAACCAAACGATTACATTACTTTAAATGAGTCAACCCCACAAGATTACTGTTATAAACATGAACCTCGTCTAAAACGCAAAGGGGGAGGTGTTGCTGTAATTTATAGTAATATTTTCAAAACCACTAAGAAATCTATTTTTAAATATACTTCTTTTGAAGTGTTGGTGCTTAATGTAAAAATATATAGTGTAAACGATAAATCACGTTTGAGATTTCTGCTGGCTACTGTATACAGGCCACCAGGGCACCATAAAGATTTTATCAAAGAATTTGCGGACTTTCTATCAGAATTAGTATTGGCTAACGATAAAGTACTAATTGTTGGTGATTTTAATATACATGTAGATAATGAAAAAGATGCATTGGGATTGGCACTTAAAGACAATGTAAACTCAATTGGAGTTAGACAACACGTGTCAGGACCCACTCATTGTCGTAATCATACTCTAGATCTAATATTATCACATGGAATAGATGTTGATGCCGTTGAAATTCTGCAGCAGAGCGATGACATCTCAGACCATTATCTAGTCTCATGTAAATTACATTTAGCCAAGGCTGCAAAGCCGACTCCGTGTTATAAATATGTTAGACCTATAACTTCTGCCACTAAAGACTATGGCACATAGTCTTAGAGCTAAAACATGACAATCTGGGGCTCAGGTCAGGAAGCAGACAGACTGGCTAAACCGACCGTCTGCTAGCGGCCTCACGTCACCAAGGTCAGATAAATCCCATCACATAGAGCCTCTTTCACCTAGATATCATCATATAGAGACTGTGTCTGTTCCCCGAATTTGGAAATCCAAAAAACGTCAGGTAAAAAATTTAATTGATGTTCAACAAATAAAAAACAGATATAATACAGATGAACAAATGATAAAGCTTGGGTTGCTGAATATTCGATCCCTTACTTCAAAATCGCTCATAGTTAATGATATGATTTCAAGTTATAATCTAGATGTGCTGTGTTTGACAGAAACCTGGCTAAAACCAAACGATTACATTACTTTAAATGAGTCAACCCCACAAGATTACTGTTATAAACATGAACCTCGTCTAAAACGCAAAGGGGGAGGTGTTACTGTAATCTATAGTAATATTTTCAAAACCACTAAGAAATCTATTTTTAAATATACTTCTTTTGAAGTGTTGGTGCTTAATGTAAAAATATATAGTGTAAACGATAAATTACGTTTGAGATTTCTGCTGGCTACTGTATACAGGCCACCAGGGCACCATAAAGATTTTATCAAAGAATTTGCGGACTTTCTATCAGAATTAGTATTGGCTAACGATAAAGTACTAATTGTTGGTGATTTTAATATACATGTAGATAATGAAAAAGATGCATTGGGATTGGCACTTAAAGACATTGTAAACTCAATTGGAGTTACACAACACGTGTCAGGACCCACTCATTGTCGTAATCATACTCTAGATCTAATATTATCACATGGAATAGATGTTGATGCCGTTGAAATTCTGCAGCAGAGCGATGACATCTCAGACCATTATCTAGTCTCATGTAAATTACATTTAGCCAAGGCTGCAAAGCCGACTCCGTGTTATAAATATGTTAGACCTATAACTTCTGCCACTAAAGATTGCTTTATCAATAATCTTCCTAATCAGTTTCATCATCTCAGCATCCCGGATAGCTTAGAAGAACTCGATATTGCAACAGAAACTTTTAACTCTCTCTTTTCCAGCACTTTAGACGCAGTTGCTCCGTTGCGCTTAAAGAAGATTAAAGAAAATAGTCCAACGCCGTGGTACAACGAGCACACTCAGGCCCTTAAGAGAGCAGCCAGAAAAATGGAGCGCAACTGGAAGAAAACAAAACTAGAGGTATTTCGGATTTCATGGAAAGAGAGCTCGATTGCTTACAGAGAGGCTTTAAAAGCTGCTAGATCTGCTTATTTTTCAACCCTATTAGAAGAAAATAAACATAATCCTAGGTATTTATTTGAAACAGTGGCTAAACTAACGAAAAAGAAAGCTTTAAGCACAGAAGTTTCCAAGCAACACAGCAGTAATGACTTTATGAACTTCTTCGCTTATAAGATTGATAATATCAGGGACAAAATTATAACTATGCAACCGTCTACTACAGTATCGCATCAGGGAGTGCATTGTAGTCTCCCTGAGGAAAAATTGTTTTCATTTGTTGCTATAGGAGAGGAAGATTTCTGCAAACTCGTTAATTCATCTAAATCGACAACTTGTATGTTAGACCCTATACCGACTAAGCTACTGAAAGAGATGCTTCCACAGATCATAGATCCTCTTCTTAATATCATTAATTCGTCTTTGTCTCTAGGATATGTACCAAAAACCTTTAAGCTGGCTATGATAAAACCGCTTGTTAAAAAACCGCAACTTGATCCTTCAGAATTAGTCAATTACAGGCCGATCTCAAATCTGCCTTTTCTGTCAAAGATATTAGAAAAAGCAGTATCCTCACAACTGTGTTCCTTTCTTGAAAGAAATGATATCTGCGAGGATTTTCAGTCAGGATTTAGACCGCACCATAGTACTGAGACAGCTCTCATTAGAGTTACAAATGATTTACTTTTATCATCCGATCGTGGTTGTATCTCTCTATTAGTGTTACTTGATCTTAGTGCTGCATTTGACACAATTGACCACAACATTCTTTTAAATAGACTGGAAAACTATGTTGGCATTAGTGGAATTGCACTAGCATGGTTTAAATCATACTTATCTGACCGTTATCAGTTTGTAGCAGTAAATGAAGAGATGTCTTATCGATCACAAGTTCAGTATGGCGTACCACAAGGCTCAGTACTAGGACCGCTGCTGTTCACTCTGTACATGCTACCATTAGGACATATCATTAGGAAACATGGAATTAGCTTTCATTGTTATGCCGATGATACTCAGCTGTATATTTCTTCAAAACCTAACGAAACTTACCAATTCACAAAATTAACGGAATGCATAGCTGATATAAAAAATTGGATGACTAGTAATTTCCTACTACTAAACTCTGAAAAAACAGAGATTCTAATTATTGGACAAAAAACTTCCACACGTAATAACCTAGAATACTGTCTAACCCTTGATGGCTGCTCTGTTAAGTCTTCGTCGTCGGTTAGGAACCTGGGTGTGCTCTTTGATAGCAATCTTTCATTTGAAAGTCATGTGTCTAGTATCTGTAAAGCCGCATTTTTCCATCTTAAAAATATATCTAAATTACGACATATGCTCTCATTAACAAATGCGGAACAATTAGTTCATGCTTTCATGACAACAAGACTAGATTATTGTAATGCTCTACTGGGTGGTTGCCCTGCACGCTTAATAATTAAACTACAGCTGGTCCAAAACGCAGCCGCTCGAGTTCTTACTAGAACCAGGAAATATGACCATATTAGCCCGGTTCTGTCAACACTGCATTGGCTGCCTATTAAACATCGTATAAATTTTAAAATATTGTTGATTACTTACAAAGCACTAAATGGTTTAGCTCCGCAGTACTTGAGCGAGCTCTTAACGCATTATAGTCCTTCACGTCTATTGCGATCTCAAAATTCGGGCCAGTTGATAATACCTAGAATTTCAAAATCGACTGCGGGCGGTAGATCCTTTTCCTATTTAGCACCAAAACTTTGGAACAGTCTTCCTACCATTGTCCGGGAAGCAGACACACTCTGTCAGTTCAAAGCTAGACTAAAAACACATCTCTTTGACCTAGCATACACATAATATATTATAGACTTCTATAATTCAATATTAGGCTGCATAGATTAGGTCAGCCGGAACTGGGAACACTTCCCTTAAATCCTGATGTACTCGTTACATCATCATAAGAAGAATGGCATCTACGCTAATTTTAGTGTCTTTGTTTATCCCGAGGTTTTCCCGCAGCCGACCGGATCCAGGCCGTATCCAGATCTGACTAGGAGCTTTGCCTGGACCCGATGACAACGCAGTGCTGAAGTGCCAACTAGCCTCTCCCTATGGAGGATCCCTTTCCCACTCTACAGATAAAATGTTGTGATTCCGGTTCGCGTACCCACCCCGAAGTGATAAAATAAAACAAAATTCTGTATCAAATTTACAGTTACTGTAAATCCGGCCTCTAGTTCATAAACGCCAGAGGAGAACTGGCCCCCGACTGAGCCTGGGTTCTCCCAAGGTTTTTTTTTCTCCATTAGGTCACCTGATGGAGTTTTAGGACACCAGTAGGTCACTTGATGGAGTTTTTCGGTTCCTTGCCACTGTTGCCTTTGGCTTGTTCAGTTGGGGATATTCAAAATAATTAGCCAAGCATTAATACCATTGATCAGCCCTACCAAACGTGGATGTTTTTTCACTAAGAAACAAACATTATGTTATTTGATTGATATTGTGAAGCTGCTTTGATGCAATTTATATTGTGAAAAGCGCTATATAAATACACTTGACTTGACTTGACTTGACTAAAGATTGCTTTATCAATAATCTTCCTAATAAGTTTCATCATCTCAGCATCCCGGATAGCTTAGAAGAACTCGATATTGCAACAGAAACTTTTAACTCTCTCTTTTCCAGCACTTTAGACGCAGTTGCTCCGTTGCGCTTAAAGAAGATTAAAGAAAATAGTCCAACGCCGTGGTACAACGAGCACACTCAGGCCCTTAAGAGAGCAGCCAGAAAAATGGAGCGCAACTGGAAGAAAACAAAACTAGAGGTATTTCGGATTTCATGGAAAGAGAGCTCGATTGCTTACAGAGAGGCTTTAAAAGCTGCTAGATCTGCTTATTTTTCAACCCTATTAGAAGAAAATAAACATAATCCTAGGTATTTATTTGAAACAGTGGCTAAACTAACGAAAAAGAAAGCTTTAAGCACAGAAGTTTCCAAGCAACACAGCAGTAATGACTTTATGAACTTCTTCACTTATAAGATTGATAATATCAGGGACAAAATTATAACTATGCAACCGTCTACTACAGTATCGCATCAAGGAGTGCATTGTAGTCTCCCTGAGGAAAAATTGTTTTCATTTGTTGCTATAGGAGAGGAAGAATTCTGCAAACTCCTTAATTCATCTAAATCGACAACTTGTATGTTAGACCCTATACCGACTAAGCTACTGAAAGAGATGCTTCCAGAGATCATAGATCCTCTTCTTA
Source organism: Meda fulgida (assembly GCA_030578275.1). Classification (NCBI taxonomy): domain Eukaryota; kingdom Metazoa; phylum Chordata; class Actinopteri; order Cypriniformes; family Leuciscidae; genus Meda; species Meda fulgida. The sequence goes on from CM060622.1 coordinate 52,649,318, forward strand.
ATATCATTAATTCGTCTTTGTCTCTAGGATATGTACCAAAAACCTTTAAGCTGGCTATGATAAAACCGCTTGTTAAAAAAACGCAACTTGATCCTTCAGAATTAGTCAATTACAGGCCGATCTCAAATCTGCCTTTTCTGTCAAAGATATTAGAAAAAGCAGTATCCTCACAACTGTGTTCCTTTCTTGAAAGAAATGATATCTGCAAGGATTTTCAGTCAGGATTTAGACCGCACCATAGTACTGAGACAGCTCTCATTAGAGTTACAAATGATTTACTTTTATCATCCGATCGTGGTTGTATCTCTCTATTAGTGTTACTTGATCTTAGTGCTGCATTTGACACAATTGACCACAACATTCTTTTAAATAGACTGGAAAACTATGTTGGCATTAGTGGAATTGCACTAGCATGGTTTAAATCATACTTATATGACCGTTATCAGTTTGTAGCAGTAAATGAAGAGATGTCTTATCGATCACAAGTTCAGTATGGCGTACCACAAGGCTCAGTACTAGGACCGCTGCTGTTCACTCTGTACATGCTACCATTAGGACATATCATTAGGAAACATGGAATTAGCTTTCATTGTTATGCCGATGATACTCAGCTGTATATTTCTTCAAAACCTAACGAAACTTACCAATTCACAAAATTAACGGAATGCATAGCTGATATAAAAAATTGGATGACTAGTAATTTCCTACTACTAAACTCTGAAAAAACAGAGATTCTAATTATTGGACAAAAAACTTCCACACGTAATAACCTAGAATACTGTCTAACCCTTGATGGCTGCTCTGTTAAGTCTTCGTCGTCGGTTAGGAACCTGGGTGTGCTCTTTGATAGCAATCTTTCATTTGAAAGTCATGTGTCTAGTATCTGTAAAACCGCATTTTTCCATCTTAAAAATATATCTAAATTACGACATATGCTCTCATTAACAGATGCGGAACAATTAGTTCATGCTTTCATGACAACAAGACTAGATTATTGTAATGCTCTACTGGGTGGTTGCCCTGCACGCTTAATAAATAAACTACAGCTGGTCCAAAACGCAGCCGCTCGAGTTCTTACTAGAACCAGGAAATATGACCATATTAGCCCGGTTCTGTCAACACTGCATTGGCTGCCTATTAAACATCGTATAAATTTTAAAATATTTTTGATTACTTACAAAGCACTAAATGGTTTAGCTCCGCAGTACTTGAGCGAGCTCTTAACGCATTATAGTCCTTCACGTCTATTGCGATCTCAAAATTCGGGCCAGTTGATAATACCTAGAATATCAAAATCGACTGCGGGCGGTAGATCCTTTTCCTATTTAGCACCAAAACTTTGGAACAGTCTTCCTACCATTGTCCGGGAAGCAGACACACTCTGTCAGTTCAAAGCTAGACTAAAAACACATCTCTTTGACCTAGCATACACATAATATATTATAGACTTCTATAACTCAATGTTAGGCTGCATAGATTAGGTCAGCCGGAACTGGGAACACTTCCCTTAAATCCTGATGTACTCGTTACATCATCATAAGAAGAATGGCATCTACGCTAATTTTAGTGTCTTTGTTTATCCCGAGGTTTTCCCGCAGCCGACCGGATCCAGGCCGTATCCAGATCTGACTAGGAGCTTTGCCTGGACCCGATGACAACGCAGTGCTGAAGTGCCAACTAGCCTCTCCCTATGGAGGATCCCTTTCCCACTCTACAGATAAAATGTTGTGATTCCGGTTCGCGTACCCACCCCGAAGTGATAAAATAAAACAAAATTCTGTATCAAATTACAGTTACTGTAAATCCGGCCTCTAGTTCATAAACGCCAGAGGAGAACTGGCCCCCGACTGAGCCTGGGTTCTCCCAAGGTTTTTTTTTCTCCATTAGGTCACCTGATGGAGTTTTAGGACACCAGTAGGTCACTTGATGGAGTTTTTCGGTTCCTTGCCACTGTTGCCTTTGGCTTGTTCAGTTGGGGATATTCAAAATAATTAGCCAAGCATTAATACCATTGATCAGCCCTACCAAACGTGGATGTTTTTTCACTAAGAAACAAACATTATGTTATTTGATTGATATTGTGAAGCTGCTTTGATGCAATTTATATTGTGAAAAGCGCTATATAAATACACTTGACTTGACTTGACTTGACTAAAGATTGCTTTATCAATAATCTTCCTAATAAGTTTCATCATCTCAGCATCCCGGATAGCTTAGAAGAACTCGATATTGCAACAGAAACTTTTAACTCTCTCTTTTCCAGCACTTTAGACGCAGTTGCTCCGTTGCGCTTAAAGAAGATTAAAGAAAATAGTCCAACGCCGTGGTACAACGAGCACACTCAGGCCCTTAAGAGAGCAGCCAGAAAAATGGAGCGCAACTGGAAGAAAACAAAACTAGAGGTATTTCGGATTTCATGGAAAGAGAGCTCGATTGCTTACAGAGAGGCTTTAAAAGCTGCTAGATCTGCTTATTTTTCAACCCTATTAGAAGAAAATAAACATAATCCTAGGTATTTATTTGAAACAGTGGCTAAACTAACGAAAAAGAAAGCTTTAAGCACAGAAGTTTCCAAGCAACACAGCAGTAATGACTTTATGAACTTCTTCACTTATAAGATTGATAATATCAGGGACAAAATTATAACTATGCAACCGTCTACTACAGTATCGCATCAAGGAGTGCATTGTAGTCTCCCTGAGGAAAAATTGTTTTCATTTGTTGCTATAGGAGAGGAAGAATTCTGCAAACTCCTTAATTCATCTAAATCGACAACTTGTATGTTAGACCCTATACCGACTAAGCTACTGAAAGAGATGCTTCCAGAGATCATAGATCCTCTTCTTAATATCATTAATTCGTCTTTGTCTCTAGGATATGTACCAAAAACCTTTAAGCTGGCTATGATAAAACCGCTTGTTAAAAAAACGCAACTTGATCCTTCAGAATTAGTCAATTACAGGCCGATCTCAAATCTGCCTTTTCTGTCAAAGATATTAGAAAAAGCAGTATCCTCACAACTGTGTTCCTTTCTTGAAAGAAATGATATCTGCAAGGATTTTCAGTCAGGATTTAGACCGCACCATAGTACTGAGACAGCTCTCATTAGAGTTACAAATGATTTACTTTTATCATCCGATCGTGGTTGTATCTCTCTATTAGTGTTACTTGATCTTAGTGCTGCATTTGACACAATTGACCACAACATTCTTTTAAATAGACTGGAAAACTATGTTGGCATTAGTGGAATTGCACTAGCATGGTTTAAATCATACTTATATGACCGTTATCAGTTTGTAGCAGTAAATGAAGAGATGTCTTATCGATCACAAGTTCAGTATGGCGTACCACAAGGCTCAGTACTAGGACCGCTGCTGTTCACTCTGTACATGCTACCATTAGGACATATCATTAGGAAACATGGAATTAGCTTTCATTGTTATGCCGATGATACTCAGCTGTATATTTCTTCAAAACCTAACGAAACTTACCAATTCACAAAATTAACGGAATGCATAGCTGATATAAAAAATTGGATGACTAGTAATTTCCTACTACTAAACTCTGAAAAAACAGAGATTCTAATTATTGGACAAAAAACTTCCACACGTAATAACCTAGAATACTGTCTAACCCTTGATGGCTGCTCTGTTAAGTCTTCGTCGTCGGTTAGGAACCTGGGTGTGCTCTTTGATAGCAATCTTTCATTTGAAAGTCATGTGTCTAGTATCTGTAAAACCGCATTTTTCCATCTTAAAAATATATCTAAATTACGACATATGCTCTCATTAACAGATGCGGAACAATTAGTTCATGCTTTCATGACAACAAGACTAGATTATTGTAATGCTCTACTGGGTGGTTGCCCTGCACGCTTAATAAATAAACTACAGCTGGTCCAAAACGCAGCCGCTCGAGTTCTTACTAGAACCAGGAAATATGACCATATTAGCCCGGTTCTGTCAACACTGCATTGGCTGCCTATTAAACATCGTATAAATTTTAAAATATTTTTGATTACTTACAAAGCACTAAATGGTTTAGCTCCGCAGTACTTGAGCGAGCTCTTAACGCATTATAGTCCTTCACGTCTATTGCGATCTCAAAATTCGGGCCAGTTGATAATACCTAGAATATCAAAATCGACTGCGGGCGGTAGATCCTTTTCCTATTTAGCACCAAAACTTTGGAACAGTCTTCCTACCATTGTCCGGGAAGCAGACACACTCTGTCAGTTCAAAGCTAGACTAAAAACACATCTCTTTGACCTAGCATACACATAATATATTATAGACTTCTATAACTCAATGTTAGGCTGCATAGATTAGGTCAGCCGGAACTGGGAACACTTCCCTTAAATCCTGATGTACTCGTTACATCATCATAAGAAGAATGGCATCTACGCTAATTTTAGTGTCTTTGTTTATCCCGAGGTTTTCCCGCAGCCGACCGGATCCAGGCCGTATCCAGATCTGACTAGGAGCTTTGCCTGGACCCGATGACAACGCAGTGCTGAAGTGCCAACTAGCCTCTCCCTATGGAGGATCCCTTTCCCACTCTACAGATAAAATGTTGTGATTCCGGTTCGCGTACCCACCCCGAAGTGATAAAATAAAACAAAATTCTGTATCAAATTACAGTTACTGTAAATCCGGCCTCTAGTTCATAAACGCCAGAGGAGAACTGGCCCCCGACTGAGCCTGGGTTCTCCCAAGGTTTTTTTTTCTCCATTAGGTCACCTGATGGAGTTTTAGGACACCAGTAGGTCACTTGATGGAGTTTTTCGGTTCCTTGCCACTGTTGCCTTTGGCTTGTTCAGTTGGGGATATTCAAAATAATTAGCCAAGCATTAATACCATTGATCAGCCCTACCAAACGTGGATGTTTTTTCACTAAGAAACAAACATTATGTTATTTGATTGATATTGTGAAGCTGCTTTGATGCAATTTATATTGTGAAACGTATTTGGCGACGGGACGTCACGTCTCCCGTTCCCTCCTTCAGGGAACGAGGGTTACATTAGTAGCCGAGACGTTCCCCTTCAGTCGCTCACGTTCGACGTGATGTCGACGTGGCGACGTAATGGGATCCCATGGAAAACGTATCCGCTCCATGTGGAGGGGAGTGGCGTATCAAGCCGACACAAGAGCGGGAACTTCGGTGTTACCGGCTGGTTGAAGCGAGCACACAGGAAGAAACCGGCTCAACGCGTAGGCTATAAAACCTAGCGAACGTGTTAGGTGTCGCCCAGCCCGCAGCTCTACAGATGTCTGTCAGCGAGGCGCCATGTGCCAGCGCCCAAGAAGAAGCGACACCCCTAGTGGAGTGGGCTCTCAACCCGGGCGGGCAAGGCACGCCTTGGGCTTTGTAAGCCAAGGCGATGGCATCCACTATCCAGTGGGCCATCCTCTGCTTGGAGACAGCCTTCCCTTTCTGCTGACCTCCGTAACAGACGAAGAGCTGATCTGAGGTCCTGAGGCTTTGAGTTCTGTCCACGTACAGGCGCAGAGCGCGGACGGGACAGAGAAAAGCCAGGGCTGGGTCTGCCTCATCCGAAGGCAGCGCTTGCTAGTTCACCACCTGGTCCCGAAAGGGAGTGGTGGGAACCTTGGGCACGTATCCGGTCCGGGGTCTCAGGATCACGTGAGAGTTAGCCGGGCCGAATTCCAGGCACGATTCGTCGACCGAAAATGCATGCAGGTCCCCTACCCTCTTGATGGAGGCCAATGCAACCAGGAGTACTGTTTTACAGGACAGAATTTTTAACTCTGCTGACTGCAAAGGCTCAAAGAGTGGTCTCTGAAGTGCCGAAAGGACCAGAGACAAATCCCAAGAAGGTAAAGAGAGCGGGCGAGGAGGATTTAGTCTCCTTGCCCCCCTCAGGAACCTGACGAGGTCATGCTCTCCCAGTGACTTACCTTCAACTGCATCGTGATGTGAGGCGATAGCGGCAACATACACTTTAAGGGTGGAGGGAGACAGCCTTCGCTCCAACCCATCTTGCAGGAAGGAAAGCACGGCTCTGACCGAGCAAGATCGGGGGTTCTCCTCATGAGAAGAACACCAATCAACGAACAGGTTACACTTCAACGCATAGAGGCGCCTCGTAGAGGGGGCTCTAGCGGAAGTGATGGTGTCAACTACCGCTTGGGGTAGGTCACCTAGAACATCCGCGTCCCATCCAGGGACCAGACATGGAGTTTCCAGAGGTCTGGACGCGGGTGCCACAAGGAGGACCTGCTCTCTCAGAGGAATGGGCCAGGGAGGGGCTGTCGCGAGGAGCACCAGTTCCGCGAACCAGGTCCGGTTGGGCCAATACGGCGCCACTAACAAGACCTGCTCCTCGTCCTCCCTGACTTTGCACAAGGTCTGTGCAAGAAGGCTCACTGGGGGAAACGCATACTTGCGTAGACCTGGGGGCCAGCTGTGTACCAGAGCATCCGTGCAGAGGGTCCCCTCGGTCGGGGAAAAGAACAACTGGCAGTGAGACGTGTCCGGGGCGGCAAACAGATCTACCTGTGCGGTCCCGAAGCGCCTGAAAATCAGCTGGACCACCTGGGGATGGAGTCGCCATTCTCCTGGTAGCACCTGCTGCCGTGAGAGCTCGTCGGCTGCACGGTTGAGCAGGCCCGGAATATAAATGGCACGAAGCGACCTCAGATGCTTCTGACTCCAAAGGAGGAGATGGCGGGCGAGTTGTGACATGCGGCGGGAGCGTAGACCACCCTGACGGTTGATGTACGCAACGGTCGCAGTGCTGTCCGTACGGACCAGTACATGCTTGCCTAGTAGCGGCGTTTTGAAACGGCCCAGCGCAAGATGAACTGCTAACAACTCGAGGCAGTTGATGTGCCAATGCAGTTGAGGCCCCGTCCACAGACCTGAAGCTGCATGCCCGTTGTACGTGGCCCCCCACCCGGTGGCAGAGGCATCCGTGGTGACCACAGAATGCCTGGACACTTGTTCTAGGGGAACACCTGCCCGCAGGAACGAAGGGTCCGACCACAAGGTGAGAGTTTGGCGACAGTGCGGGATCACTTGGACCCGGCACGAGCCGCTCTGCCACGCCCATCTCGGAACTCGACCGTGGAGCCAGTGTTGAAGCGACCTCATATGAAGCAATCCGAGCGGCGTACCGCGGCTGCAGATGCCATATGCCCCAGGAGCCTCCGAAAAAGTTTCAGTGGTGCCGCTGTTCTGCGTCTGAGAGTACTCACGCAGTTCAACACTGACTGGACGCAGGCCTCGGTGAGGCGCGCTGTCATGTTGATCGAGTCCAGCTCCATACCGAGAAAAGAGATCCTCTGCCCGGGGGTGAGTTTGCTCTTTTCCCAGTTGACCCGAAGCCCTAGATGGCTGAGGTGACTGAGCACCATGTCCCTGTGTTCGCACAACTGCTCTCTCGACTGGGCAAGGATAAGCCAGTTGTCGAGGTAGTTGAGAATGCGAACACCACTCTCGCACATGGGAGCAATGGCCGCCTCCGCGACTTTCATGAAGACACAGGGCGACAGGGCCAGCCCGAATGGTAAGACTTTGTACTGATATGCCCGCCCCTCGATGCAAAGCGAAGAAACGGTCTGTGTCGAGGGAGAATCGAGACATGAAAGTACGCTTCCTTCAGGTCGATCGCTGCAAACCAATCTTGGGGACGGATGCATTTGAAAATGCGTTTCTGCGTAAGCATCTTGAACGGCAGCCTGTGAAGGGACCGGTTCAGGACACGCAGGTCCAAGATTGGCCGTAACCCACCGCCTTTCTTGGGTACAATGAAGTACGGGCTGTAGAAGCCGGTCTTCATATCGGCTGGAGGGACCGGCTGGATCGCGTCCTTCGCCAGTAGGACTGCGATCTCTGCCCTGAGCACAGGGGCACTGTCCGCCAGAACACGGGTGAACTGAATCCCCTGAAGCGCGGGGGCCGCCGGGCGAACTGAATCGCATAGCCGAGTCTGACAGTACGGATGAGCCAGCGGGACGGGCTGGGAAGCGCTAGCCAGGCTCCCAGACACCGCACAAGTTGTGTTGTGATTCCGGTTCGCGTACCCATCCCGAAGTGATAAAATAAAACAAAATTCTGTATCAAATTACAGTTACTGTAAATCCGGCCTCTAGTTCATAAACGCCACATAACATTGTTATGTTATTTGATTGATATTGTGAAGCTGCTTTGATGCAATTTATATTGTGAAAAGCGCTATATAAATACACTTGACTTGACTTGACAAGTGGGACCAACGGGACCACAGACGTACCCGGGGTGGGGCAGCGCGGCGGAATGCAGGGACTCGACTCGGACGGCATAGCGGCCCGGAGTGGGGTCTGGGTGTGAGGTGCGACATATACCTGCTTCCGTCGAAGGGCAGAGTGAGTGTGCGGAGGCATCACTGCGTCCGGGACACAGCCACTGCTGCTCGCTGGCGATAGAAGAGGGGCCTGAGGGTGACAAGGCATAGCTTCGTCGACCGCCAAGCGCGCCCTCTTGGGACCCAGAGGTTTCAGAAATTGTCCGGGGGCCAGTGGCGGAACAGAAACAAAGGGAAACAAAAGATTCTCCGCCCGGCACTCCACCGGGGGACGGAGCGGCGCGTTCACCATCTCCTGAAGAGCAACTTGATCCACCTCCGGGTCGCCCGTCTCAGGGACGTTTGCACCTCCCCTTGCCACCTGTCTTGGCAGCGGCCTGGACGGGCGTGGTCGGCTTCCTGCGGCTTGCTCCACGCTGAGGCCTAGACGAAGGCTGCTGCTGACGCTTCGCGGGAGCGGAGGACGCCGAAGGAGGCCGACCTCGGCGACGAGTAGACGGAGGGGCTGCAGCCGGCGGACAGGTGGGAGCAGCAGCGGTCCGCCGGGGCAGGATGTGTCGGATGGCTTCCGTCTGCTTCTGGGCGGCCGAGAACTGTTGGGCAAAGCTCTCGACCGCGTCGCCGAATAACCCAACCTGGGAGAGAGGGGCATCCAGGAACCGATACTTGTCAGTGTCCGTCATGTCAGCCAGGATGAGCCAGAGGTGGCGCTCCTGGACCACCAGGGTGGACATCGCCTGACCAACGGAACGTGCGGTTTCTTTCGTCGCCCGGAGGGCGAGGTCAGTTGCCACACGGAGCTCACGGAGGAGCTCTGGGTCAGAACCACCCTCGTTCATGTCCATGAGCGCCTGGGCCTGATGGACCTGTAGAAGCGCCATGGCATGGAGGGCGGAAGCAGCCTGTCCACAGGCTATGTAAGCCTTCGCCGTAAGACCGGACGAAAACTTACATGCCTTGGACGGGAGGCGTGGATTGCCCCGCCAGGAGGAAGCGGACGCTGAACACAACTGCATCGCAACAGCATGCTCCACCGGCGGAACATCCACATACCCCTTAGCCGCCCCACCGTCGAGGGTGGTGAGGAGGGAAGAGCCACTAGGGCGGCTTCTGGCACTATACGGCGACGTCCACGTTCTAGTAAGCTCCTCATGCACTTCCGGAAAGAAAGGTACCGGGGCGGCGCGCTGAGAACCAGCACGGCCCGCCCCGAGAAACCAATCGTCCAACCGGAAAGGTTCGGGACGTGGTGGAGGGTTCCACACAAGCCCGACCTTCTCGGTGGCCCGGGAAAGCATAGCCGTCCATTCTGGATCGGACTCGGGCAACGCTACACGCCCGGAAGGGGGCAACGCAGCCGAATCCTCATCTCCAGAGGAACGAAGCTCCCCCTCCGACGCTGCGATCGACATCTGATCGTCAGGTGGAGCCCCAAAGGAGACGAGTGGTCGTCCAAGAGAAGGACCAGCACGCTCGTTTGAAGGCTCCAACGGCGGTAGCCCTTGTGAGGCGTGAGGGGCCCACGGAGATTGCCTCGGCGGGGTAGCCCTCACGGTAATCCTCAGATCACCCTGGTCATGCACAGAAGTAGGTCTATTCTGAGGTCCAGAATAGACACTAGATCGGAGCATAGGCGAGGGGACTGCACCTCCCTTGAGGTAAGCGAGTCTCGTTCTTAGCGCTATCATAGTCCTGTTTATACATAGTCCCGCTTCCTGTTTAAACCCGCGCTGCGGGGCGGGGGGCGCGTGACGCTTTCACGCACGCCAACGTTCATTGGCTTGTTCTGTAGATACTCGAAGTTGATAGGGCTCCCTGAAGTCAAGTCAAGTCAAGTCAAGTGTATTTATATAGCGCTTTTCACAATATAAATTGCATCAAAGCAGCTTCACAATATCAATCAAATAACATAACAATGTTTGTTTCTTAGTGAAAAAAATCCACGTTTGGTAGGGCTGATCAATGGTATTAATGCTTGGCTAATTATTTTGAATATCCCTAACTGAACAAGCCAAAGGCAACAGTGGCAAGGAACCGAAAAAACTCCATCAAGTGACCTACTGGTGTCCTAAAACTCCATCAGGTGACCTAATGGAGAAAAAAAAACCTTGGGAGAACCCAGGCTCAGTCGGGGGCCAGTTCTCCTCTGGCGTTTATGAACTAGAGGCCGGATTTACAGTAACTGTAATTTGATACAGAATTTTGTTTTATTTTATCACTTCGGGGTGGGTACGCGAACCGGAATCACAACATTTTATCTGTAGAGTGGGGAAAGGGATCCTCCATAGGGAGAGGCTAGTTGGCACTTCAGCACTGCGTTGTCATCGGGTCCAGGCAAAGCTCCTAGTCAGATCTGGATACGGCCTGGATCCGGTCGGCTGCGGGAAAACCTCGGGATAAACAAAGACACTAAAATTAGCGTAGATGCCATTCTTCTTATGATGATGTAACGAGTACATCAGGATTTAAGGGAAGTGTTCCCAGTTCCGGCTGACCTAATCTATGCAGCCTAACATTGAGTTATAGAAGTCTATAATATATTATGTGTATGCTAGGTCAAAGAGATGTGTTTTTAGTCTAGCTTTGAACTGACAGAGTGTGTCTGCTTCCCGGACAATGGTAGGAAGACTGTTCCAAAGTTTTGGTGCTAAATAGGAAAAGGATCTACCGCCCGCAGTCGATTTTGATATTCTAGGTATTATCAACTGGCCCGAATTTTGAGATCGCAATAGACGTGAAGGACTATAATGCGTTAAGAGCTCGCTCAAGTACTGCGGAGCTAAACCATTTAGTGCTTTGTAAGTAATCAACAATATTTTAAAATTTATACGATGTTTAATAGGCAGTGTTGACAGAACCGGGCTAATATGGTCATATTTCCTGGTTCTAGTAAGAACTCGAGCGGCTGCGTTTTGGACCAGCTGTAGTTTATTTATTAAGCGTGCAGGGCAACCACCCAGTAGAGCATTACAATAATCTAGTCTTGTTGTCATGAAAGCATGAACTAATTGTTCCGCATTTGTTAATGAGAGCATATGTCGTAATTTAGATATATTTTTAAGATGGAAAAATGCGGTTTTACAGATACTAGACACATGACTTTCAAATGAAAGATTGCTATCAAAGAGCACACCCAGGTTCCTAACCGACGACGAAGACTTAACAGAGCAGCCATCAAGGGTTAGACAGTATTCTAGGTTATTACGTGTGGAAGTTTTTTGTCCAATAATTAGAATCTCTGTTTTTTTCAGAGTTTAGTAGTAGGAAATTACTAGTCATCCAATTTTTTATATCAGCTATGCATTCCGTTAATTTTGTGAATTGGTAAGTTTCGTTAGGTTTTGAAGAAATATACAGCTGAGTATCATCGGCATAACAATGAAAGCTAATTCCATGTTTCCTAATGATATGTCCTAATGGTAGCATGTACAGAGTGAACAGCAGCGGTCCTAGTACTGAGCCTTGTGGTACGCCATACTGAACTTGTGATCGATAAGACATCTCTTCATTTACTGCTACAAACTGATAACGGTCAGATAAGTATGATTTAAACCATGCTAGTGCAATTCCACTAATGCCAACATAGTTTTCCAGTCTATTTAAAAGAATGTTGTGGTCAATTGTGTCAAATGCAGCACTAAGATCAAGTAACACTAATAGAGAGATACAACCACGATCGGATGATAAAAGTAAATCATTTGTAACTCTAATGAGAGCTGTCTCAGTACTATGGTGCGGTCTAAATCCTGACTGAAAATCCTCGCAGATATCATTTCTTTCAAGAAAGGAACACAGTTGTGAGGATACTGCTTTTTCTAATATCTTTGACAGAAAAGGCAGATTTGAGATCGGCCTGTAATTGACTAATTCTGAAGGATCAAGTTGCGTTTTTTTAACAAGCGGTTTTATCATAGCCAGCTTAAAGGTTTTTGGTACATATCCTAGAGACAAAGACGAATTAATGATATTAAGAAGAGGATCTATGATCTCTGGAAGCATCTCTTTCAGTTGCTTAGTCGGTATAGGGTCTAACATACAAGTTGTCGATTTAGATGAATTAACGAGTTTGCAGAATTCTTCCTCTCCTATAGCTAGGGAGACTACAATGCACTCCTTGATGCGATACTGTAGTAGACGGTTGCATAGTTATAATTTTGTCCCTGATATTATCAATCTTATAAGTGAAGAAGTTCATAAAGTCATTACTGCTGTGTTGCTTGGAAACTTCTGTGCTTAAAGCTTTCTTTTTCGTTAGTTTAGCCACTGTTTCAAATAAATACCTAGGATTATGTTTATTTTCTTCTAATAGGGTTGAAAAATAAGCAGATCTAGCAGCTTTTAAAGCCTCTCTGTAAGCAATCGAGCTCTCTTTCCATGAAATCCGAAATACCTCTAGTTTTGTTTTCTTCCAGTTGCGCTCCATTTTTCTGGCTGCTCTCTTAAGGGCCTGAGTGTGCTCGTTGTACCACGGCGTTGGACTATTTTCTTTAATCTTCTTTAAGCGCAACGGAGCAACTGCGTCTAAAGTGCTGGAAAAGAGAGAGTTAAAAGTTTCTGTTGCAATATCGAGTTCTTCTAAGCTATCCGGGATGCTGAGATGATGAAACTTATTAGGAAGATTATTGATAAAGCAATCTTTAGTGGCAGAAGTTATAGGTCTAACATATTTATAACACGGAGTCGGCTTTGCAGCCTTGGCTAAATGTAATTTACATGAGACTAGATAATGGTCTGAGATGTCATCGCTCTGCTGCAGAATTTCAACGGCATCAACATCTATTCCATGTGATAATATTAGATCTAGAGTATGATTACGACAATGAGTGGGTCCTGACACGTGTTGTCTAACTCCAATTGAGTTTACAATGTCTTTAAGTGCCAATCCCAATGCATCTTTTTCATTATCTACATGTATATTAAAATCACCAACAATTAGTACTTTATCGTTAGCCAATACTAATTCTGATAGAAAGTCCGCAAATTCTTTGATAAAATCTTTATGGTGCCCTGGTGGCCTGTATACAGTAGCCAGCAGAAATCTCAAACGTGATTTATCGTTTACACTATATATTTTTACATTAAGCACCAACACTTCAAAAGAAGTATATTTAAAAATAGATTTCTTAGTGGTTTTGAAAATATTACTATAAATTACAGCAACACCTCCCCCTTTGCGTTTTAGACGAGGTTCATGTTTATAACAGTAATCTTGTGGGGTTGACTCATTTAAAGTAATGTAATCGTTTGGTTTTAGCCAGGTTTCTGTCAAACACAGCACATCTAGATTATAATCTGAAATCATATCATTAACTATGAGCGATTTTGAAGTAAGGGATCGAATATTCAGCAACCCAAGCTTTATCATTTGTTCATCTGTATTATATCTGTTTTTTATTTGTTGAACATCAATTAAATTTTTTACCTGACGTTTTTTGGATTTCCAAATTCGGGGAACAGACACAGTCTCTATATGATGATATCTAGGTGAAAGAGGCTCTATGTGATGGGATTTATCTGACCTTGGTGACGCGAGGCCGCTAGCAGACGGTCGGTTTAGCCAGTCTGTCTGCTTCCTGACCTGAGCCCCAGATTGTCATGTTTTAGCTCTAAGACTATGTGCCATATTACTAGAGAGAAGAGCAGCACCATCCCAGGAGGGATGAACACCATCTCTTTTCAACAGGTCAGGCTTTCCCCAAAAACTTTTCCAATTGTCTATGAATTCTATATTATTCAACGGACACCACTTAGACAACCAACCATTGAGTGAGGCCAATCTGCTAACTATCTCATCACTCCTGCGAACAGGAAGGGGGCCAGAGAAAATTACAGTGCCTGACATTGTACTTGCGAGTTTACACACCTCTTTAATATTAATTTTGGTGATCTCCGACTGGCGGAGTCGAACATCATTAGTGCCGACATGAATAATGATCTTAGAGAATTTACGATTAGCATTAGCCAGCACTTTTAAATTTGCTTTGATGTCAGGCGCTCTGGCTCCCGGCAAACATGTGACTATGGTGGCTGGTGTCTCTATTTTCACGTTCCGTGTGATCGAATCACCAATTACCAGGGCACAATCAACAGAATTCTCAGTGGGTGTTTCACTGAGTGGGGCAAATCTATTTGTTATGGTAATCGGAACGGAAGAGTGGTTTTTTAATCCGCGACTAGAGCGATCTCTCACGGTCACCCATCTGCCCTGCTGCCTGGGCTCTACTTCAGCCGGAACCAAATCATGTACAGAGTTCACTATGCTAGGCGCATCCAAAATAGTATCTAAAGCTCTAGTACTATCCTTACTATCCTCAATTAAAGTTTGGATGCGTGTCTCTAGCTCTGAAATCTTCTCCGTCAGCCTGACTGTCTCCTTGCATTTATCACAAATAAATCCTATATTGCCATCGGAGAAGGCTACACTAAACATATGACATGTGACACAGGTGACAATAACAGGACAAGACATTACTCACCGTTTGTGTTGACTGATTCTTACTTACCTGGGCTTTTATGAACTCAAAGGCGCGGGCGCGCGAGAGAAAATAAATAATAAATAAATGAGCGCGGGTGGCGCGTAAACACGCGTTCTGTGCTAACAATAACGGAAGCTAGCGATGTAAGGTTAATCTGAGATGGTGGGTAAACTATATTTAGTAATATAAACAACTAGGAATGATAGTAAATGATAGCAAACAAACTCACAGCAGGCAGGGAGGCAGACAGGAGCAATCGATCAGACAGGAGCAATCGATCAGAGACAGGAGTAATCGATTATTACTTTTTATCCCAAGTGATCCCATTACGTCGCCACGTCGACGTCACGTCGAACGTCAGCGACTGAAGGGGAACAAATGTTCTATATCCTCCTGCTCCCCACAAAATCTACATTCCCCAACTACTGCCGGATTCAGGAGTGCCACATGACACGTAGCCACTGTAGATCAGCAGTGCGCTTCTCTACAGGGGGTTTATTCAGGCTCCGCCACCTGTCCCGCACGAGAAAGTCTGGTTGTAACCGTTCTGGCCATCTAGAAGCTTTTTGCCTCTTCAATGAATCTCAATGTGTGACTTTGCAGTATATTGCTTTCTTAGACACATTTTTAAAATGGTCTAGCTTAGGGATCTTGAAAGATAAAATCGAGTCCTTCATCGATAAAAATTCACCTTCATCTTCTTCATTTATGACAGGTGACATTTTTATTCTTGGAAAATCTTAACCAGTTCTCATGTCCTGTGTTTGTCTCAGTCCTATCCATGTCCTGCAGCTGCTTGGTAGTGCATTACAGATTTCTTCTTTCAATTTTGAAACAAGACGCAAGGACTTGTCACTTGTCATAACCCCGTCATCTCTTCAAACCCTCTCATCCAGGAGATGTCCAAGTTTCTGAACGCCATTCCTCAGCAAACATCTCCTCACGCTCACGGAGGACAACAGTCTAGTCTGGACCATTGAGTTGAAAACAACTGTTCCTCTGGAGTCTAATGTCCTTCAACAGGTGTCTATCAAATCCAAGTCCTCCTGCCCGCTTTAAAAACAAACTTGCAGTTTTGGCCCATACCACATCCGTTTTGTAGAGAAGTCTCTGCACAACTTGAATCCTACCGGCCCGGATCCGACTCCTCACATCCATCAAGCCTTGCCCGCCCTCTTGAACTGATAAATAAAGGGCAGCTGCACGGATTCTGTCCACTCCAGAAAAAAAAACCCAAATGTCCTTTGTTTCATAGAAATAAGTTCCTCAGGAGGCCCCATAGTTATAGTCCTGTGCCACAGCATAAATGCAGTGAGATTATTGACAACCAGAGCTCTCCCCCTATAGGACAATTGTGGCAATAGCCATTTCCATTTTGACAATTTAGCAGAATTGTTTTTTGAAATTGGTCACCCCTACACCCCTGAACACAGTACCTTCCTACCAACCAATAATAAACCCTTCACTTTTAGACCAATTAACTCTAGCAAAAGAGGATTTTTTAATATATATATTCCAATAGTTTGGTTTAAGGTTCTAATATCCTTTTGACTTGTGATAAAAACACTAATGTCAGATAAAAAATAATTAAAAATTATCATTTGAATTAGGAATTACAACTCTTTCAAGATTCCTCCTCCATCTGCACAACAAAGGTTCAATAACCAAGCTGTATAATTGCCTTGAGAGTGGACATCCTTGTCTAATGCCCCTTGACACAGATATTGGTTTACTTAATCCACCACCTGCTTTCACCATAACAGAAACATTACAATACAACAACTGAATATAGGATATAAGTCTGTCACCAAACCCAAAATACTTCAACACATTAAACAGACTCACTCACATTTCTCATGCAAATATATTCACACAACAGATTTGCATTATAAACGGAATGTTAATCCTTCCTGGTGTAATTTGGTACATAGAAGATGAGAGTAGACAATGCCACTTATTAATTTGTAAGGACCATATTCATTATAAAGCACAACAAACAAGCAGATACAGGAGAAATGCGTGTCTCACATCAGAGGAGCTCTCCATCCCAGCAGCCATTAAAACATTCAAATTAAAGCTTTGGGTTTAAGGGAATAACGTCCAGAATCAGGAAGATTAGCAGTGAATTATCAATCTGTCTTTCTATGTATCGGTCCATATATCTATCTGTCTCTGTGTCCATTCGTCCCTCAGTGTGTCATCTGTGATGATCTCATTCTCCTCAATCCACTAAAAGCAACCACAGGGTGTAAATAAACATTTGTTGCACTAAGACTCAAATCATATTATATGGAATTATATAAACTCCGCCACAGTATGAACCCTGTCGTTCCCCACATGCATCTTTCGACCTCAATCATTCAAATCTTTCTGATTAGGACACAATCATCTCTGCACATAATGAAGTTCTCAGAACCATCAGTGTTGAACCGACCCAAACACGGGCAACACATACAGTCTCATTAGCTCTTATAAAGAAGCCTGTGACAGCTCGAGTCTACGTGTCTCGGCCTCGGCTAATCTTCTGATGTGTTTGACATCGTCCTACATTCGTTCTTCCTCTATCAACTGTTCAATGAGCACATCTGTGCTGAGAAGCCCATATAAATGCAAACAGCTATGCATTGATTTTACTGGGATTTTTCTGCATTTCACATCAGCCTCATAAGGATGTGATGAAGGTGAACGTATGAATGTTTTTCATCCAGAACAGTCTGTCTCAATTCATTTTTTCCCACCCAATTCATGTCAGTGTGTATGTGTTGGGCTAAAAGATTCATTAAAATAAAATTGAATTCACAGTAGACTTAGTACGATTATCAAATTGGGATTCAATCAAATAAATGCATCATTGCACATTTACATTGTACACATACTGTATCATTTACATGTGCATCTCATGTTAACAGTGTTTTCAGTGTCTCGGAGCGACACCAAAATAAAAGATTTATGGTTTAATATTTGAAAATAAAGAATCAAGACATACATATTAGTATTGTAGTTTTATTGTGCTTGTCACGTTGGTTTGGATTTTGTTTTCACTTTCACGTTTCATGTCTTAGTTTTGAAGTTTTCTTGAAGTAGTCTTGGCTTCCCTTGATCCTCATGTTATCTGGGCTGCGTTCTGCCCCGACAAAAAGCTGCAAAACGTTTTTTTGTTTTGTTTTTTTAAACAGAAATGGTTGTGCGTTGAACACCCTGTTCTTTTTGAAGAATTTTCAGAGCCGGAAATCGGTATAAATACGTGTTTAATTCTGCAAAATACGCTCGATGTGTCAGTCACAGCCCTTGCTGTCCAGAATAAAAGAGAACATCCCAATTGAGTGAAGGGATTTGTGGAAACTGTGGTTCCTAATGATTGTGATCCAACATTTGCCTCGCTTTTCAGGATGAAAGACAAATATTTCCACAAAAATCCACTTCTTACCTCCGAGACTGTGTTGTGATGTATATGACCCTATTATTTTCATTGTGATTATTAGGCTTATCATTATTGCTGATCACTGTTGATATGCTATATTTTTACTACTTGTTTGTTTCCTTCGAGGCTGTAAGCTCCGTCTATGCCTCGTATTAGCTTCGTATTTCTTTCCGTTTTGAACCATCATTTACTATAATTTCTAGTTGTTTATACAAAACTTACCCAACATCTCAGATTAACCTTACATCGCTAGCTTCTGTTATTGTTAGCACAACACGCTAGTAACTCGCTAGCCTAACGCGCCACCCGTGTGTGCTTTTATTTATTTATCTATTTTTCTCTCGTTCAACAAATAAAAAACAGATATAATACAGATGAGCAAATGATAAAGCTTGGGTTGCTGAATATTCTATCCCTTACTTCAAAATCCCTCATAGTTAATGATATGATTTCAGATTATAATCTAGATGTGCTGTGTTTGACAGAAACCTGGGTAAAACCAAACGATTACATTACTTTAAATGAGTCAACCCCACAAGATTACTTTTATAAACATGAACCTCGTCCGAAATGCAAAGGGGGAGGTGTTGCTGTAATTTATAGTAATATTTTCAAATCCACTAAGAAATCAAGTTTTAAATATACTTCTTTTGAAGTGTTAGGGTTAGGGTTTTACTTAATGCAAAAATACATAGTGTAAACGATAAATCACGTATTAGAATTCTGCTGGCTACTGTATACAGGCCACCAGGGCACCATAAAGATTTTTATCAAAGAATTTGCGGACTTTCTATCAAAATTAGTATTGGCTGCAGATAAAGCTCTAATTGTTGGTGATTTTAATATACACATAGATAATGAAAAGATGCATTGTGATTGGCATTTAAAGACATTGTAAACTCAATTAGAGTTAGACAACACGTGTCAGGACCGACTCATTGTCGAACTCATACTCTAGATCATATATTATCACATGGAATAGATGTTGATGCCCTTGAAATTTTGCAGCAGAGCGATGACATCTCAGATCATTATCTAGTCTCATGTAAATTACATTTAGCCAAGGCTGCAAAGCCGACTCCGTGTTATATATATGTTAGACCTATAACTTCTGCCATTAAAGATTGCTTTATCAATAATCTTCCTAATCAGTTTAGCTTAGAAGAACTCGATATTGCAACAGAAACTTTTAACTCTCTTTTCCAGCACTTTAGACACAGTTGCTCTGTTGCGCTTAAAGAAGATTAAAGAAAATAGTCCAACGCCGTGGGACAACGAGCACACTCAGGCCCTTAAGAGAGAAGCCAGAAAAATGGAGCGCAACTGGAAAAAACAAAACTAGAGGTACAGTAGGTAGTCAACCAGAATGCCTATTACCGCCACGACAACTGCCGAAAATAAACCAGTCGCATTTAAAAGTCATTTGCGAAATGACCGCCAGGTGGCGCAGAGGGACATTTAGCGAAAGCAAAACGTATGTAAAAGTAGCTTACATTTTAAATAGAATATTGCAAACTTTTAGAGCAGAACATTTTATGAATCAAAAGTTAAAATAGGCCTATCTCGCAGTGAAAATAAATTAGGTGCAATCAATGACGCTAAACTATCGAGGAATGAGACGATTGAAGAGCTCGTGTGCACGCACTCTGACTGCTGAAAAACAGAACTTCTGGGCATTTTTCAGTGAGAAAAGATGTGGTCGAGTGGTAGAACTTACGTTTCAATCATTTCAGTGACACTGTTTCAAACCCGAATAAACATTTATTATATTTGCATTTTAAATGCAAAATTGAAATTTTCCCCTATTAAATTTTTTTTTAATATTAAAAAAAATCCCCTATGCATTTTTCTTAAGTTGGGTTTTATTCTGGCATGTTGAGTTAGTGTTCGACAAACGCGGCGGCACGTTCATTTGCATTTATTTTTCTCATAACAGCTAAAATAACTTAATAGGCTATACGTCATTTTTTTGGTCATACAGATAAGATTAGAGTATAGCCTACATCTTTCAAAACTGTAAACTTTTTTTAGGCTAACGACAAAAGTTTATCTGTTGTCTCTGTCTCCTGGAACTGCGCGTCACAAAAATGAACCGAAAGCCACTTGCCTCAGCTCAGTCACGATAAGAAATCGGCTATGTCTAAAGCCTTTAAATGTCTAAATATTTAGGCTAAGAAATGTTATCTGATTATGTAATCCTTATGAAAACTAGAGGTACAGAGGATCTGCTCAAACATGTTTAGCTATGAGCGCTTCCCAATGAGAAAATCACAAGGCAAGGGTGAAAATCTCGCTCTAATTAAATGTAGGCTAAATCGCCCTGAATTAAAATGTAAAAACAAATCAAATAATTTATTTCTCGAAATGTTGCGATATTGTTTCATTTAGTCTAAGTTCATAATTATTCTAGAAATGTTACTTAGTTTAGTACCAGTACCACAAAGCACTGTGGTTCGAGATTTATTTGAATAATAGGCTAATAATAATAATAAAAAAAACTTAATTCACAAATTGCATGCCTGGTTGTAAGGATCCAAAGATCCCTGTAGAATTTAATATTGAGTTGAACATTTTGTTCATGACAACAAATGAACATGCGTTTGAAGATTATATGTAGTTTTACTTGGAAAAAGCTGGCTAAAACCAAAATTCACCAATTATTAAAATAATTAAATATTTACTAATCAAC
Organism: Meda fulgida; assembly: GCA_030578275.1. Classification (NCBI taxonomy): domain Eukaryota; kingdom Metazoa; phylum Chordata; class Actinopteri; order Cypriniformes; family Leuciscidae; genus Meda; species Meda fulgida. Next base: position 52,670,210 of record CM060622.1, read on the forward strand.
TTTTATGACAGAAATATCACTACATGTAGCTTAAATCATTTAATTCCTTCATTATCAACACTGTCTAGAATAGCGATTTAAGTGTGAATTGCGACTTCTCTTTGTTTTAAGTCAATCTCAGACTCAGATAGCCTGTGGGGGGTTGTAGGGACAGTTCAGTGCTTTATCGTGCGTGCAGGACAATAGGTGTTAATGTTCCTCTTTCATATGGAGAGTGTCGGATAGCCAGCCTTATGAGCAAAGGCAAAACTCTTTTAAGGATAAATCTCTCGATGTGTCCAAATGTAGGCCCCATATCTTATTAATTTATAAATATTGTAGTTTATGTATTATATCTTAAATATTTATCTGTTGACGACGCGTTCATTCCAAGAAACGAATGGGAGTGAGCAGCCAATACAGAGCGATCAAGCTCAACCTCGTTTTATTGTGAGGTGAATTCAACAAGGCATGCTGTGTCTTTGAAGCAACAAAGGCTAAATCGTTTTTTTTTCATGTGTAGGCCTATGGCTGACACGCAGCGACAAATAGGCTACAGTATTATCAGCTGTATGATGTGTTTTTACCCTGAAATGTTTAATTTCGAGAGAGAACCGGCGCGCGCAGCGAGGGAGACTAAATAAACGTGCTAAAAAGAGATCCAGCGTGAGAGGCAAAACCCATTTTTTTTAAGTTATGTCGCTTTGGACTATTTCCGGTTTGTTCTGTTTTAATCGTTTAATTTAGCTGTAATTTCTTTGGCAATACAAATTTAAAATGTCGCTAGAATAAGATTCTGTGTTTCTTATTTTGCTTCGCAAAGGAAATTAAGTCTAAATGCAACCCTGCTTTAAATTTAAAAAAAAACCTGTCCCGACACTTTATTTAAACCTTGAATTGTTCGATGGGGTTTCAAAATTAAGTAATTTTAGTTTTTTTTTAAATTACACTATACTTTAGCAGACTAAAGACAAGCTTCTTCATTTTCATTTTCTGACAATCTTACTTCATCAGTTTTGTCGTCTGTGCAGCTGTCACGGTGTGGCTTCATGTCTTGTTCCTGTCTGTACGGTGTTTCCCTTGTCTAATAAATGTCTCACGACCAGCTGTGTGTCCATACCTCCTGAAACCACAGCCGTTGTGATCTCCGCCACAGCTCTGACATCATGTGTGTGGTTCCTAAATGTTCTGGTTCTGACCCATTCTTGGTCATTCTTTTCCAGAACCGAAGAGATGAACTGGAACTGTACCACGAATCCTTCTGATGTCTCGGCCACAATACTCAAGTGTATTTATTTATATAGCGCTTTTCACAATATAAATTGTGATAATACTCTCCTCATTCTGAGACACTGATAAAGCCAGCACGTCACATTTAGACACATTATGGCTTTTGATAAGTGTACCAGTGTGATCATTCCACATTTTGACCATTCCTCCGAGCCAGTGTCTACGGAAAAGATGGCCACCTCCGAGCCAGTGTCTATGGACAAGATGGCCGCCGTCACAGAGTCTGTTCCTGTTCCTGAGCCGGTGTCTGCTGTTCCTGAGCCGGGGTCGCCCGAGGGGTCTTCACCGCCATGGCCGCCCGAGGGGTCTTCACCACGTGGCCGCCCGAGAGGTCTGCACCGTTGTAGCCGCCCGAGGGGTCTCCACCACCCTGGCCGCCCGAAGGGTCTTCACCGCCCTGGCCACCCCAGGGGTCGTCTCCGCCCTGGCTGCTCGAAGGGTCGTCTCCGCCCTGGCCGTCCGAGGGGTCGTCTCCGCCCTGGTCGCGCGATGGATTGACGCCGCCTGTTCTGCCCTGGCCGCCACCTGCGCGTCCTGCTCCACCCAAGTTCCATGACCCAGGTCCGCCCACGTTCCATGGCCCATGCCTGCCATTGCAATGCCCTGGTCCTGTTCCCGGCGCAGACCTGGCCCTCCATCCCTTCCCCAAAACCGCCTCCACTTCACCACCCTCCTGAACTTTTTTTTTTACGAGCGTCGGGAGCCGGCCATAGGGGGAGGGCTATGTCACGGTGTGGGTTCATGTCTTGTTCCTGTCTGTCCTGTGTTTCCCTTGTCTTGTGTGAACTTTAGTTATTTCCTGTGCTGTGTCATGTTTTGTAGTCCTTTGTAGTTTTTCTAGTTTATTAGTATCCCCAGGTGTTTCTGATTAACCACGCCCTCTTGTTATCTTGTTTAGCTCGTTTACCCCTGTTTTTAAGCCCTGTGTTTCAGCCCTGTCTTTGTGAGTTGTTGTTGTAATGTTGTATGTTGGCTGTCCTATTCCTGAGTCTGGTTACAGAGTCTGGGTCTGTTTAGTTTCTAGTTTATTTAAAATAAAACACTGCTGCACTTGGATCCTACCTTTGCCTCTGTTTCAGCCACTTCGTAACAGCAGCGGCTCTACAGGAATGTAGCAAATTTATGTTGTAATATGCCATGATAATTAAACAAAACGCTTGGCTTTAAATAAATAAACAGTTTATAAACTCGCTAATAAACAGTTACCTATTTAAGCATCAAGAAGGATAAAACCTTAACGCTGTCGGCCAACATCGATTAACATCATGTTACAATGAGATTCGATCTCGGGTCGCTTGAAGCTCCGTGAGGCTCATGTCGTTGCGTTAGCCACAGAGCTACCACCTGAACGCTGTTAAATCGATGTATTATGGTCTTGCAAACCCTCATTGATGTAGCCTAATATGTTTCTATTGCAATGTTTTATGTTGAAATGTTTTCATTATATATTCAATTTAATTTCAGTAATTTCAGTATTGTGATTATAAATTATTTTAACTATGTAAAGGCGGCGGTAAAAGTATTATTCTGGTTGAGTACCAACTGTATTTCAGATTTTATGGAAGGAGAGCTCAATTGCTTACAGAGAGGCTTTAAAAGCTGCTAGATCTTCTTATTTTTCAACCCTATTAGAAGAAAACAAACATAATCCTAGGTATTTATTTGAAAAAGTGGCTAAACTAACGAAAAAGAAAGCTTCAAGCACAGAAGTTTCCAAGCAACACAGCAGTAATGACTTTATGAACTTTTTCACTTATAAGATTGATAATATCAGGGAGAAAATTATATCTATGTAACCATCTACTACAGCATCGCATCAGGGAGTGCATTGTAGTCTCCCTGAGGAAAAAATTGATTAATTTGTTGCTTTAGGAGAGGAAGATTTTTGAAAATTTGTTAATTCATCTAAATCAACAACTTGTATGTTAGACCCTATACCGACTAAGCTACTGAAAGAGATGCTTCCAGATGTCATAGATCCTCTTCTAAATATCATTAATTCATCTTTGTCTCTAGGATACGTACCAAAAACCTTTTAGCTGGCTATGATTAAACCGCTTGTTAAAAAAACGCAACTTGATCCTACAGAATTAGTAAATTACAGGGCGATCTCAAATCTGCCTTTTCTGTCAAAGATATTAGAAAAAGCAGTATCCTCACAACTGTGTTCCTTTCTTGAAAGAAATGATATCTGTGAGGATTTTCAGTCAGGATTTAGACCGTACCATAGTACTGAGACAGCTCTCATTAGAGTTACAAATGATTTGCTCTTATCAACCGATCGTGGATCTTTATTAGTGTTACTCGATCTTAGTGCTGCATTTGACACCATTGACCACAAAATTCTTTTAAATAGACTAGAAAACTACGTTGGTAGAGTGAGCAGCAGCGGTCCCAGTACTGAGCCTTGTGGTACGCCATACTGAACTTGTGATCGATGAGACATCTCTTCATTTACTGTTACAAACTGACAACGATCAGCTCCAACAAACTTCTTTTCTAATCTGGAACGTAAGGTTGTAAAACTAAAAAATACGCTTTACCTTTGGAATGACAATTGCACATTAACTCCAAATCCCATTGAAATGATAAATTACAATGGACTTTTATGCTGAATTTTTTGAGCCCAAAGACTACCTGTTTGAAACCTGAGGACAAAAAAATATTTGTTAAGATGATTTCATATGAGGTACTTTCCAGGAACAAAGTTGGATTCTTTTCAGATGCAGTATTAACCTGACTCTCTTAAGAAGAGGTAAAGTGAGACAATTCAGGACAATATAGGCTTCCAGAGAGTATCAGAGCTGTGCTGAATCCACCTGATACTTTACTGATGAAATCCTTCTGTAGAACAGCAGTTTTTATATAAGCTCACACACACACACACAAAAAAAAAAACACTGAAGGCTTGACTGTCAATGTCTACTGCAGAACCAGGCCGATTTTCAGGTGCACTGTTTGTGTCGCTGTTTGACAAAATGAGGTTTTGTTTGATTCTAATGAGGAATTGGTGTTGACAGCAGGAGAATGGCACAATTCAGAGTTGCTAATGAGAACTAGAGTTTTTTTGGCCGCTTTCCTGGAAGCTTCAGAGAATTGGCATGTAGCTTCACCAGCCGACCGCAGAACAGCTCAGAACAATGTTAGTTATTTACACAGAAGCGGACGAATATCCAAACCTTGATAACATGGGCTGACAAGTGATTCAACAGCCAATTACAGGCCAGCAGGCCACTTTTTTGTAAGTACTCATTGGAATTTCAAAAGTGCTACAGTCTACACGCCTTGCTGTGGCTCCAAAGTCACTTTAACGTCCACAGTTTTCACCACTTTCTCATCTCGATGAATCAGTTTGTCTGCTGCCTATTTCTGCTCTCTTGGGTTAGTTGAGGAGTGGAACTCTGCCTGATCTTGCCTCGCTGTACCCATGAGAGATTAAAAAAAAAAGTATCTTGTTGTATTATTTATTAATGACTCCAGATATTATGGTTATACATGCTGTATAGGTCTCCCTCCTGCCTTCCCTGAGCTTCAAAGCAATTAAAGTGGTGCAATGAAACTGGGCAGGTCATGCTAGGCTAATCCTGCACATTCCTTCATACTTTAACTCCGCTCACTTAGGCCTCGGAGACAAGGGGCACTAGTTTAATCTCAGCAGGTCAAGAGCTCAACCACTGTGGTTTTAGCATTGCTCACATGTCAGTCCAGTCAAGTGTCCTACACAACAATTCTATGAAGTAATAAGTGTGTGCAGTTTTGTGTAGTCCTGCAGTTAAAATACTTTCAAATATTCTATTTTACTAATGAGTTTCTCAGTGTCTCTTGCTGATGATAATTTGATGGAAGAGTTGTGATTGTGCACTGTGATTCTCTGTCCGTAACTTCACTTACAGTTGTGAAAAATATGTTTGAAAAAATGGCAGAAGTGCACAAGAAAAACTGTCCAGTGTTGGCAGATGTTTGTGTTTATGCTTTTGAATCTACATTCTATTCTTATATTCTATGTTCTGAAAATATTATGAATTCTTGTCAAGTCACCTTAATTTATATAGTGCTTTTAACAATATAGATTGTTTCAAAGCAGCTTTACAGTAATAATAGGAAATTAAAGTAACAGAGATTGTTTTGGCTTTACAGCAGCTCTAGAATAAAGTTATTGTCCAGCTAAAGTTAGTTTTGATTGATTCACTTTCGTCGCAACGATCGTTAGTTATTAACTTAGGGGCCACTAACACGACACCGTTCTAACAGAAAACCCTTAATGCAATCCGGCCGCTCAATTGCACATAACAGTGCCTGGTGGCTTAAGAACACAAACCATGAAATAGGTTCCAAGGTACAAGCCTTGAAAAAATTCACGCATAGCCATGTGAACCGGAATTATCCCGACAACGTTTTATCTGTACAGAGGTAAAGGGAAGGAGGCCTTCAAAGTGGAGAGACTAGTTGACACTTCTGGACTGCATTGTCGTCGTTTCCAGGCGCAGGTCCTTCATCATCTGGAGATGGCCTGAATCCAGCGGACTGCGATAAACTTTGGGATAAACAGAGAGACTAATATTAGCGTAGACGCCATTCTTCTTAAGATGCATCGAGTACATCAGGATTTATGGGAAGTGTTCCCGGTTCCGGCTGACCTAATCTATGCAGCCTAACACTGAATCAGCTGCTGATTCTGCTGATCTGCTGTTCACTGATCGATTGCTACTGTCTGCCTTCCTGCCTGCTGTGAGTTTGTTTGCGTCGAGGCTGTAAGCTCTAAGCCTCGTATTAGCTTCGTATTTCTTTCTGTTTTGAACCATCATTTACTATCATTTCTAGTTGTTTATATTACTAAATACAGTTTACCCACCATCTCAGATTAACCTTACATCGCTAGCTTCCGTTATTGTTAGCACAGCACGCTAGTGTTTACGCGCCACCCGCGCTCATTTATTTATTATTTATTTTCTCTCGCGCGCCCGCGCCTTTGAGTTTATAAAAGCCCAGGTAAGTAAGAATCAGTCAACACAAACGGTGAGTAATGTCTTGTCCTGTTATTGTCACCTGTGTCACGTCATGTTTAGTATAGCCTTCTCCGATGGCAATATAGGATTTATTTGTGATAAATGCAAGGAGACAGTCAGGCTGACGGAGAAGATTTCAGAGCTAGAGACACGCATCCAAACTTTAATTGAGGATAGTAAGGATAGCACTAGAGCTTTAGATACTATTTTGGATGCGCCTAGCATAGCGAACTCTGTACATGATTCTGCTGAAGTAGAGCCCACGCAGCAGGGCAGATGGGTGACCGTGAGAGATCGCTCTAGTCGCGGATTAAAAAAACACTCTTCCATTCCGATTACCATAACAAATCGATTTGCCCCACTCAGTGAAACACCCACTGAGAATTCTGTTGATTGTGCCCTGGTAATTGGTGACTCGATCACATGGAACGTGAAAATAGAGACACCAGCCACCATAGTCACATGTTTGCCGGGAGCCAGAGCGCCTGACATCAAAGCAAATTTAAAAGTGCTGGCTAATGCTAATGGTAAATTCTCTAAGATCATTATTCATGTCGGCACTAATGATGTTCGACTCCGCCAGTCGGAGATCACCAAAATTAATATTAAAGAGGTGTGTGAACTCGCAAGTACGATGTCAGGCACTGTAATTTGCTCTGGCCCCCTTTCTGTTCGCAGGAGTGATGAGATAGTTAGCAGATTGGCCTCACTCAATGGTTGGTTGTCTAAGTGGTGTCCGTTGAATAATATAGAATTCATAGACAATTGGAAAAGTTTTTGGGGCAAGCCTGACCTGTTGAAAAGAGATGGTGTTCATCCCTCCTGGGATGGTGCTGCTCTTCTCTCTAGTAATATGGCACATAGTCTTAGAGCTAAAACATGACAATCTGGGGCTCAGGTCAGGAAGCAGACAGACTGGCTAAACCGACCGTCTGCTAGCGGCCTCACGTCACCAAGGTCAGATAAATCCCATCACATAGAGCCCCTTTCACCTAGATATCATTATATAGAGACTGTGTCTTTTCCCCGAATTTGGAAATCCAAAAAACGTCAGGTAAAAAATTTAATTGATGTTCAACAAATAATCAGCAATATTTCAAAATGTATACAATGTTTAATAGGGAGCCAATGCAGTGTTGACAGAACCGGGCCAATATGGTCATACTTCCTGGTTCTGGTAAGAACTCGAGCTGCTGCGTTTTGAACCATCTTTAGTTTGTTTATTAAGCGTGCAGGGCAACCACCCAGTAGAGCATTGCAATAATCTAGCCTTGATGTCATGAACGCATGAACTAATTGTTCCGCATTTGTCAATGAGAGCATTTGACATAATTTAGATATATTTTTAAGATGTAAAAATGCGGTTTTACAGATACTAGAAATGTGACTTTCAAATGAAAGATTGCTATCAAAGAGCACACACAGGTTCCTTACTGACAACGAAGACTTGACAGAGCAGCCATCAAGTGTTAGACAGGATTCTAGGTTATTACCTATGGAAGTTTTCTGTCCAATAATTAGAATCTGTTTTTTTTCAGCATTTAGTAGTAGGAAATTACTAGTCATCCAGTAATTTATATCGTTATGCATTCTGTTAATTTTGTGAATTGGTAGGTTTCCTCAGGGCGTTAAGAAATATAGAGCTGAATATCATTAGCATATCTTGTGCATATTTCCATTTTTAAAAAACTAAATATTTGTCTTAATAATAAGCCTTATCATTAAACTGTTAAGCCTTCATTGAGAATAAAAAACAAATATTGCAGAAAAAACACCAATAATTGTGACAAAAATATAAATTTTCATAATATTGCTGGACATCAAATTATACATTTTATATGAACAACTACAATTATAGTGACTAAAATGATAAACAGTACATATTACAACATTTACAGGAAAAATAAATTACAATATATTATGTTCAGATTTTATGCAGAACATTTTACATGTGACCTGAAAACACTCTAATTGCAATGTTTGCTGCTTTTTTTTTGGAAAGCTATGCACAGTGAATCTTGTAACAATTATATTTTAAAAGATTGGCAAAAATAGTTTTGCCCTAAAAAGTTATTGGGGATTCCTTTTTGTTCCCTGAAGTCCAAGACGTGGTCCGTCAAGGAGCTGATTGGAATGTATGTGGTTCATGATCAAAATCCAGTCGATTCCAAGACTTGGACCACTAAAAAGCTGCATTTACATTTAGTTAGGGTTACTTATGAGATAAATAAATTCAAACTCTGCCAGACTCCAAAAAAAAAAGATCTGATCATTTTGTTTCACAATCTAAAGGCAGCAGATATTGTTATAACACATTAAAGCAACTCAATAATAGTGCAAGAGTTAAAAGTTTAACACATTATGTTAAAAAAGAAAGCTATATTTGAATGTTAATCCAGCAATATCTATTTTGTGTTAAAGTCAATGTTGTTGTGGGGACTTTTATTATGACGGGGGATATAGAAAGGGGAGAGCGGGAGAAAAGGGAAAAAAAAAAATAATACTGTAAAATAAGAAAGAGGCAAAAAAGAAGCTGTGTCCAAGGGTTTTACTTCTATATTCCTAAATCCTATTTAGGATTAAAGCCCTGGAAAAACCCACAAGCAAATATTATTACAGTCCTGGAGTACCAGAGTAAACCAGCGTCTACACGGAGGAGGTAACAGAAACCGACAGAAAGACTCGTGAAACGCTGGACTCAATACTGCACAGACGGCATTATACTAGACATGTTGTTGATGTTTTTCTTTTATTGTTTATTTTTGTAATAATTATTGATAATTATATTCAATACTTCTTGTATTGATTTGTTGATTATTTAATAATTAGTGTAATAATTATTGGTTTCATTGAGTTTGGGAGGTGAGATTAACTGTTTGGCCAAGATTCATCTTGATAATGCAGACCGAATTAAGAGTTTTGAAAAAGTGACTTCAGTATTGACAGAGCAATATCTATAATAAACTAAAAACACTAACTAAATTAAAATAATTTTAACTTTGGATGGAGAGACTTCAGAGACGTCCGGAGAAAGCGAGAGTGTCCAGTTGTTTTTCCGAAGCTGAACATATATACTCCAGATGAAGATGTCCATGTGCCAGCGATACCGTAAACTCATTAGAATGCCGAGTCACACTATAGAAGTAACAGACATGGCGTATCACGGCCCAGTTAAACTCACCTCCGGCACGACGATTCCCCCGTCTTCAAAGCCACAGGTTCTTCTGAGTGTTTGTGAGAGAGCGATCTCGGCACGCTAGGATCAGGAACAGACGTGTTATTCACTGTCATGAATAAATCATGAGTCTTCCACCTGGAAAGGCCAGAATTATCCTGCATTAAGCACAGCGTGGCCATCGTCAAGGTTCATTACACAACTATGCATACTGAAGCACAAACACAGACTTTCAATTACTGAGATTCTCCCTTTACTTTTTTCATATTAAGGTAAAGATTATAGAAGAGAAAATTATTTCCTCAGAAACGTCTTTGTTGTACTATACATGACTGTACACAGGCTTGTATCCACTGCCGCATTTGTTTTTTACAATCGCTAGGACACATTTCTCAATCTTCACACAGTGATTACAGCATCAGTCTATGTGGGCTAAACTGTGGATCATTTATCATTGCTTTGACACAAAATACATTCAACAATGACATATTTTAAATGACATAAATTCTTTTCTCACTTAGACACAAACACCACCAAAACTCTGTGTACCTACAGGACAATTTGCCCAGTTTACATACTGTTTTCAAAACTGTTAAACTTAACTTCAAAGCCTAACACAATACAAAAAAGTATAAGAATGCAATTTGCAACATTTCTGTAGAAATACCATATTGAAACATTTTCAGAATCTAAAAAATTAAATGTTATCAAAACAATTATTTATAGCTGAACACTTACACATTTGTTTATTGCGGCTGTCGCGTGACAAATGAACAAAAGACTCGTAAGGTACAGTAATTATTTGTTCCCTGTAAATTATTTTTGTTCATGGAATTTGGCTGTTAAAAGTATAACATTTAAAGCCACTTAAATAAACAAAATGACTCGAATGAAGATTCGTTGATGAACGAGAAAGTCAATAAAATGATCCGAACTGACAATCTTTCCTAGAGTTCTTGAAGAATAAGTTGATTTGAGACATAAATTAAGTGCATTTTGAATGTGAAATAAACTGCTGTAAAGGACAACTGTGTGAACTGTTCCTAACGTAAGTACGGTTAACTCTCCTAAAATACATCTAAGGCCCTGTTTATACCTGCTATTGAGAAATATTTTGTTCAATCAGATCCCAAGTGGACGACGCTAAATACAGGTGTAAACAGGGTCTAAAATGTTTTGAGCTTGTCCACTTTCAACCACTACAAGAGGTAGTTGAAAATGCATTTGGATCCTGATTGCTTTCGTAGTGTAAATGTTCCTGTGGTGGAATGTGTTTGAACAGCCACAAAAGACCACCTACTCTCCACCTTCTGACCTGAAGCATACACCTTGTGGGAAGTGCACTAGACAGACGAGATTTAAACTTTGTCGACTGAAGACCCAAGTTTGGTTTAAAGAGGAAAAACGTACCCAGCACAATGTTCTCTCACTATTTCTGATTTCTAACACACACTCAAAGCGTTCGGCTGGTCTTGCGGCTGTCAGAGTAGAAACGAAAGCTGATGCTCTCCATGTGTTTTATGTTTAGAAAATTTTACATAAAAAAAGAGATTTTAGTGGCGTGTGTGAGTGAGTGAGTCAGTGAGTGAAAAGTAAGTGTGTGTTTGAACGAGTTCAGAACACTGCCACAAGGGCTTAGAGAAAGGTTTGGAAAATAAAGCATTTCCAAGGTTCTAAAGACGCGATGTTTTTTAACTGTTGGGACAATGCAACAAGCTCTACGGGATGGAAAGGTGGGACGTGATGGGCGGACACTTGGAATCAGGGTTTTTCCTACATTGAACATTTTTTGGCAGCCGCCAATGCCTTATTTAAACGGTGAGTAGTCTAATGACTGCTGCGTTTGTGACAGGGTGCATGTTAACTGAAAGAACAAGAGAGAGAGAGAGAGCCCCGGTTGTGTGCACGCACACACTCTTCACTTTTGCTCTCTCTCCCTCACTCATTTTAATCAAAATCAATTGACACAATGGTAAAAGTTCGGAAGACCGAAGTTTCACGTGGCGCATTCGGAGATTTATTTCTTGAATAACCGCTGGGTGTGAATTGTGCTAAAGGGTTAGATTAATTGTGCTAAGTTGCCTTATCTTCGCTGAAAAGCGTTCCCCACATTCAGCTGACATAGCAAGACCATACTTTCAATAAACGAAAAAACCTATCCAGTGATGTTTTCTGTGTTAACACAAATTTTGTGCGATGTCCTAACTGCCGGGGTTAGTCGCACATTTTGCGCGATGATCACACTTCCGGTGGCGCAGCACTGCTTGCGACACGGGCACGAGAGAACGGGCGTCCGTGGTAGTCTAAGTTTGTCTAAGTTTGGCCAAGATTGTCCAAGTTTTAAGTTCGCCAAGTCTGTCAAAGTTTATGTCAAGGGTGTTGAAGTGCTGCTGTGGTCTGCTTTGTGAGAAGAAGTGAACAAGGAAGATAATTTACGATGGGAAAGAGAATCACTGGAGTGTGGCTACTGCTGCTGCTAATTACATCTACCTTTTGCACCTGCTTACAATATGATGCCACCACACTTACCGAAGGTAATACACAGACGTTGCGGGTGTATGGCAGGGACTGGCTGTTGTCCTTGAGGAGGAAAGCTACACCAGAACCAGCCTGTTAGACCACGTTCCAGAGGAGCTGCTACGACAGCGCGGAGGTAAGCGGCCATGTAAACGAGGGAGAGGGGGCGGCATTCAACTCTGCCTTCTCCGGAGGGTCACAAGGGATTTGTGTCCAGGGTCCACGAACATTAAAGCTGATGCTCTCTCCTGCCAGACAGATGAATCTCAACCCCCTGTCACAGATAACATTATCCCAGGAAAACTCCTAGTGGCTCCGGTGCAGTGGGATATTATCACAGAAATCGAGCAGTTCAACAGTCAAGCAGAACCTCCAATCGAATGTCCTGAGGGTCGCTTATTCGTTCCAGAACCTTTGTGCTCACGACTCACAGAACAGATACACTCCACACCCCTAACAGCAACCACCCATTTGCTCCGGAACCGCTTCTGGTGGCCAACTTTACAGTCTGATACGACCGACACTCTTCCCATGGTCTGGTGAACCCACTGATTTACCCTCTGTCACCGAATGGCTACAACGGAGTGAAGAGGTCTGGGATCAAGCACACACTCACCTACGTCACGCCGTCAGACGACAAGAACTCCAGGCCAATCGTCAGCGGCGCACCGCCCCAGAGTATCAACCTGGCCAATGGGTTTGGCTCTCAACCAGGGACCTCAGACTTCGACTTCCATGTCGCAAACTCAGTCCCAGGTATGTTGGTCCGTTTCAAATTGTTAGACAAATCTCACCAGTATCATTTCGATTATACCTGCCCGCTGATTACCGTATTTCCCCCACGTTCCATGTATCACTCCTGAAACCTGCCGGTGGTCCGCGAGGAGAGTCAGAGGAGGGAGCCACAGGTCCAAACCCCCCATCCATCCTGGTTGACGGCGAGGAGGCGTATCGTGTGCACGAATTGCTCGACTCCAGGTGCCGGAGTAACGTCCTCCAGTAAATGGTTGACTGGGAGGGGTTCGGTCCGGAGGAGCGTTCCCGGGTCAACTCTGGAAATATCCTAGATCCCACACTCACAGAGGAGTTTCATCGGATGCGCCCGGAAAAACCGTCCCCTCGACCCCGCGGGAGACCCCGGCGTCGTTTGCCTCCTCGCTTCAGGAGCCGCTCGCAGGGGGGGGGGGGGGGTCTCTGTAACGGAGCAGGCTCCCGCACCACCTCCTCTTCACCACCGGAGGGAACCGTCTCCGGAATATTAACCATACCCATCGAACTCCATTTCCCATCATGCCTCATACCTGGGACTGATTGCACTCACACCTGCACCTCATTCACACACACTCATATAAGCCTCATTCACACACTCATTCAGTGCGAAGTCTTGATCTGCCCCGGCCATCATTTCTGAGCGTTATTTCCCTGAGTTTGTTTCCTGTGTTTGATCTTGGATTGTTTATCGTTGCTGACCCTTCTCTGCCTGCCCTGACCCCGGACTGTTTACTGGACTCTGATTCTCTCTGCCTGCCCTGACCTCGGATTGTTTACTGGACTCTGATTCCCTCTGCCTGCCTCGACCCTTTGCCTGGTTACCTGGTTTGTCTCTGCCTTGCCTTCTCTGTTCTGTTTGCCACTGTTTGACCTTGCCTGTTTTGACTATTCTAATAAATGCTGCAAATGGATTCTCCTGACTCCGCCTCTTCACAACAGCTATGGAAACATAAAACATGCATATAAAGCAGTTAACAAAGCAGCGATAGGCGGATCTGATCATAACATGGTTTTTCTGTTGCGCTCTTATCGACAAAAATTGAAAAGGGAAAAACCTAAAATGACATTGGTGCGTGTGTGGGATGATGACAGTGTGACAGCTCTTCAGGGATGTTTTGACTGCACAGAGTGGAGCGTTTTTGATTGTGCAGATCTCGACGAGCATGCGGATGTTGTCACGTCATATATTAATTTTTGTGTGGACAATGTGACCGAGACAAAACACGTGAAACAATTTGCTAATTCAAAACCATGGATTACAACAGAAATTAAAAAACTGTTAGTGGATAAAGAAATAGCATTTAATGGAAATGATCGATGTGGAGGGAAGCTGATTCAGAAGGAAATACAGAAGAAAATTAAACAGGGAAAAAGACAATATAAAAGACAAAACTGAAAGACATCTTCAGGAAAATAATTCGCGTATGGCATGGAGGGGCATAAAAACTATTATAGGTCAAAATCAACACACTAATAGTATGGTACATAGAGTTGAGCAAGCAAATGCCATGAATGAACACTTTGCGAGATGGGAGAATGATGTGCCAGCTAATCCAATCAGCTTTGAAGGAAGAGCAAGTGCCTCAATCAGGGTAAGCTGTGAAGAAGTGGGGTGGATTTTCTCCCATGTAAAGACTCGGAAAGCTGCCAGCCCGGACAGGCTGGAAGGCACCATCCTTAAGAGCTGCAAAGAACAACTGAGCCCGGTGTTCAGAGGGTTGTATCAGAAATCAATTGACACATACAAAGTCCCAAAGATATGGAAAACTGCAGAAATTGTACCATTTCCTAAGAAACACAAACCAGATGGATTGAATGATTTTAGACCAGTAGCACTCACTTCAGTTGCTATGAAATGTTTTGAGTGGATAATTTTAACTAATCTTAAAAAACAAACCAAAAAACACATGGATACATTACAGTTTGCCTATAAAGAGAAAAGAGGTGTGGAAGATGCAGTAACAATCCTCCTGAATGGAATTTATAGACATCTTGAAACTCCTGCCTCTTGTCACGATTAGCCACTCTCTGCCTGGACTCATTCACACTGATCACATTCACCTGTACCTCATTGTCACTGATTTTATTCACCTGTGTCTTGTCATCCTGCTAGTCTCAGTCTATATATATCATGTTCATTCATTCACTCACCGCGAAGTCTTGTTGTACTGTGTGTCTGCATTTCTGAGCGTTTTCCCGTGTTTTGTTTATTGCCTTTTTGACCTTGGACTGTGTACCCCGTTTTCTGATCGTTCTCTGTTTACCCTGACCTGGATTGTTTACTGGACCTTGCTTCTCGCCGCCTGCCTCAACCATTGCCTGTTATCTGGTTTTGTTCTCTGTCTCTTCTCCATTGTCCTGTTTGCTCATTCTTGACCCTGCCTGTACGACTATTCTATATAAAGCTGCATTTGGATCTTCACCTCCAAGTCTCGGAGCAGTTCATAACACCTCTTATGTTTGCATCCTATTTGCAGACTTTTCCTCAGCTTTTAACACTGTTCAGCCACACATGTTATTAGAGAAGCTGACACTAATGGGTGTAAACCTTAATCTGGTAAAGTGGATTCAGGACTTTTAACAGGCAGACTACAATTTGTGAGAGCGGGTCATAGTCAGTCAAAAATCATTATGACAAACACAGGAGTACCACAAGGATGTGTTTTATCACCGTTGTTATTTATTCTGTATAAAAATGATTGTGTCAGCCATCATTCCAAATGTTCATTGATTAAGGTCTTTCTGGTTGGTCTTTCTGGTTGGTCTTTCTATCCAGAACAGGAACATGCTGGACAAGGTGACAAAAATGGGTAGGAAAATTACTGGATCAGATATGAAAAGCATCACAAATCTTACTGACCAGCATACCTCAATTTGGCACTGAGGATACTGGAGGATCCATTGCACCCACTTCGCACAGAATATTCCCTCCTCCCCTCTGGAAATAGATTTAGAATGCCCCGAACAAAAACGAAACGACATACAGGTCCTTCTCAAAAAATTAGCATATTGTGATAAAGTTCATTATTTTCCATAATGTAATGATAAAAATTAAACTTTCATATATTTTATATTCATTGCACACTAACTGAAATATTTCAGGTCTTTTATTGTTTTAATACTGATGATTTTGGTATACAGCTCATAAAAACCCCAAATTCCTGTCTCAAAAAATTTGCATATTTCATCCTACCAATAAAAGAACTGCTTTTAATACAAAAAAAGAGTCAACCTTCAAATAATTATGTTCCGTTATGCACTCAATACTTGGTCGGGAATCCTTTTGCAGAAATGACTGCTTCAATGCGGCGTGGGATGGAGGCAATCAGCCTCTGGCACTGCTGAGGTGTTCTGGAGGCCCAGGATGCTTCGATAGCGGCCTTAACCCTCTGGGGTCTGAGGTGTTTTCTGGGTCCTGAAGTGTTCTGACATGCTCTGACATTTGTGCTTATTTCTGATACTTGTGACATTTTCATGGCTAAAGTCTGATTACACTGTATTCAGCACAAACTCTGCTACAGTAATATGTCAGCAGCATGTATGTAAAAGTTTGTAGTTTTAAGATAATGACGTTTATGCGTGGTTTGTGAAAAAACAAAAATAAATTGTCACTGAAAGAAGGTCATGAAACCCATTCTGATTATTTCTTCACAAGACTTTTGAAAATTGTATCACGTGGCCTAGAATGTTTGCTCCAAAACTATGTGAAAATCATCCTGATACTCATTCAGAAAAGACAATATATTGATTTAAAATTTGTAAGACATGTTTTGTGTAAGAAAGCTTTATGGGAGAAGGTGTGAACAGCCCATTAATATGTAGTGTTTTACACCTGAGAAAGACAAAGACCCTCCCCTAATGGCCCTATAAGGTGCTATCAGGCCCTATCATTATGAGGAGCCTTGCACAAAGAATGAGGAGAGACTTAGAATGGTTTTTTGATTGTTTGTATTTATTTCCAACACAACATAATCCAAAGATACACAACAAATGACAAAAAAATCACATTATTGAACAGAGACAGATCTAAAGACAGAGACTTGGACAGTCACACACCTTTGTGCCATTCCTGAAACACGTACCTGTCATTTCCAAGGTGTTTGATTTTTAACTTTGCCATGCTCATGTACAGAGACTCATGTGAATGTTGAAGTCAGCAGGACTCATCAGTGGGGCATCTGGTCTCTGTAAAAATAAAATAAAACATGCTGATTGCTATAGAAACTATAGGGCTGCACGATTTTGGGAACACATTTGAGATTTTTCTGGTTAAAATTGCTTTTTAAAATGTACAAAATACACACACACACACACACACACACACATATAGCCTATATAATGAACACCAGGTTTGTTGTGCCTTGTAGGCATATAGGCTATGTGCAGTGCTGCATAAAATAATAACAATAGCCTAGATAGCAGGCAGCCTATAAATAGTTAAAAAGGAACACTTCAGACACAACACTAGATACAAATATATTGATTATCATATGTTACTTCAATCTCATTTCATAACATCATAATGAATGGAAACATTTGGAGTAAAAACAAAGCATAATGTGTGGCGCGTTTTGCTTTCAAACTGACTCACAGCGCGTGCAGGGAACATTTACTGAAGCATCGAGCTGCTCCAAAATATTAAACACTATTAAACACTATTGTTACCATATTATACATCTGCATTTTGAGCAGATATCCACAAACACAGTATTAACAGTAAACACGGGTCTAAAAATTATAATATTCACCGTGTTTTAGTAAACATTCATACAAGCGTACTTTTATCACGCAGTGTTTTATTATTTAGCGAACATAAAACATCCATAAAACAACATATATAAATTTAGCATGAAAAGGTTGCCTACCAGTCTAGTTCACATTTCAATATGTCTCTGTCTATATAGATACACATACATGTACGACATTAGGCTTCATGTTTTCACTCCAATCCCATAACGTACATTTTAGTCTGACACCAATACGTCTTACCTTAAAAATCTTCTCATCTTCAAATCGCGTTCTTCTAATTCTCCTGAGGTAAATCCAAGTGAAATAGCACAAACACAGTCTTAGAACTCGATCAAAAGCAGAGAGGAGTAAGTTACTGAAGTCTCTGATTCTTTGTTTTGAGGTGATGAGGGCGTGTTCAGCTCTGCGTTCCTCTGCGTGGCTCATTTGCATGTCAATCGCTGTACATGTCGCTGCTTTCATACAGATTACTTAAACATAGAATATTTGTTTTTGATATAATTTACATCATTTAAAAATAGAGACTCCAAGCATTGTAAAGACATACGTGTCAAGTGTGTGTGACAAACATTTGCTGAGTTACAGGTCATTTTTTGTCCCGTTTCAGACTGAACTTCACATTGACAGAGACGGCAGAAAGCGCATCATGTTTATTTTCTTTATTTTACGAAAAACACAACATTTTGTTTTTATTATGAGTGTACACAAATAAAAGAAGACATTTAACAATTTTGAATGATGTACAACACGTATATGTAAGATAAAAATCAACAGAGTATTCAGAGTCTATTTTGCACTGATAAGAAAAAAAAAGACCCCAGAGGGTTAAGCTCATCCAGAGTGTTGGGTCTTGCGTCTCTCAACTTTGTCTTCACAATATCCCACAGATTCTCTATGGGGTTCAGGTCAGGAGAGTTGGTAGGCCAATTGAGCACAGTAATACCATGTTCAGTAAACCATTTACTAGTGGTTTTGGCACTGTGAGCAGGTGCCAGGTCGTGCTGAAAAATGAAATCATCATCTCCATAAAGCTTTTCAGCAGATGGAAGCATGAAGTGCTCCAAAATCTCCTGATAGCTAGCTGCATTGACCCTGCCCTTGATAAAACACAGTGGGCCAACACCAGCAGCTGGCATGGCACCCCAGACCATCACTGACAGTGGGTACTTGACACTGGACTTCAGGCATTTTGGCGTTTCCTTCTCCCCAGTCTTCCTCCAGACTCTGGCACCTTGATTTCCGAATGACATGCAGCCACTGAGCAACAGTCCAGTGCTGCTTCTCTGTAGCCCAGGTCAGACGCTTCTGCCGCTGTTTCTGGTTCAAAAGTGGCTTGACCTGGGGAATGCGGCACCTGTAGCCCATTTCCTGCACACACCTGTGCACGGTGGCTCTGGATGTTTCTACTCCAGACTCAGTCCACTGCTTCCGTAGGTCCCCAAGGTCTGGAATCGGTCCTTCTCCACAATCTTCCTCATGGTCCGGTCACCTCTTCTCGTTGTGCAGCGTTTTTGCCACACTTTTTCCTTCCCACAGACTTCCCACTGAGGTGCCTTGATACAGCACTCTGGGAACAGCCTATTTGTTCAGAAATTTCTTTCTGTGTCTTACCCTCTTGCTTGAGGGTGTCAATGATGGCCTTCTGGACAGCAGTCAGGTCGGCAGTCTTACCCATGATTGCATTTTTGAGTAATGAAACAGGCTGGTAGTTTTTAAAAGCCTCAGGAATCTTTTGCAGGTGTTTAGAGTTAATTAGTTGATTCAGATGATTAGGTTAATAGC
This sequence comes from Meda fulgida, assembly GCA_030578275.1. Classification (NCBI taxonomy): domain Eukaryota; kingdom Metazoa; phylum Chordata; class Actinopteri; order Cypriniformes; family Leuciscidae; genus Meda; species Meda fulgida. Next base: position 52,689,479 of record CM060622.1, read on the forward strand.
TCGTTTAGAGAACCTTTTCATGATATGCTAATTTTTTGAGACAGGACTCTTGGGTTTTCATGAGCTGTATGCCAAAATCATCAGTATTAAAACAATAAAAGACCTGAAATATTTCAGTTGGTGTGCAATGAATCTAAAACATATGCAAGTTTAATTTTTATCATTACATTATTGTCACAGTGGCTGGTTGTGTTCCCTTGTCTATCACTAGAGGTCCTCGTTCTCACGGTGTCCTTCTCATTTGACTTCAATTCCCAGCATTCTGTCTGTCACTGTCAATCATCAGTTCATTGTACTCAGCTGTTCCCCGTAATCATTGTTCCCAGCTGTTCTGTGTTAGTCTTGTTAGATATGTGTATATATTCCCTGTCTTGTTAGTGTTTGTTACGGAGTCCTTGTTTAATGTCCCCACACTTTGGATCTCGTTCTGTGTTTCCTGGTCTGTGTATGTTCTTGTCTTTTGGATTGCTTACTTGGTATTTGACCCCTGCCTGGACTGATCGTGAGTACGGATGACCCAATAAATATACTACTTTTGGATCTACTGTTTCCCTGCGTGTGTATCGTGACAATTATGGAACATAATGAACTTTATCACAATATGCTAATTTTTTGAGAAGGACCTGTATTACATCATTTGTGCCGAGGAGCATTCAATTATTAAATGGATCATCTTTGGGCACATAGATATATATTCAATAATACACATTTAAATTAAATCTATTTATTGATTCTTTAAGCTGTTGAACATTTTAGATGCGTATTATTGAATATATGTCTATCTATTAATTCCTTAAGTTGTCGAATTGATAATTTTATGTCACTATTTGCTCTGTTATTGTTGCCCTATGTTTGTTGTGGTTATGTTTATTGTGGTTCCCATGAGTGTAAAACAAATTCCCCACGGGGCAATAAAGGTTTCATTCATTAGAGTATGGAATAAGGAGGCAGCCGAGTCCTTAAGGGGCTGTTTTGAATTAAGAGACTGGGATTTGTTTTTAAACGATAGTGGCAATGATTTTAACTTTCTAACAGATTTACTTATATCCTACATTTTATTCTGTGAGGATACTGTAATGCCCATCAAACAAATAAGCATCTTCCCAAATAATAGAAAATGGGTTAACAAGGACAGAAGAAGGCCTTTCTGGAAGGAGATAAACTCAGGGTGAGGGAACTGGCGAAGGAGTTTAGGAGGAAGGCCAAGCTGGCTAAGATTGATTATAAGAACAAGGTGGAGCAGAAGTTAACTTCTGGGAATGCGAGGGAAGCATGGCAAGGCTTAAACATCATGATGCGTAGAACACTCAAGCCTGCAGGGGTTGCCTGCCCAGAACCAACTCTTGCGGATAAAATGAACGTCTTCTTCACCCGTTTCAATGGGGTCAGTACAACACCCACCTGGGTCAGTACAACACACACCTGGGCCCCCCCAACCCCCAGCTCCAACCCCTCTTTATCAATGAGCAGCTGGTGACCTGACAGGCTTAGAGGCAGGGTGCTGAAAGAATGCTCACTCAGCTAAGTGACGTTCTCACCAGGCTGTTCCAACATCTCCTGGACTCTGGCTGTGTCCCTGACCAGTGCAGGGAATCCACCATCATTCCAATCCCCAAAAAGGTACCTGCTAAGGATCTAAAAAAAATCTACAGACCAGTGGCACTAACATCGGTACTATGCAAATGTATGGAGAGGGTGGTCGGTAACCTCCTATCAGGCATGGTGTCACACAAGCTGGACCCATTCCAGTTTGCCTACAGGGTAGGACGTGGTGTGGAGGATGCAAGCCTCACACTTTTAGACACTGTCACTAACAACCTGTACTCAGCCCATCCACATACCAGGATTTTATTCATGGACTCTTCCTCAGCTTTTAACACCGTGAGCATTGACAAACTTTTATATTATTGTTATTTATATTAGATTAGATCAGGTTAAATAATTTGATTGAAAAAGAATTCTAATTTTCTTCCAAGAACATGGATATGTTGCACAAGTTGTTAGCACTATTTGAAGACCAGGAGCAAAACATTACCGACAGAAATACAAAAACAAATTACCAAAATACTAATTTTGTGGATCAACCACTGTCTGTAAAGTGGATTGTAATCTGTAATCGAGCTGTCAATGGGATGACATTCTATTCTGACACTGTCGTCGGAGAGCGGCACATGCTTGTCTGTGAGTGATGCTGCGGAGCCAGCAGGAAAACACGGAGTGGATAAGCAGAATCAGTGGATCTTTAGCAGAGCGATAAAAGAATGTTGTAATGGGAATCCTCTGGAGGGATAGGTGAGAGGAGCACCTCAGCTGATGAGGGCAGAAGGGTAGTGGCTCTAGCCACTGGGCCACCCCCCGTACACGGCCCTGTCTGGGCACATAATTAGACACTTCCCTGTCCTTCTCACAACACACAGATACAACATAAAAAGCACAATAACAGTACTATAAACTCATAAACTATAAACAGTTCTTACTTTCAATATTATCTCTTCCTAGTACAATCAACTCACCATCAAACACAAAATAAGACTTTCACGTATAGTGAATCACGCTGCAAAAATAACTGGCTCCCCTCATCCCTCCCTATCTGAGCTGTACAGCCGCTCGGTGATCAGGAAAGCCAACCTGATCACAGAGGACCGCTCTCACCCCCGCCATCAGTCTTTCCAGCTACTACCATAAGGCCAGCGTTTTAAGGTACCACTGGTACCATCTACAAGAAATCGTTCGTCCCCTCAGCAATAGCCATATTGAACAGCACAAAATGAACACTATAGTCAGTAATTTTTATATGTCTGTGTGAAATTTATGTCTGTGTGAATGCCTCTTTGTGACTGAAGCCTTGTCAAAGAAAAAATTCTGTAACCCTTGTGTAACAGACAATAAAGTATTATGTTATCTTATCTTATCTCCAGGCTCCCCTTAAAAACTTCCAGATCACACTAGTGATGATGTCATAGGTTGTCGCCAGCCAATAGGATTGCCATGATTAGATAAGCGTTTCAGACACCGGTTCACATGGATGCGTTCCCTATAGTGTTCTGACGCAGTGTGAGTTCCCTTTCGAAAACGTCGAAATTTTCGAAACCTTTTGACTGGGAATGCTACGACCCAATCACACTACTACAGTAGGAAGGCGGGAATTAGTAACCAAAATGATCATTTCAATGGAGGTGAATCAATCAAAACTAACTTTAGCTGGAAAATAACATTATTCAAGAACCGTTATAAAGCCATAACAATCTCTGTTAGCTTAAATTATATGTTTATCTCTGTAAAGCTGCTTTGAAACAACCTACATTGTTAAAAGCGCTATATAAATGAAGATGACTTGACTTGACTTGGATCCGGTGACTCATGACAAGGCTCAGACAAGGCTAATTCTGTAGGATCAAGTTGCGTTTTTTAAATAAGATGCTTAATAATAGCCAGCTTAAAAGTTTTCAGTACATATCCTAGTATGTACAAAGATTAATTATATATATATATATATATATATATATATATATATATATATATATAGAGAGAGAGAGAGAGAGAGAGAGAGAGAGAGAGAGAGAGAGAGAGAGAGAGAGATGCACCGATTACAATTTTCTAGGCCGATTCCGATTTCCGATTTTTCATTGAGTTTGACCTGCCGATATCGATTTTAGCAGATTCCAATTTTATTTTTTCTAACCACTTCACAGCACACACAAATGTTTATTTACAAATTTTTCTTTAACCCTTTCACACGTAAATTTAAAATATTCTAACTGACCCCCTCCCCCAGAGTGAGTTTTTTTCAAGGCAACCGTTATTTTAGAACGTTCCCTTTAATGTTTCCATGGCGACGCGTCATGACAGATGTGTCGCTTTTATTTAGTTTTTCCCTTTTTATTCAAAATATTCACAAACTTGCTTACCATGTCATCAACAATCTGATATTCCGATTCCCAAATATATGTAAGTGAGTGTGTTTGGTTGTTCAAAAACGGGCGCCGCCATCTTGTCCTGTCAGTCGGATATACAGCACGTGAATTCATCAGTTTCTCCCAAAATACATGTAAGAACGTGGCCGGTGAACTGTGAGAAGAATAGAGTAAATTTTATAGTTACTTCCACTATGTTTGTCTGATATGAATAACACATATATAACACACGTCGGCAAATTATATTTGAATAGATTGTTATTGTTGCTACCACAGACATCAGAGTGTATTTTACAAACTCCAAATGTATTGTTTTACTCGTGCTTGTGTGTATTTAAATGTCTGAAACCTAACATAAACATTATGTGGTTGAAAACACTGCATAGTTGTGATATATGACAGCGCTGAACGTGTCTGACTCTGGCTCAGCGCCAGTCAACGCGCGAAAGCACAATTTGAATCTGGCAGTTAACCGACGTCACTGAACATTCTAAATCCTATATGTCACGTGGGACCGTGGTCACAGGTGCACAGAAATAAAAATCCCATATAAGGGACCGTACCACTCCAAAGGTTAATCATGCAGCGCCCACTCTGCATTTGACCGGCATAAAATCGGCATATGTCACACTGACCGGCTAGTTGCCGGTCATGGCCGATCACGTGAAAATCGGCCAATTCCGGTCACCAGACGATCAATCGGTGCATCTCTAATATATATATTATTAAAGAATGTTACAGATAGTTTAGGGATAGTTTAGTGAAGGGGCATAGTATATTGAGTCATCATTTAGTGTCATATCAGGACATTCTGGTCCTCACAAAGTAATAAAAAACACACACACACACAAACGCACACACACACACACACACGTTGTGTTTTCATGTTTTATGGGGACTTTCCATTGACATAATGATTTTTATACTGTACAGACTGTATATTCTATCCCCTTACACTAACCCTATCCCTAAACCTACCCATCACAGGAAACATTCTGCTTTTTTACATTTTCAAACAACACTTAGTATGATTTATAAGCTGATTTCCTCATGGGGACCAAAAAATGTCCCCACGAACAAGGATTTCGGATATTGCCATCCTTGTGGGGACATTTTGTCCCCATAACGTAGGGTTTACCAGGCCACACACACACACACACACACACACACACACACACACACACACACACACACACACACACACAATCTCCTGGTCTCTCTCATCTATAGGAATATTAAACATTTTCTGGGTCAGCTATCTATATAACGATTACGTGTAGTTCATCTACAGTAGAGCCAGGGAATTTAACAGGCATTTTTTCGAATGTACGACACTTTGCACATGCACATTGCATTGTTTTTGCACTAATTTTGTTTGTCCAAAAGGTGTCAACTCTGAAACAGGCCGTTGTTTCACGGTTTGAAAAAAAAAAAAAACCGAGAGGACAGAACAAGAGTAACAACAAACACAATAGTCAACCGTGTTGACGAACGTTTTTGTTAAAGAATTAAAGGATACCAGCAACCCTATTTTAAACAACTACAAAGACATTTTTATCGATCATAACGTTTGGAGAGAAAAAGTGCAGAGATTGGACAAGGATGAATCTTTCTAGTGTACATGTGTCGAGCACCTGTGTTCGCACATGCTATCAAATGTGTGAGACTGTGCGCGTATGTTGAAAAACTAAGTAACTTTATTTTTGCATCATTTAAAGTTGCTGACACCCCTGAAACTTAGCAGTGTGTAAGTGGCCGGTGGTCCATTTAGCAGCATGAAAAACAAAACTTTTATTAACACTGTCAATGCGCTACAAACAGAAAGCAAGCAAAGTGAGCTCCAATTACAATGACTGGAGCTGTCGTCACTTCATTTAGAGTTCTGCACTCTTGCGAAAAATCCTGTTATTATCAGGGAAGCTGACTGCACTCCACAATAAATCTCTTATTTATCGTGTTTACACTGTTGGTTATAATAAGAGGATTTTGCGAGACTGTGACCAAACAAAAACTCAGTTGTGAGTGTATTCTGAGCAAATTGAAGAGGTAATAATTAATAAATAATAATAGTGAAACCTTTGTAAAGTGACCCTGAGTATAAATAGGCACAATAAAAGGAATTAAAAAGATGCAATGGATTATAAATGGATAAATAGCCAGTGAGCAACAGCCAGACCTGAAATTACATGTGCATACAGCAAGACAAACTATAAAACCTTTTTTTTTTCAAATACCCTATATATATTTTTTTTTCTTTTTTTCTTCATGTTTAGTGACACTTTAAATAGGACAAACATTGAAGGACTAGGAAGACTTAAGTAGATAATAAACTGCATTTGTAAATACTCTAACCCTAACTACAAATACAGTAGTGTCTTAAGTAAATAAAAGTCTTACAATGCATGTTGTAATTTGATTCCCTTTGAATTTCATGGGGTTTAAATGCGGCCCTCTTGGCCTGCAAACTTGAGTAACCCTGGACTAGAGTGTCACTGTCCCGCCACCTTCCATCTTTCTCTCTCGCTCTCTTTCTGAGTAAAGACTTATCTCATTACTGAAACAAACCAATTTTCTTTTCAGTTAAAAGAGAGATGAAATGCTTTTCTGGTATAATATCAATAGCATTCAGAAAATCATAAATAAAGTTTCATTGGTCATCGTGTTCATGGTATGACCAGTAGGCTATCACAACGTAAATAATACAACAGGTCTGCCGATAGTAATGCGGAATGAGAAATGAGAAATTCAGTTTTTTATGAATGTCAGATAACAGTAAGTGTGTGAGAGAGTGAGACTAAGAGGGAAAAAAGGACGTTTTGAGTAGATCAAGTAATGAAAAGGGGTTGACTGTGTTAATGAGAGCATATCAGTGTAGCACAAATCATACAGGATTATAATAGTCCATAGATTTTATTACTAAATGAAAAGACATAGAGGAGAGAGAAAGAGAGACAGAGCGAGAAGTTTACTAAAGTGATGGAGCTCCTCATGTTTATCAGCTGTCTCAGAATGTGAAAATGCACTGCTGGCTCACTTTATTAAGACTAGAGTACGTGTCAGCGCACCTTTTTTTTGCTCTTTACACAGTCACTACAAGAAAAAATCACAATATTGTTGGTGCTTAACGATGACAAACTCTTGGACTAATTAAGCAGAGTTCTATTTAGGCTGTGTGTGTGTGTGTGTGTGTGTGTGGTGAGGCCTCACGGTGAGGCCTCTGAGCTAATTTCACTCCTGTATATAAATCTTGTACAATATTTTTTTTCTTTTCTTTTTTTCTTCTTCAATTCTTATGTGTTCAAAATGGTTTCCTATTCCCTATATATGCCTGCTCTATGCCCTGAATAAGTGGTGTCTGCCATTTTGTCAGAATACTTGGTGCACTGTATAATTGTTAACACTTTTATACCCATCGTGTTCTGATTTTTTTTTGTACAGAACTGATATATCATACTTGCTGACGCTGTATTAATGCAATGAAGATTAAAAGACATGCACTGCAGCTTCCTTTATTCCTGCAATCAATTTTTCTCCATGTTTTTTTATGTTTACTGACATATAAAGATGTAAAATTATACAGGATACCTGGATTTTAGCCATTAACCAATGCCAGCTTGTTTTTCTTTCTTCACTAATATCAGTATATTAAAAGATCATATGCACACAATTTGATTTAAATATTCAGTTTAACACTGATAATTGCTGAAGGAACAGATGAGACTTGTACATCCATCTGATGACAGTTGTAATTTGAAATCTGTTTTTGAAATCATTTTTTGCTCATGAGCACCATCTGAACAATAAAAATAATGAAAATGACGCTGATTGACTGATGACAGACTGATGACAAATACACACATCAAAAACTGGACAAATATAAGACCGTACACACTTTAAGACCCCCTAAAAGAACATTAGCAAATGTTGCAATAAAATGGATTTTATTATTTCAGAATACCTGTACATGTTGTCCATTGAATATCCGTCAATGGATTTTTGCTGTTAAATGGTGTAGTTACATCAGGCCAGCTAAACCTTGACCCCTTGGTTAATATTGTTATTTTCTCTTTAGTAAATATGTTTTTAAGTACTGAACACTGAAAGAGTTGTTTCTAGAAATTGAATGAAATGACAATTATTCAGCTATTGTTTTCCTGCTCTACTTTTTTTCTTTTTGAATCAAATTCGAAACTCCATTCGAAATCTTTCTGGCCCAATTTAACCACAGCTCATATCAGTCCGGTCTGGCGAATACACACAAAGAGCACAGCGGTGACAACTGGTGACAACTGAAAACGTTAGAGACAGCAGAAGAGCTGATGTCATCGCATCGAGATATTTTTTGGCTCCGCAGCGCCCCCTTCTGACTTGCAACGAGTTTATAATGACCATGAAGAGCGAGTGATTTGAATGAGCAGTCTGACAGGCTGCCCACTTTCTGGTGTGTTCCCTGCTGGAGGAATGGCCAGCACAACTCAACCAGAGCGGCTGAGTCATTTTCAAGAAACGGCTGAAGACGCATCTTTTTCGGCAACACTTGATCCATTAATACTAACACTTTATCTTCTATTCTATATCTATTATCTTTATTTTTTTTAAAAAGTACACGTACTGCGTTAGATTAAACTGGGAAGGGTCATAGCACTTGCTTATTATTGTCCTATTGTTAGTTTAACTGCTTCTATTGTTCTGGTAAATTAATACATGTAAATGACAGAGACAATGTAGCAGAGAAACTGTGGACACTGAGAATTTGAGGACCAAATATGAATTAGATGGAGACAACACAGTTCACAAGAATGTTACTTGTATTTGAGCAATATTGCTACTAGGCTAATTATCTGGAAGGGTGCAGATACAGTAAAATACAACAATGAGCTTAAATAAAAGTTTATTTACATGACAGTACTGTAAAGTAGATAAGAAAAGATAAGAAACGTTCTAGAAAGGAGAAGTACCAAAGCATTGAATAAGAACTCGGTTATGCAACAAAATACAATATACTGTCAGTAACAACACAATAACATATCAATAAAAAAAATGAAGTCAGCCTCCACAGCATCGCTGGCACTCTCAGCCGAAATGCATTGCAGTACTGGCCCATGTTTACAGAATTAGAGCAGTTCCTTGATCCTCTGACAAAAGACATCTTGAAAAGACTTTTGATCCACCTTAGATTTAAGTGGTGCCTTTAATACTGTGGACCACAAAATTCTTATCTGACGACTTGAAGAATGTGTGGGTCTTGAAGGTTGCACTCTAAATTGGTTTTAAGTCCTATCTAAATGCTAGAACATTTTCTGTTTGTCTTGACGGGTTCTCTTCTGGATTATGGAGTCCCTCCAGGCTCCATTCTGGCCCCAGCTCTGATCTCCCTGTATATGTTCCCTTTGGGGACTATTCTTTCTAAACATGGGGTGTCATTTCATTTTTATGCTGATGACACCCAAATCTATTTGCCCCAAAAGAAAAACTACAAAAAAGGCCAAAGCTCATTATCAGCATGTTTTGCATCTAAACGAGAGCTTGTTGTTTTTTGGCCCTCAAGTGTCTCTGCCTGGGAGATTTGGCCCCATACGTAAAACACTCAGAAAAACTTGGGTGTTATTTTTGATTCTGCTCTTAAGTCGAGACACTACAGGTGAATAGGGTAAAAAATTTAAATAGTAGATGTCACCATGAAACTTTCTCAGTATATTATAAAAATGTATTACAAGTGTTTGAAATTTGTATGTTTAATTATGCAATTTAGGCATTATCTCATTAAATATGCATATATTTTCGGTAGATAGATATGAACATATGATAAAGCCAGGTGCAAAATTAATTTTTCATTTTGTTTACACACAAGATGAAAAAAGAATTTCAGAGGGATTTCAGGATATATGCTTGCATTACCTAGGAAATCAAAATATACTGTCCATAGCCATAAAAAATAAATTCTCGCCATATTTGTTTGATTAAAATGTCACATAAATCAGGCCAGGAATGATTTATAAACAAATCCCTCTGACAATATCTTCAGAATACTGCTAAGTGTACAACTGGAAAGTTTGGTGTACATAGGTGCTACACAGGTTGAGATGTTTGTACTGGAGAATGACAAAAAACTAATTTTGAGAAAACAGCATTTAAAGATTTGTAATGTAAAAATTCATACTTTTTTTAATGGAAACAACTATTTACAGACACAATATCTTATCAAATCATTAGCAACAACAATACAAACCACCAAAATCACATTACAACTTATAAGACAGCATTTATGGCCTTCAACTGGATAGAAAAACAGCCAAAGCACACATCTAAATGTCAGAGCACGTCACGTGATGCATCTGAACGAATTACGTTGTCAGAAATTGACATCAGCCAATGAGATTTCGGTTTTAGAGTTAAATGCCCATTGTACTTTCACGATTGGTTGCTGATAAAAAGGAAATTACCATATTTTGATCTGACAACAATGTACAGGAGAGAGAGAGCTTTCCAGTGGTGTATGTGATGACAGGGTGCAGATCGCGATCGCAGAATGTTGATTTAGAACAACAACATTTTGTTGAATTAAGGAGAAATCTACAGACGCAAATAGACAAAGTGAAGTAAAATAAAGACCTAAATGTTTTTTTTGTTTTTTTTTTCACCACAAGTCTGAAAAGACAAATAGCCCAAAATCTCAAAATTGACCAGTGGAAAAAAACTATGTTTTTGCCTGCAGTGTCTCGCCTTAAAGTTAATAAACAGATAAATGCTATAGTTAAATCTATTTTTTTACAACTAAGATTATTATCTAAGGCTAAGAGTTTTCTTTTTCGTTTGAGAGAGTGATCCTTTCATTCATCTCATCTAGACTTGACTGACTCATTCCAAAATAAAGAGAATTGCAATAATCTAATATTAGTCATCTTCACATGGTTCAGACTACAGCAGCCAGACTTTTGACTGGCACAAGGACATTTTATAATATTTCCCCAATCCTACATTCGTTGTACTGGCTGCCGGTTTGTTACAGAATGGATTTTAAAATTCTGCTTTTTGTTTTTAAAGCCATAAACGGATTAGCTCCAAAATATCTCTCTGATCTTTTGAATTTAAATAACTCTGCTAGACCATTAAGGTCAACTGTTTTTTTTTGTTGTTGATATTTTATCCTGTTGTAGAGCACAAAGGCCAACTACCGTTGCTTTTATTGTGTTATATAAATAAAAGTTGAATTGATTGATAAATTACTGTACTGATACTACTGTGTACTGTGTGTAAACAGTAGGCCTATCAATAACCCTGTAGACGACCTGTAGGTAGAGGTCTAAATGGGAATGTTTTTTTCCCGTCCTTCTCCCGCTTAAAATTCACTCTGTGTAGGAAAATTCACTCTAAATCCCACTAATCTCACATTTAAATTTTCCCTAAAGAAAGAGAGAGTGATTGGGAATAACAAATATAAAATGTTGGCTATGCAAGAATTGTATTTGCTATTTTTTGTCTTAGTGCAAATGTCACAGAGAAAAATAATCTAAATTAAATATGACATCTGTCACTAAAAATTTTGTCAAATATATGAATAAACAAAAACTGTTGGCTTACTAGCTATACTGCTAAATTATCATATTTTTTTTTAAACATCCATGCAAGAGCAGAATGTCACTGACTGGCGACGGTTTCAGTATCCTACTTTTCTTCTCCAAAATCCGAGCACAAAGGCTGAATGCTCTCTCTTAAGGTGTACTTGTGAACATATCTTGCCAGGTTGCTCAGGGCAGGAAATGGTAAGTGTGTGAACGCCACCACATCAGAAAGTTTTGTTCATTTTACGTTCAATTGAGGATACGCTGTTGTCAAAGGATGTTGGGAGTGTCTGGTTTTTGTCAGATTGCCGGTCACGTCCAAAGTACACCAGTGTGTAAACTTAATCCGGCCAATTCAATTCTGCCATAGAGAAATGGACAATAAGGCCCGTCGAGCACTAAGCTTGCGTGTCTGTCAATGCCGTCCTCTTCCCATGGGTATATTGAAATGAAAATAAAACATACTTTAGGTAAGCTTGGTGTACTCAAAAAGAAACATTCTTCTGCTTTCAGGAGAAATGATGGATGAGGAGAGAACACTGGAGACAGTGAGGGAGAGAGAAACTCATTGCTTATGTTGGAACTCCCTCCTGTGGGTTTTTTCAGTATTAAATATTATGAATTATTCTGTATTACACTTTGCAAATGGCAAATCAGTTAAACATTGAAATCTCTGGAATTAATGGCCACTAATCAAGTCAAGATTATTTTGAATCGTTTTATTTTCACACCCTTCTTTGATCATATTTACCAAGGGTGCCAATAATTCTGACCATGACAAATATAATATATATATATATTAATTACTGAATATATAAGTTCCGATTCCCATTTTCAAAAATAGGCTTGGGTTCGAGGCGAACAAAATAAGTTGCAAAGAAAGGCCACATGGAGCTTCTCATTCCCAACCCCAGCACTAAGGAACTCTGCCAACTACCAAAATCAACTGTAAATCTAATCTATTATGAAAAGGAACTGTAACAGTAACAAAAAAGCTTTTCAGGAGGGGGCATGGCCAAAATAATAAACAAAATGGAGTACTTAAGTTTTAGATCTAACTTACCTGTCACAAAAGAAAAGAAAGAAAAAAAATTGCCTTTCCTTGACCAAAACTAGAAGAAAAATAATTAACAAAAGAAAACGGGACCCTCCTCACTACAAGTTACAAATGACACTTTCAGTTTAACAAAATGAATAAGAAGAACTATCAAGTGCCTCAACATTACTGAGAGTTGGGGTTCACACTCTAGGCAGAAGCACGATGATGATTCTGACTGGAACACTATCCAGACTAAACTAAAATCCAGACTGACTATAACACTACAGTTTTCACCATTTAACACTAGGTGTCAGTTGGTTAACACAAAATAACCACTACAATAGTCTGGGGCTGCATAAAAGGTCCACGTGGCAGTGGAGAGAGAAATGTCTCTGTCTCTCTCCCTCTCCGTGCCTTTTTGATGTGCCTAACCTAACCCTCCCTGGAGGAGCCCATGAGAGAAGTGCTAGTTGGCTATCAGTAAATGGGTAGCAGGAGTCAGCAATCAGTCAATCAGCTCCTGTTAGAGCAGCAGCACAGAAGAGAGAAAGAAAAAGGAAAAACAAACAGCATTGTTTCGTCAAGAACTTAAAGTTCCTCCATGTAAAGAAATTCATGAAGGTTAGCTCCTGCCACGTAGACACGGCGGTACATGGCGGCCAATTCAAAAAATTCAAAGAATACGAATACTACATCTCGAGGAAATCGACCTGGGAAAGGATCAGAGACTCTAAGAATGGAAGACACGGGTGAAGAGGAGGATGATATGGAGGTAGGATGGACACAGGTGGGGATGAACAAAATAATATCAAAAGTGAATTTAGGATAATATTGAACTTTAAATGAGAGGTAGGAGTTGTAGGCCTTAATCCATTGGCATTGACATATGAATTAAAAAAGCTGGTAGGTGAGACATTATTCGCAAAAGTGCTACAGGACGGAGCTTTGTTTGCATGCAGGAATGAAGAGCAGAAAAATAAAGTCTTAAAAATAAAGACAGTTGGAAAACAGATAGTAATGAATTGCAAGGTAATAGGACAGAAATCGTGGGTGTATGGAGTGGTAACTGGAATTGCGTTAGGACGTAATAAAATGAGCTGGCGAGAGAAATGGACTCTGGAGTCCTGGCTGGAGCCCTCGGGGGACCACGGATCTTCAGGCATACCTAGGAGAGAGAATTAAGACCAGTTTGAAGAGAAGGAGAAGAAGTGAGCTGGTTGTGGAGCAGGAGAAAAAAAAATGAAACCAAACTTTCTAAAGCTAGTGTTAATAAGCATCAATAACACTGAACACTCTGACATAAAGGCATCATAAATAAAGGCATCATAAATAAAGGCATCATAAATAAAGGCATCATAAATAAAGGCATCATAAATAAAGGCATCATAAATAAAGGCATCATAAATAAAGGCATCATAAATAAAGGCATCATAAATAAAGGCATCATAAATAAAGGCATCATAAATAAAGGCATCATAAATAAAGGCATCATAAATAAAGGCATCATAAATAAAGGCATCATAAATAAAGGCATCATAAATAAAGGCATCATAAATAAAGGCATCATAAATAAAGGCATCATAAATAAAGGCATCATAAATAAAAGGCATCATAAATAAAAGGCATCAGACAAAAAGGCATCAGACAAAAAGGCATCAGACAAAAAGGCATCATAAATAAAGGCATCATAAATAAAGGCATCAGACTTAAAGGCATCAGACTTAAAGGCATCAGACTTAAAGGCATCAGACTTAAAGGCATCAGACTTAAAGGCATCAGTCATAAAGGCATCATAAATAAAGGCATCATAAATAAAGGCATAAGACATAAAGGCATCATAAATAAAAGGCATCATAAATAAAGGCATCATAAATAAAGGCATCAGACATAAAGGCATCAGACATAAAGGCATCATAAATAAAGGCATCATAAATAAAGGCATCAGACATAAAGGCATCAGACATAAAGGCATCAGACATAAAGGCATCATAAATAAAGGCATAAGACATAAAGGCATCATAAATAAAAGGCATCATAAATAAAGGCATCATAAATAAAGGCATCAGACATAAAGGCATCAGACATAAAGGCATCATAAATAAAGGCATCATAAATAAAGGCATCAGACATAAAGGCATCAGACATAAAGGCATCAGACATAAAGGCATCAGACATAAAGGCATCAGACATAAAGGCATCATAAATAAAGGCATCATAAATAAAGGCATCATAAATAAAGGCATCAGACTTAAAGGCATCAGACTTAAAGGCATCAGGCTTAAAGGCATCAGACTTAAAGGCATCAGACTTAAAGGCATCAGACTTAAAGGCATCAGACGTAAAGGCATCAGACGTAAAGGCATCAGACGTAAAGGCATCAGACTTAAAGGCATCAGACTTAAAGGCATCAGACAAAAAGGCATCAGACAAAAAGGCATCATAAATAAAGGCATCATAAATAAAGGCATCATAAATAAAGGCATCATAAATAAAGGCATCATAAATAAAGGCATCAGACTAAAAGGCATCAGACATAAAGGCATCATAAATAAAGGCATCAGACATAAAGGCATCATAAATAAAGGCATCATAAATAAAGGCATCAGACATAAAGGCATCATAAATAAAAAGGCATCATAAATAAAAAGGCATCAGACAAAAAGGCATCATAAATAAAGGCATCATAAATAAAGGCATCATAAATAAAGGCATCAGACACAAAGGCATCAGACACAAAGGCATCAGACACAAAGGCATCAGACACAAAGGCATCAGAAATTAATGCATCAGACATAAAAGACTGAAGAAAGTTTTGGCACATCCAATTGTTTACTTAATCAATGCATTGGCAAAGGGAGTCAATGGGGCTGTAATCGTTAGGCGATAGGGCTAAGTAGAGCTGTGTGTTGTCTGCTTAGCTGTGGTAGAGCTGTGTGTTGTCTGCATAGCTGTGGTAAGAGATTTGGTTCTTTTTCATTATTTGGCTCATTGGGAGCATGTACAGGTTGAATAGGAGTGGCGCAAGAATTGAGCCTTGAGGGACTCCGCATGTCATGGATGTCCATTCAGACTTATGATCTCCAATACTCACATAATAACCTCTCCCTACTAAGTATGACCTGAACCATTTTAGGACTATCCCAGAAAGCCCGACCCAGTTTTCCAGCCTGTCAAGAAGTATGTTGTAATCGACAGTGTCAAATGCAGCACTGAGGTCGAGTAGTACTAGAACTGATAATTTGCTTGTGTCAGTATTTAAGCGAATATCGTTTATTATCTTTATGAGCGCTGTCTCTGTGCTGTGATGCGGTCGGAAACCAGATTGAAAGTTGTCAAAGTATCCATTCGAGCTTAAGAATTTGTTCAGCTGATTGCAGACAAGTTTTTTTGCCTATGAAAGTAAGATTTGAGATCGGTCTATAGTTGTTTAATATGGTCTTATCCAGATTGCTCTTTTTCAGGAGGGGCTTGACAACTGCAGTTTTCAGGGAGTTCAGAAAACTCCCAGAGAGAAGGGAGGCATTTACCACTTCTAGGAGATCTGCTTTTAAGCTGTGTAACAGTTTTGAAGAAAGATGTGGGAAGTGCGTCAAGGGCGCAGGTTGATTTTGCCATCAATTTCTTTGAAATCAGACATAGTGACTACTTTCTCAGGCTGTTGTCTGATCTGTCTGACCCCAGTGCGGCTCAAGCGTGTGCTGATCACCTTTCTGATATTATTGATTTTCTCAGAGAAGAAAGAAGCAAACTCACTGCACTTGCTCTCTGAGAGCATTTCACTGGGAATCTGGCTTGGGGGGTTTGTCAGTCTCTCTACAGTAGCAAAAAGAGTATGTGTGTTGTTTATATTGCCGTTTATAATATTTGAGAAGAAAGTCTGTCTAGCTTTGCCTAGTTCCTTTATTGAAGGCATGGATGCTGTCTTTGTAGATGTTATAATGGATTACAAGTTTTGTCTTCCGCCAAATGCGCTCTGCTTTTCTGCATTGTCTTTTCATATTTTGCACTGCTGTTGAGTTTGTCCAAGGTGCTTTTTGTCTGCCATTCTTCTTCCTTTCACAGGAGCAATATCATCAATTACACTCTTAACTTTTGAGTTGAAAGAATCAAGGAGAAAATCAATAGAGTCAGCAGATATGCTTGGTGTTAAAGATATAGCCTTCATAAATAGTACACTAGTGTTCTCATTTAAGCATATCTTCTTGACAGACACAGATCTAGCGTCGTGCAACAGTTTTTTGACGCAAGCATCACATGTGAAGTGCTTGAATGCTGTGAATAACAAAAACTACCCCACTGTTGTTGTAAGGTCATAGGACCACAGAACATTGATGAGATCATAGCAAAAGACCAGGATATAGAAGGGGGTTTGAATGATTAATAATCAAAATCTCAGCAGCTCAACAAGATATAATTAATGCTTTCTGTGTTATAGTTCATGCAAAACACGTTATGGACTTTGACTGATACATTATCAAACATCAATTTATTTAAAATTGTAAGTTTCAAACTACCTTTCATATGAATCCTGGCAAAGAAAGCACATGGCAGAAGATTTGGAGACATCGGCACATCGGCCTGACTGAAGGAAAAGATAAAAGTAGTAGATATAAATATCCCAACCTTTTTAATCAGGTTATGGATCTTTCCAAATTTCAACTTGAACACAATAGTATATCTTTGTACAGTCAGATGAACTTATTTAGCATGTTTTACTTTTAATTTTTAATTTAATTAAAACATGCCAAATGAACAGAAAACCGCCCAGTATGACAGCTTGCTAGAACCAGTTGGAAAACCAGAACAGCTTCTGGAATTAACTTTTATATCTATGCTGTGGTGCATCTTGGAAGTTGGGAGAAACTAAGTGTAGAAGATGAAGGGGAATGTTTTTTTTTGTTGTTTTTTTAATATTTTTTGTTTTTCATTGACGAAATACAGTATGTTTTCATGGCTGTTAAATGATAATTTGTGGATTAGGGCATGTACAGAAAGTGTATTATATTGAGATTTGGTTGTTTGTTGAATTCTATTCCTGGTTGTTAGTCTTCCTGTCAGTGGTTGTGGTCATAAGTATGAAAGCCCACAGGCTGATCCTGCACAGGACTTTCAGTCTGTGCTGTAGGTTGGAGAGTGGAGGACCAACTTAAGTGAGGGTAAGACATTTATTTTAATGTTGTTTATTTTTCATTTGTACTTAATTCATCTTGTAGGTCTGTACCCTTTCTGTATATTTGTATTTTCATAAAAATGTAGAAAGTTCATATTGAGCTAAAATGTAATGACCCAATCAAGAGTTTGGCATGGAAGTGAGGAGCTGTGTCAAGAGACTGAAGACAAACTGTCTGAGGATAGGAACTGTCCAGGTTTGGCATATATTGTGTCTGTGTATTTTTTCTGTTCTTGCGTTTCTATAGTGTAATTGTGGCTTGTTTTATACACAAACGATGTGTGAATATGAGGAATTAGTTAATTGCTTTTTCATTGTCACTGGAAAAGAGTGAGCAACATTCAGCTCCGTCCCACACAGAGCTCGTATGGTGTTTATCCCACAGCTCTTCAGATTTACTGATTTGAATCGGAAACATTTCTAATAAAGACTGTCTTTGTGTACCGAACAGGTCTAAAGGGGCTAGTTTTATTTTAATCCTAAACATTTGAGTCCTTTGTATTTGTGTAATTTACTTAAGTAATTGAAAATTGACTTAAGAACTTTTTTATTCTTAATATTGAATCATTTAAAAGTTTGCCCAGTAGGCATTTACGAGCACATCATATATTGAATGTCATAAATTTAATATCTGTTAAATAAAAAATAAAAAAAGTGTTCATTTAAATGCATCAACCAGTTTAAGTCCTTGGAATCTTATCAAAGGAAAAAAAGTCTTTAAAACTAGAAGAGAAATCTGTTCATTATGGCATCTTTGATCCTCTGATTATAGTAATGTCATGCTTGAATTGTGATTCTTTTTGATCACATTTGTTAAAATCCTTTTGTGTACTGCTCTTACAAACACTTCAAATAGGTTATGCAATAAACCTGTAAAATAAACCTGTAAAATAAACCCTACCTTTATATGATAAAATAAAAATCTGTATCAAATTACAGTTACTGTAAATCCGGCCTCTAGTTCATAAACGCCAGAGGAGAACTGGCCCCCGACTGAGCCTGGGTTCTCCCAAGGTTTTTTTTTTTTCTCCATTAGGTCACCTGGAGTTTTAGGTCACCAGTAGGTCACTTGATGGAGTTTTTCGGTTCCTTGCCACTGTTGCCTTTGGCTTGCTCAGTTGGGGATATTCAAATGAATTAACCAAGCATTAATACCATTGATCGTGGATGTTTTTTCACTAAGAAACAAACATTTTTATGTTATTTGATTGATATTGTGAAGCTGCTTGGATGCAATTTATATTGTGAAAAGCGCTATATAAATACACTTGACTTGACTTGACATGCAGATTGAGATTTAATGTGTAATGGGTATTCTACAGCTTTAGCAGCTGGCCTATACCAGTGTTTTACCAGTCTTTAAGCGTTTTAGTATCTTTCGCTTTTTCTGCTTTCAAATAGATTTGGGAATTATTATTATTATTATTGTAGTTTTTTATTTCTTTGGCGTATCGTGTTAACAGTTCTGTTCTCTCTGTAGGTCTGAAATCTAAAGGGCTCTGATGTGATCTCTGTCACTGAGATTGAATCGCTCGTGGTCCTTTTATGTCCAAAGATCCATTTACAACATGACCTGTGAAATTTAAACGCCTGTGTTCTAAATATGCCCTATGTTTACAGTGCTTTAATGAATTTACTTAATTTGATAATGTTGTTCCAGTGAGATCCTCACACAACCTTGGTTGGAATGGGTACTGCATGTGTTTGGTTTGTCTTATGATTTGTGTGTTTTCAGGAGTTGTTTAGGGATTTGAAAGCCGTCTGCACTCAAGTGAGTCAGATTTCAGATTGATGGGGCGCCACAACTGTAGTGACGGGTGAACATCAGTCACTGGAAAAGAGTGAGTAACATTCAGCTACATCACACACAAAGCTTGAATGGTGTTTATTCCACAGCTCTTCATAATTAGTGATTTGAATCTGGAACATTTCAAATAAAGACTGTATTTGTTTACCAAACAGGTGTATATGGACTTGTTCAAATATTTAAGTGTTTAGGCTTAAAATACAACATTTAATTAAGATCTTATTTGTTCTTAATGTTGAACCATTCAACAGGCATTTACGAGCAAATCATTTATTGACTGTAATAACTAGTGGTCGACCGATTAATCAATATTTAATAAATTGGAAATAAATTAGAAAAAATATATACTTAGGATTACAGATTCAAGTAGTTGCCATCTAAGTTGCCAGCAAATTTTTCACAAATAAATTTATTTTTATTCACATATTCGTATATTTTTAAACAATTGAGTAAACACTGTAACTGTCATGATTCCTGTCTTGTGTGGACTTTTATTATTTCCTGTTTTGTGCCATGTCTTTGTAGTCTTAGGTTAGGTTACGGTTAGGGTAGGGTTAGGTTTTGGAAAAGACAACGCCTCCCCCCGGACGACCTCTACGGGTCATCCAGTTAGATAGGAAGGACGCAGAAATGCACTGGCCGGCGCGTCGCGTGCCCCAACAATCCCGCTGAATCTATTTTCCAATTGTTTTCCCAGTTGTTTCAAGAAGCCAGATCTACTTAGCCTAAAATAGAACCTAATCTAAATTCCGAAAAAACACATCTTCAGTGGTGTACCTCAGAATCATCAGGTGTTTCGGCTCTTTAAACACCAGACACCCTCCTCTGAGGCGGCCCGCCCAAGGGGATCAGTCCTGGGCGTGTGTTCAGACAACCTCTATGAACCTCCCACTAACTAAGTACCATTCGCATCTACCCAAAAACACCAACCCGAATACAATTTCATATCTCAAACTACAAAGGGCCTCCCCGCCAACCCAACAATCTCAAACAATTTATCTAACCCCCTAATGCTAAGCATCGATAGAAGACTGGGAATCCTGTTACGGCCATTTTAACCCAAGGCCACCCTCTCTGCGTGCTGTCCAAGTGGACCCAAAGAGGTCGGATACTTTACCTACCCAAACCAAGTAACCCCTTCGTTAACACCGCAAGGTATCCCAGGGTACCCGAAAAAGGGCCTGTGTCACGAGTTTATGATTGGCGGGTACAAGTGCCAAAATTGGCAATAACGAGTACCAAGCTTCTACCAGCCACAACCCTAAGTAAATGCAAGAACCTTAACAGACATCACACTTACCAGCGTGACCGCAAGGGAGCATAACCTTAATGAACTCCTAACTTCAAAAAACACCTATCCTAATCTACCCACTATCACATTCCTGGTAACCTTCCAATCCTTTATTACCCATAATCCTCGGTGATCCGGCCGTCCCGTTATCGCTGTTTCCAACGTGAATTCCAACACCATGAAACCTTCCCGATCCAATCGACTAATTCCTCTTTTCGATTTTTATACCACCACCTAGGAGTAACCTGTTTCCCTAACCTAACCATTAAACAGAGATACTAAATTCCCAAAGTCAAAAAACAATCCCACCTTCAGCCTCAAACCCCGACCTCCCCACCCCCAACCAACCAGCACTAACCACTACACCACCCAATAATCTCCTATCCACCTCATCCAAACCTGATATATCTAATCCCCAATCTGTCCCAAAAACAATTATGTGTATATATCCCAATGCCGCCTCGAACCCAGGTCCTCTGGTCTCAAGTGTTCCGGCACTAACCACTCCACCAAACCTTTCCACAATCTCACCTAACTCTCTGCACACTTAACCAAGGAAAATCTATCATCCCGAAAAATTGGCCAAAGCCAGTCTCGAACCCGGATCTCCCGATCTCGAGACTACCGGCAAAAACCACTCAACCACCTGATTCTCCAAAATCGACTATAATAGATATCAATTAATCCTACTACTACTACTAATAATAATAATAATAATAATAATAATAATAATAATAATAATAATAATAATAATAATGAAAAAATATATAAAAAATTAAATAATTTAATAAAAATCTATATTGCAGGTGCAGAAATAATCTAATTAAGTCACCCTCCTATGAGGGGTAGGTTTAGATAAACTAAATTAATTAAGCCCCAAATCCCTGTAAGGGGTAGGTTTTAGTGCTTGTGCAGATACAGGGATAGTCTAATTAAATCACCCTCCTGTGAGGGGTAGGTTTAGGTATACTAAAATAATCAAGCCCCAATCCCCTGTAAGGGGTAGGTTTTAGTGCCTGTGCAGGCACAGGGATAGTCTAATTAAATCACCCTCCTGTGAGGGGTAGGTTTAGGTATACTAAAATAATCAAGCCCCAAACCCCTGTAAGGTGTAGGTTTTGGTGCCTGTGCAGGTACAGGGTTAGGTTTTAGGGGAAATTACAACGACTCCCCCCTTGCTTAAACATCGTTTAAGAAGGTTTGGAATAGGGAGACCGAGGAGATGCACTGGCCTACGTCTGTTAGATTTTCACCCGTACCTGTGATTGGACTCCGGTCTGGGAGTCCCAAAAATCTGTGTGGATTTTTAGACCTAGTTCTATCTTTCTTCTCTTTCAACTCCTGTTTACATATTTAGGTTTCCAAGTAAAAATTTCTGCTCCCTCAAAGAAGTTGTGAGGGAAATGTTTGAGACATTTCATCAGTGGTGTACCCCAAGATCCTCAAGTGTTTCGGCCTTTCAACAACCAGACACTCTCCCCTGAGGCGGCCCGCCAGGGTGATCAATCCCTGGCTAATGTCTCATAGCCAATCACTAAACGAGTGTTGCAAGAATCTCAAGGCAATTGTAGTTGGATTCTGCCTTATGATTTGAGGATTTCTTTGAATTGTCGCCCAACGTTCCGGTTCTCTCGATTAAAAGGACTTTGGATTGTCGTTTAACGCTCTGATTCTCCTATCTTTTGAATAGTCGTTTAACGCCCCGGTTCTAAATATCTCGATTAAAAGGATTTTGGATGTGGTCTAACGCTCTGGTTCTCCTATCTAAACAACTCTTTTGGTATCAGTGTGTCAGAGGTGTTGTAGTACCAATGTGCTGTTGTGTGGGTGGCCTAAATTGCCATAAAAGAATGGGCACCCATTTAAGACCTGTATGCCCTAGGTCACCTTCCCTGTGTGCAAGCCCGAAGGTACAGGGGGGGCTGGATACTTACCACCCCACCAAAAAGACCCTTTGTTGACACCGTTAGGTTACCCAGGTCCCCCGGAAGGAGTCTGCAGACTATTGGTCTCATCTTGGGGTATACTCTGCGTCCAGAGCGAGAGCTCTTTGGGGACCCCCGGAGGTCAGCCAGGGGCCTTCCACCGAGGAACCCCTCCGAACTCCCTACCCAAGTCAGTTGAACCTCTAACCGGTTCCAGATTTCTCTGTCTGACTTTGGTTTGGGGCCTTCCCCGGCTAAGCCAGAGAGCGGGCCCCCTCAAAAGTCCCCGGCACCCAAGTGACCCTGGATAACCGGGGGCTCCAAGGGAGTCCTTTGCCCAAATCAACCGGATCAAAGGTCCTCGGCCACATGGAAACGCACCCCAATGATCATTGGTTGATTTTTGCCCGGAGTCCCCCGGCCCCCATGGAGAGAGCCAGAAGGACCCTGTCAGAGTCCCCCAGTCCCCGGAAACGGTCACCAACCCGGCAGTGAAGCGATTCCCTCCGCCCTTCCTGCCGTTGGTCGGGTATTCCGCCCAAGAACCAGAGGAACCCTTCGGAGGCACCCCAGTGTATCCGCCGACCCCCAGTCACCCACGGGCCCCGGATTACTCCGGTACCCACCAGCAACCCGGAGGCCGCCAGACGACCACCGCGGAAACCCCCAGAGCCTCTCCAGCCTCCCTGATGACCAGTCCCATAACTCGAGGAGAGCCCGAAACTATCGTTAGCCCTCCCTATTTGAAGCCTGGGACCCAGTCCGGAAGGCGAAAGAGGCCCCTGCGGGCATCCCTAGGACCCCCCGTCCACTATATTAAATGGACGGATTTTTAAGAGCCTAGGTCGGGGTTCAAGCTGGCGGATGCACCTGTCGATACATCAAGCTTCTACCAGCCTTCCCCCCTAGAGTAAATGCAAGAACCAAACCGACATCATCCTTACCAAGGATGACCGCTGGGAGCATCTACCCTTAAGGACTCCTATCTCCCCCTAGTGGTATATATTCTCCGGTTTAATTGTTACATTAACGGTGATTAAAAACATTTTTTTTACATTTATTTTTTTAGATCTTTTTGGACTAAATATTCTGGCTTAAGTCCTAACGTCCCTAAAAATATGTTAATAGAGTTTCTAATTAGTTGAAAAGGGGCCAAAACTGGTCTTAATTAGTCTTCCTAGTCTTTAATTGATTCTGATTGGTTCAGGCCCTTTAACTTTGTCTTGTAATTGGTTAATTATCTCAATTAAGTGTATTTCCTTGTTCTATCCATTTTAAAACCATTTTTAGAAATGGAATATGTTTAGTTAGACCTCAATTGTTCTTAATTGGTCTTAATTAATTCTAATTGGATCATGTTAGTGGTTCTGTCTCCTGATTGGTTGGTAGTTTCATAAGGTGTTTTTCTATGTCCTTATCTATTTCAGATTGATTTGGAAGTGGATATTATTCTTATTCCATTGGACCCTGGGTCTTATGTCCCTAAAACGTCTTAATTGATCCTGCTTGATCCTGATTGGTGTCTATCAGTAAATCTGACTCCTGATTGGTTGTTGATTCTTTTTAGTTTGTTTTAGTTTATTCTTAAACTAGTTAGGAGAGGATTGTGGTTTGAGTTAATCCTAAAACAGGTTTGGGTTGGTCTTGAATAGTCCCAATTGATTGGATTGGTTATTATCCCTAATTCTGTCCTCTGATTGGTTGCTGAACATTGGAGTATATTCTTGTGCGATTTTAGACCTTTTGGGTGGTTTTCCTTGGTTTAAGTGTGCGATTATTTTGGTGGTATTTGATTTCGATGGTTTTCTTATGATTTTTGTGGTTTCTGAGTGGGGCGGGTTAAATCGGCTAGGGTTAGGATAGTGAGGGGAATAAGGCCTAGGGTTGGAGTGGCGGGTGCTAGGGTAAAGTTGGTGTAGCCAATGGGTAGGTTTAGGATCCGAGTGGGTATAGCCATAGAGATTATCTATGGGTAAGTTTAGATCTTGGGTATAGCCACAGGGTTTACCAATGGGTAGGGTTAGGGTTAGAGTTAAGTTTTTGAGGATATTACAACAGCTAGGGTTAGGGTTAGAGTAGGTTTTTGAAAAGACAACGCCTCCCCCCGGACGACCTCTCCTGGTCATCCAGTTAGATAGGAAGGACGCAGAAATGCACTGGCCGGCGCATGTTTCTGATGAGGCTGATCCACCAATACCCCCAATGTTTTTAGTCTTAGTATTACTTCCCCTATTTTTATGTTTTAAATAGCTTCTCAGTTTCAGAATCCAGCTCTTGGCCATACCCGAGGGTTAGGGTTAGGGTTAGGTTTTTGAGGATATTACAACAGCTCCCCCCCTCCCTGGCACTAGTCCAGAAAAGTGAGGAGACTGAGGAAAGCACGGGCCGACGCATGTCAGACTATACCACTGCTCCCTCCTTGGAGCATGTTCCTACTCGGAACTTGGGGCTAAAACTTGAAGATTTGAATATCTCCCCAGGTGTGTAAACCACAGGGTTACTAGGACGAGAGCAGGTAAAAGCTTAGATCTAAATTGTTTAAGCGACACCGAACTCTAATCTGTATAGATACCACAGAGTTACTGTGGGTAGGTTTAGTGCGAAAGCAGGTATAGGCTTAGATCAAGATTGTTTAAGCAAAACCGAACTCCTACTCGGTGTAAATACCACAGGGCTACTATGGGTAGGTTGAGTGTGGTTAGAGTTAGGGTTAGGGTTAGGGTTAGGGTTAGGGTTAGGGTTAGGGTGGGTTAGGGTTAGGTTTTAGGGGAAATTACAACGACTCCCCCCTTGCTTAAACATCGTTTAAGAAGGTTTGGAATAGGGAGACCGAGGAGATGCACTGGCCTACGTCTGTTAGATTTTCACCCGTACCTGTGATTGGACTCCGGTCTGGGAGTCCCAAAAATCTGTGTGGATTTTTAGACCTAGTTCTATCTTTCTTCTCTTTCAACTCCTGTTTACATATTTAGGTTTCCAAGTAAAAATTTCTGCTCCCTCAAAGAAGTTGTGAGGGAAATGTTTGAGACATTTCATCAGTGGTGTACCCCAAGATCCTCAAGTGTTTCGGCCTTTCAACAACCAGACACTCTCCCCTGAGGCGGCCCGCCAGGGTGATCAATCCCTGGCTAATGTCTCATAGCCAATCACTAAACGAGTGTTGCAAGAATCTCAAGGCAATTGTAGTTGGATTCTGCATTATGATTTGAGGATTTCTTTGAATTGTCGCCCAACGTTCCGGTTCTCTCGATTAAAAGGACTTTGGATTGTCGTTTAACGCTCTGATTCTCCTATCTTTTGAATAGTCGTTTAACGCCCCGGTTCTAAATATCTCGATTAAAAGGATTTTGGATGTGGTCTAACGCTCTGGTTCTCCTATCTAAACAACTCTTTTGGTATCAGTGTGTCAGAGGTGTTGTAGTACCAATGTGCTGTTGAGTGGGTGGCCTAAATTGCCATAAAAGAATGGGCACCCATTTAAGACCTGTATGCCCTAGGTCACCTTCCCTGTGTGCAAGCCCGAAGGTACAGGGGGGCTGGATACTTACCACTCCACCAGAAAGACCCTTTGTTGACACCGTTAGGTTACCCAGGTCCCCCGGAAGGAGTCTGCAGACTATTGGTCTCATCTTGGGGTATACTCTGCGTCCAGAGCGAGAGCTGTTTGGGGACCCCCGGAGGTCAGCCAGGGGCCTTCCACCGAGGAACCCCTCCGAACTCCCTACCCAAGTCAGTTGAACCTCTAACCGGTTCCAGATTTCTCTGTCTGACTTTGGTTTGGGGCCTTCCCCGGCTAAGCCAGAGAGCGGGCCCCTCAAAAGTCCCCGGCACCCAAGTGACCCTGGATAACCGGGGGCTCCAAGGGAGTCCTTTGCCCAAATCAACCGGATCAAAGGTCCTCGGCCACATGGAACCGCACCCCAATGATCATTGGTTGATTTTTGCCCGGAGTCCCCCGGCCCCCATGGAGAGAGCCAGAAGGACCCTGTCAGAGTCCCCCCAGTCCCCGGAAACGGTCACCAACCCGGCAGTGAAGCGATTCCCTCCGCCCTTCCTGCCGTTGGTCGGGTATTCCGCCCAAGAACCAGAGGAACCCTTCGGAGGCACCCCAGTGTATCCGCCGACCCCCAGTCACCCACGGGCCCCGGATTACTCCGGTACCCACCAGCAACCCGGAGGCCGCCAGACGACCACTGCGGAAACCCCCAGAGCCTCCCCAGCCTCCCTGATGACCAGTCCCATAACTCGAGGAGAGCCCGAAACTATCGTTAGCCCTCCCTATTCGAAGCCTGGGACCCAGTCCGGAAGCCGAAAGAGGCCCCTGCGGGCATCCCTAGGACCCCCCCGTCCACCATATTAAATGGACGGATTTTTAAGAGCCTAGGTCGGGGTTCAAGCTGGCGGATGCACCTGTCGATACATCAAGCTTCTACCAGCCTTCCCCCCTAGAGTAAATGCAAGAACCAAACCGACATCATCCTTACCAAGGATGACCGCTGGGAGCATCTACCCTTAAGGACTCCTATCTCCCCCTAGTGGTATATATTCTCCGGTTTAATTGTTACATTAACGGTGATTAAAAACATTTTTTTTACATTTATTTTTTTAGATCTTTTTGGACTAAATATTCTGGCTTAAGTCCTAACGTCCCTAAAAATATGTTAATAGAGTTTCTAATTAGTTGAAAAGGGGCCAAAACTGGTCTTAATTAGTCTTCCTAGTCTTTAATTGATTCTGATTGGTTCAGGCCCTTTAACTTTGTCTTGTAATTGGTTAATTATCTCAATTAAGTGTATTTCCTTGTTCTATCCATTTTAAAACCATTTTTAGAAATGGAATATGTTTAGTTAGACCTCAATTGTTCTTAATTGGTCTTAATTAATTCTAATTGGATCATGTTAGTGGTTCTGTCTCCTGATTGGTTGGTAGTTTCATAAGGTGTTTTTCTATGTCCTTATCTATTTCAGATTGATTTGGAAGTGGATATTATTCTTATTCCATTGGACCCTGGGTCTTATGTCCCTAAAACGTCTTAATTGATCCTGCTTGATCCTGATTGGTGTCTATCAGTAAATCTGACTCCTGATTGGTTGTTGATTCTTTTTAGTTTGTTTTAGTTTATTCTTAAACTAGTTAGGAGAGGATTGTGGTTTGAGTTAATCCTAAAACAGGTTTGGGTTGGTCTTGAATAGTCCCAATTGATTGGATTGGTTATTATCCCTAATTCTGTCCTCTGATTGGTTGCTGAACATTGGAGTATATTCTTGTGCGATTTTAGACCTTTTGGGTGGTTTTCCTTGGTTTAAGTGTGCGATTATTTTGGTGGTATTTGATTTCGATGGTTTTCTTATGATTTTTGTGGTTTCTGAGTGGGGCGGGTTAAATCGGCTAGGGTTAGGATAGTGAGGGGAATAAGGCCTAGGGTTGGAGTGGCGGGTGCTAGGGTAAAGTTGGTGTAGCCAATGGGTAGGTTTAGGATCCGAGTGGGTATAGCCATAGAGATTATCTATGGGTAAGTTTAGATCTTGGGTATAGCCACAGGGTTTACCAATGGGTAGGGTTAGGGTTAGAGTTAAGTTTTTGAGGATATTACAACAGCTAGGGTTAGGGTTAGAGTAGGTTTTTGAAAAGACAACGCCTCCCCCCGGACGACCTCTCCTGGTCATCCAGTTAGATAGGAAGGACGCAGAAATGCACTGGCCGGCGCATGTTTCTGATGAGGCTGATCCACCAATACCCCCAATGTTTTTAGTCTTAGTATTACTTCCCCTATTTTTATGTTTTAAATAGCTTCTCAGTTTCAGAATCCAGCTCTTGGCCATACCCGAGGGTTAGGGTTAGGGTTAGGTTTTTGAGGATATTACAACAGCTCCCCCCCTCCCTGGCACTAGTCCAGAAAAGTGAGGAGACTGAGGAAAGCACGGGCCGACGCATGTCAGACTATACCACTGCTCCCTCCTTGGAGCATGTTCCTACTCGGAACTTGGGGCTAAAACTTGAAGATTTGAATATCTCCCCAGGTGTGTAAACCACAGGGTTACTAGGACGAGAGCAGGTAAAAGCTTAGATCTAAATTGTTTAAGCGACACCGAACTCTAATCTGTATAGATACCACAGAGTTACTGTGGGTAGGTTTAGTGCGAAAGCAGGTATAGGCTTAGATCAAGATTGTTTAAGCAAAACCGAACTCCTACTCGGTGTAAATACCACAGGGCTACTATGGGTAGGTTGAGTGTGGTTAGAGTTAGGGTTAGGGTTAGGGTTAGGGTTAGGGTGGGTTAGGGTTAGGGTTAGGATTTTTGTAGTTCCAATCAACAGGTCCCGAAGGGCCTGAAGATGGTTACGCACTGTCCATCCGTTCCACTGACTGCTTTGCGATGGTGTGGGACCAGGAAGGATCCCACCACAGAGCCCCACTTCTTACATGATTTTCTCTTTCTTTTTTTCAGGCATCCACGCCACAATGAGGCCAAGGATGACTTTTTATCGATGCGGTAATGTATAGTTATTTATTTATTTATTTTTATTTATTTATTTATTTATTCATTAGACCCATTATCTGAGCGTATGGGGTGTTAGTGAGCGGGCTATTTAGCCTCGTGCTATTGAACCAGAGGCCGTTTTGTCCAGGGTTACTCTGGGTAGGGTTAGGGGTCCGCTAGAGGCTGGTCAGTCCAAGGATAGAGGGTTAGAATGGGTAGGGTTAGGGGTCTGCTAGAGGCTGGTCAGTCCAAGGATAGAGGGTTAGAATGGGTAGGTTTAGGAGTTGAGAGGGGTCATATGTCCTGGGCTGGTGGGTTAGGGTTAGAGTGGGTTAGGGTTAGGGTTAGGTTTTGGAAAAGACAACGCCTCCCCCCGGACGACCTCTACGGGTCATCCAGTTAGATAGGAAGGACGCAGAAATGCACTGGCCGGCGCGTGTTTTTGATGAGGCTGATACACCCAAGTCCCTGCCCCAACAATCCCGCTGAATCTATTTTCCAATTGTTTTCCCAGTTGTTTCAAGAAGCCCGATCTACTTAGCCTAAAATAGAACCTAATGTAAATTCCGAAAAAACACATCTTCAGTGGTGTACCTCAGGATCATCAGGTGTTTCGGCTCTTTAAACACCAGACACCCTCCTCTGAGGCGGCCCGCCCAAGGGGATCAGTCCTGGACGTGTGTTCAGACAACCTCTATGAACCTCCCACTAACTAAGTACCATTCGCATCTACCCAAAAAACACCAACCCGAATACAATTTCATAACTCAAACTACAAAGGGCCTCCCCGCCAACCCAACAATCTCAAACAATTTATCTAACCCCCTAATGCTAAGCATCGATAGAAGACTGGGAATCCTGTTACGGCCATTTTAACCCAAGGCCACCCTCTCTGCGTGCTGTCCAAGTGGACCCAAAGAGGTCGGATACTTTACCTACCCAAACCAAGTAACCCCTTCGTTAACACCGCAAGGTATCCCAGGGTACCCGAAAAAGGGCCTGTGTCACGAGTTTATGATTGGCGGGTACAAGTGCCAAAATTGGCAATAACGAGTACCAAGCTTCTACCAGCCACAACCCTAAGTAAATGCAAGAACCTTAACAGACATCACACTTACCAGTGTGACCGCAAGGGAGCATAACCTTAATGAACTCCTGACTTCAAAAAACACCTATCCTAATCTAGCCACTATCACATTCCTGGTAACCTTCCAATCCTTTATTACCCATAATCCTCGGTGATCCGGCCGTCCCGTTATCGCTGTTTCCAACGTGAATTCCAACACCATGAAACCTTCCCGATCCAATCGACTAATTCCTCTTTTCGATTTTTTTACCACCACCTAGGAGTAACCTGTTTCCCTAACCTAACCATTAAACAGAGATACTAAATTCCCAAAGTCAAAAAACAATCCCACCTTCAGCCTCGAACCCCGACCTCCCCACCCCCAACCAACCAGCACTAACCACTACACCACCCAATAATCTCCTATCCGCCTCATCCAAACCTAATATATCTAATCCCCAAAACCAATTGTGTGTATATATCCCAATGCCTGCCTCGAACCCAGGTCCTCTAGTGTCAAGTCTTCCGGCACTAACCACTCCACCAAACCTTCCCACAATCTCACCTAACTCTCTGCACACTTAACCAAGGAAAATCTATCATCCCGAAAAATTGGCCAAAGCCAGTCTCGAACCCGGATCTCCCGATCTCGAGACTACCGGCACAAACCACTCAACCACCTGATTCTCCCAAATCGACTATAATAAATATCAATTAATCCTGCTACTACTAATAATCATAATAATAATCATAATAATAATAATAATAATAATCATAATAATAATAATCATAATAATCAATTAAATAATTTAATAAAAATCTATATTGCAGGTACAGAAATAATCTCATTAAGTCACCCTCCTATAAGGGGTAGGTTTAAAAAAACTAAATTAATTAAGCCCCAATCCCCTGTAAGGGGTAGGTTTTAGTGCTTGTGCAGGTACAGGAATAGTCTAATTAAATCACCCTCCTGTGAGGGGTAGGTTTAGGTATACTAAAATAATCAAGCCCCAATCCCCTGTAAGGGGTAGGTTTTAGTTAGGGTTAGGGTTAGGGTTAGGGTTAGGGTTAGGTTTTTGAGGATATTACAACAGCTCCCCCCTCCCTGGCACTAGTCCAAAAAAGTGAGGAGACTGAGGAAAGCACGGGCCGACGCATGTCAGACTATACCACTGCTCCCTCCTTGGAGCATGTTCCTACTCGGAACTTGGGGCTAAAACTTGAAGATTTGAATATCTCCCCAGGTGTGTAAACCACAGGGTTACTAGGACGAGAGCAGGTATAAGCTTAGATCTAAATTGTTTAAGCGACACCGAACTCTAATCTGTATAGATACCACAGAGTTACTGTGGGTAGGTTTAGTGCGAAAGCAGGTATAGGCTTAGATCAAGATTGTTTAAGCGAAACCGAACTCCACTCGGTGTAAGTACCACCGGGCTACTATGGGTAGGTTTAGTTTTTTTGTTACTAGGACGAGAGCAGGTATAAGCTTAGATCTAAATTGTTTAAGCGACACCGAACTCTAATCTGTATAGATACCACAGAGTTACTGTGGGTAGGTTTAGTGCGAAAGCAGGTATAGGCTTAGATCAAGATTGTTCAAGCGAAACCGAACTCCTACTCGGTGTAAATACCACAGGGCTACTATGGGTAGGTTTAGTGCGAAAGCAGATATAGGTTTAGATCAAGATTGTTCAAGCGAAACCGAACTCCTACTCGGCGTAAATACCACAGGGCTACTATGGGTAGGTTTAGTGCGAAAGCAGGTATAGGCTTAGATCAAGATTGTTTAAGCGAAACCGAACTCCACTCGGTGTAAGTACCACCGGGCTACTATGGGTAGGTTTAGTGCGAAAGCAGGTATAGGCTTAGATCAAGATTGTTTAAGCGAAACCGAACTCCACTCGGTGTAAGTACCACCGGGCTACTATGGGTAGGTTTAGTGCGAAAGCAGGTATAGGCTTAGATCAAAATTGTTTAAGCGAAACCGAACTCCACTCGGTGTAAATACCACAGGGCTACTATGGGTAGGATTAGGGAAAGAGCCGGTGTAGGCTTAAGTCTAAACTGATTTAACCGAAACCGAACCCCAAGACTAGGTAGCTAATCCACAAGAGCCCTTTACTATGGGTAGGATTAGAAAAAGAGAAGACGTAAGCTTTTAAATCTAAAGCTATGCCAAAAACCCAAAACTCCAAACGAGTCCAGGTTCCTCCTCCTTACTCCCCCAAGAAATGGATGAGGGAAATATTCAAGACACTCTCATCAGTAGTGAGCCTCAGGCTCCTCGGGTGTTTCGGCCTTTTAAACACTAGACACCCTCCTCTGAGGCGGCCCTTCCTGGATGATCAGTCCAGGACGAGTGTCTCGTGGCCAATTGCTAATCGAACTAGACCAGATCCTTCAAGACACTGTGGTTGGGACCTGGTTGCAGGATTATTACCGATACGATCTATTGGTACGATCTATTGAATCAGAACTAGCAGGTAAGATCACCGGAAAACGAGAAATCTGTGCTCTAACTCCACTCAACGTTCCCCAAGCTCTTCACCTGGTCAAAAGAAAACTCACAATGTTGCGGGCATCGAGACTGGCGGATGCGATGCATCAAGCTTCTACCAGTCCTTCGCCCTGAGAGTCAGAACTAACCAGACCGACATCATCCCATTACAGGACAACCGCTGGCAGTACCGACTCCTAGATTGGAGTTTCCAGGTAAGAGATCCCTACCTGTCTATCGTAACAGATACCACCAGATGGCACCACCCCCATGTATGCTTTTTTGACGCGTGCACCTCAACCGCGGTGACCAAAAAATATTTCCAACTCCTGCTCAGACAGACTCCCATTTTCGAAAGAAGAGAAGAAAAAGAGGAAAATAAACCGTTTCTCTACTCTCAAAACGTTATTTCTTAAGGAACCAATATCCCCAATTTCGAGATTCCTTTAGAAAAATCGATTTTTTCAAACGATTTTTTCAAAAACCAAACTCCACAGAGTTACTATGGGTAGGATAGGGAAGGAGCCGGTGTAAGCTTAAGTCTATCTTGATTTAACCGAAACTGAACACCACTCGGTGTATAAACCACAGGTCTACTGTGGGTAGGTTTAAGGCGGGAGCCGGTGTAAGCTTAGATCTAAATTGATCAGGTAGAACCGAACACCACTCGGTGTATAAACCACAGGTCTACTGTGGGTAGGTTTAGAACGGGAACCGGTGTAAGCTTAGATCTAAATTGGTCAGGCGGAACCGAACACTACTCGTGTATATTTTTAGATACCACCAGATGGCACCACCCCCATGTATGCTTTTTTGACGCGTGCACCTCAACCACGGTGACCAAAAAAATATTTCCAACTCCTGCTCAGACCGACTCCCATTTTCGAAAGAAGAGAAGAAAAAGAGGAAAATAAACAGTTTCTCTACTCTCAAAACGTTATTTCTTAAGGAACCAATATCCCCAATTTCGAGATTTCTTTAGAAAAAACGATTTTTTCAAACGATTTTTTCAAAAACCAAACTCCACAGAGTTACTATGGGTAGGATAGGGAAGGAGCCGGTGTAAGCTTAAGTCTATCTTGATTTAACCGAAACCGAACACCACTCGGTGTATAAACCACAGGTCTACTGTGGGTAGGTTTAAGGCGGGAGCCGGTGTAAGCTTAGATCTAAATTGATCAGGTAGAACCGAACACCACTCGGTGTATAAACCACAGGTCTACTGTGGGTAGGTTTAGAACGGGAACCGGTGTAAGCTTAGATCTAAATTGATCAGGCGGAACCGAACACTACTCGGTGTATAAACCACAGATCGACTGTGGGTAGGTTTAGGGTGGGAGCCGGTGTAAGCTTAGATCTAAATTGATCAGGTAGAACCGAACACCACTCGGTGTATAAACCACAGATCTACTGTGGGTAGGTTTAGAACGGGAACCGGTGTAAGCTTAGATCTAAATTGATCAGGCGGAACCGAACACTACTCGGTGTATAAACCACAGGTCTACTGTGGGTAGGTTTAGGGCGGGAGCCGGTGTAAGCTTAGATTTAAGTTGATCAGGCGGAACCGAACACTACTCGGTGTATAAACCACAGGTCTACTGTGGTAGGTTTAGGGTGGGAGCCGGTGTAAGCTTAGATATGGACTGATCAGGCGAAACCGAACACTACTCGTTGTATAAACCACAGGTCTACTGTGGGTACATTCACTTTCCCCTAATCTGCCTGCAAGAAAGTAACAAAATCAACCAACCCATCCCTCTACCCTTTTTTTTAACAAACGTGCAACTCAGAGACGAACCAGGAGAAGTCCGACCTGTCTGGGACTGACGACTCCCTAAGGGCCGGTCTGGGCCCGTATTCGTCCCCCCATCCCGCCCCCCACCCCGGCTCCAGGAGCCGAGGGAGGGGCCGGAGGGGGTTCCTTGTCACATTCACACCAAAAATAACTAAGACCCTCCCCATCCCCAGAAAAGCTCAAGCCCGTAAACCAAACCGAAACCTGAAAAGTTCAAAAAAAGTTCCAACCTGGGATACCACATGCTTCTAAAAAAATTCTTATCAGTGTCTATCCAACCCCGGAATGCGAGGACCCTACCGAGTCCTTTTCCAGACCACCAAACCTAGCAAAAACCCAAATCATCCTGGCCTGATATCGCATCACTACACCATCCCTTGCGTAGCTAGGGCGGACTTACTATTATATTCCCAAAAGCGCAGACTTAATTGTGTGCCAAAGGAAACCACTGCCTCCAATAGGCACTATAAATCTCCAGTCAGGTCTACCTCACCCAAAGATGCGAGGACCTAACTGAGCCAGTCCAGACCAGCGAACCCAACGGAAATCAGAAGATTCCGGTCAGATAATCCTGGCCTGGCATCGCATCTCCACACCATACCTTTGTGTAGCTAGAGTGGATCTATATTGATCGTTTCCGTGCAGAAAGAAGCCACCACCTCTAATATGCACCATTATATACAAAGCCAATCCCAATCAAAGCCTCCAATATCCCTACTTGGGTAACACTGGTATGTCATAGTCCGATGGCTCTGGCGGGGTTAGGTTTTTGAGGATATTACAACAGCTCCCCCCTCCCTGGCACTAGTCCAGAAAAGTGAGGAGACTGAGGAAAGCACGGGCCGACGCATGTCAGACTATACCACTGCTCCCTCCTTGGAGCATGTTCCTACTCGGAACTTGGGGCTAAAACTTGAAGATTTGAATATCTCCCCAGGTGTGTAAACCACAGGGTTACTAGGACGAGAGCAGGTATAAGCTTAGATCTAAATTGTTTAAGCGACACCGAACTCTAATCTGTATAGATACCACAGAGTTACTGTGGGTAGGTTTAGTGCGAAAGCAGGTATAGGCTTAGATCAAGATTGTTTAAGCGAAACCGAACTCCACTCGGTGTAAGTACCACCGGGCTACTATGGGTAGGTTTAGTTTTTTTGTTACTAGGACGAGAGCAGGTATAAGCTTAGATCTAAATTGTTTAAGCGACACCGAACTCTAATCTGTATAGATACCACAGAGTTACTGTGGGTAGGTTTAGTGCGAAAGCAGGTATAGGCTTAGATCAAGATTGTTCAAGCGAAACCGAACTCCTACTCGGTGTAAATACCACAGGGCTACTATGGGTAGGTTTAGTGCGAAAGCAGATATAGATTTAGATCAAGATTGTTCAAGCGAAACCGAACTCCTACTCGGCGTAAATACCACAGGGCTACTATGGGTAGGTTTAGTGCGAAAGCAGGTATAGGGTTAGGGTTAGGGTTAGGGTTAGGGTTAGGGTTAGGTTTTTGAGGATATTACAACAGCTCCCCCCTCCCTGGCACTAGTCCAGAAAAGTGAGGAGACTGAGGAAAGCACGGGCCGACGCATGTCAGACTATACCACTGCTCCCTCCTTGGAGCATGTTCCTACTCGGAACTTGGGGCTAAAACTTGAAGATTTGAATATCTCCCCAGGTGTGTAAACCACAGGGTTACTAGGACGAGAGCAGGTATAAGCTTAGATCTAAATTGTTTAAGCGACACCGAACTCTAATCTGTATAGATACCACAGAGTTACTGTGGGTAGGTTTAGTGCGAAAGCAGGTATAGGCTTAGATCAAGATTGTTTAAGCGAAACCGAACTCCACTCGGTGTAAGTACCACCGGGCTACTATGGGTAGGTTTAGTTTTTTTGTTACTAGGACGAGAGCAGGTATAAGCTTAGATCTAAATTGTTTAAGCGACACCGAACTCTAATCTGTATAGATACCACAGAGTTACTGTGGGTAGGTTTAGTGCGAAAGCAGGTATAGGCTTAGATCAAGATTGTTCAAGCGAAACCGAACTCCTACTCGGTGTAAATACCACAGGGCTACTATGGGTAGGTTTAGTGCGAAAGCAGATATAGATTTAGATCAAGATTGTTCAAGCGAAACCGAACTCCTACTCGGCGTAAATACCACAGGGCTACTATGGGTAGGTTTAGTGCGAAAGCAGGTATAGGCTTAGATCAAGATTGTTTAAGCGAAACCGAACTCCACTCGGTGTAAGTACCACCGGGCTACTATGGGTAGGTTTAGTGCGAAAGCAGGTATAGGCTTAGATCAAGATTGTTTAAGCGAAACCGAACTCCACTCGGTGTAAGTACCACCGGGCTACTATGGGTAGGTTTAGTGCGAAAGCAGGTATAG
Source organism: Meda fulgida (assembly GCA_030578275.1). Classification (NCBI taxonomy): domain Eukaryota; kingdom Metazoa; phylum Chordata; class Actinopteri; order Cypriniformes; family Leuciscidae; genus Meda; species Meda fulgida. The sequence goes on from CM060622.1 coordinate 52,726,419, forward strand.
GCTTAGATCAAAATTGTTTAAGCGAAACCGAACTCCACTCGGTGTAAATACCACAGGGCTACTATGGGTAGGATTAGGGAAAGAGCCGGTGTAGGCTTAAGTCTAAACTGATTTAACCGAAACCGAACCCCAAGACTAGGTAGCTAATCCACAAGAGCCCTTTACTATGGGTAGGGTTAGAAAAAGAGAAGACGTAAGCTTTTAAATCTAAAGCTATGCCAAAAACCCAAAACTCCAAACGAGTCCAGGTTCCTCCTCCTTACTCCCCCAAGAAATGGATGAGGGAAATATTCAAGACACTCTCATCAGTAGTGAGCCTCAGGCTCCTCGGGTGTTTCGGCCTTTTAAACACTAGACACCCTCCTCTGAGGCGGCCCTTCCTGGATGATCAGTCCAGGACGAGTGTCTCGTGGCCAATTGCTAATCGAACTAGACCAGATCCTTCAAGACACTGTGGTTGGGACCTGGTTACAGGATTATTACCGATACGATCTATTGGTACGATCTATTGAATCAGAACTAGCAGGTAAGATCACCGGAAAACGAGAAATCTGTGCTCTAACTCCACTCAACGTTCCCCAAGCTCTTCACCTGGTCAAAAGAAAACTCACAATGTTGCGGGCATCGAGACTGGCGGATGCGATGCATCAAGCTTCTACCAGTCCTTCGCCCTGAGAGTCAGAACTAACCAGACCGACATCATCCCATTACAGGACAACCGCTGGCAGTACCGACTCCTAGATTGGAGTTTCCAGGTAAGAGATCCCTACCTGTCTATCGTAACAGATACCACCAGATGGCACCACCCCCATGTATGCTTTTTTTGACGCGTGCACCTCAACCGCGGTGACCAAAAAATATTTCCAACTCCTGCTCAGACCGACTCCCATTTTCGAAAGAAGAGAAGAAAAAGAGGAAAATAAACCGTTTCTCTACTCTCAAAACGTTATTTCTTAAGGAACCAATATCCCCAATTTCGAGATTCCTTTAGAAAAATCGATTTTTTCAAACGATTTTTTCAAAAACCAAACTCCACAGAGTTACTATGGGTAGGATAGGGAAGGAGCCGGTGTAAGCTTAAGTCTATCTTGATTTAACCGAAACTGAACACCACTCGGTGTATAAACCACAGGTCTACTGTGGGTAGGTTTAAGGCGGGAGCCGGTGTAAGCTTAGATCTAAATTGATCAGGTAGAACCGAACACCACTCGGTGTATAAACCACAGGTCTACTGTGGGTAGGTTTAGAACGGGAACCGGTGTAAGCTTAGATCTAAATTGATCAGGCGGAACCGAACACTACTCGTGTATATTTTTAGATACCACCAGATGGCACCACCCCCATGTATGCTTTTTTGACGCGTGCACCTCAACCACGGTGACCAAAAAATATTTCCAACTCCTGCTCAGACCGACTCCCATTTTCGAAAGAAGAGAAGAAAAAAGAGGAAAATAAACAGTTTCTCTACTCTCAAAACGTTATTTCTTAAGGAACCAATATCCCCAATTTCGAGATTTCTTTAGAAAAATCGATTTTTTCAAACGATTTTTTCAAAAACCAAACTCCACAGAGTTACTATGGGTAGGATAGGGAAGGAGCCGGTGTAAGCTTAAGTCTATCTTGATTTAACCGAAACCGAACACCACTCGGTGTATAAACCACAGGTCTACTGTGGGTAGGTTTAAGGCGGGAGCCGGTGTAAGCTTAGATCTAAATTAATCAGGTAGAACCGAACACCACTCGGTGTATAAACCACAGGTCTACTGTGGGTAGGTTTAGAACGGGAACCGGTGTAAGCTTAGATCTAAATTGATCAGGCGGAACCGAACACTACTCGGTGTATAAACCACAGGTCTACTGTGGGTAGGTTTAGGGCGGGAGCCGGTGTAAGCTTAGATCTAAATTGATCAGGCGGAACCGAACACTACTCGGTGTATAAACCACAGGTCTACTGTGGGTAGGTTTAGGGCGGGAGCCGGTGTAAGCTTAGATCTAAATTGATCAGGCGGAACCGAACACTACTCGGTGTATAAACCACAGGTCTGCTGTGGGTAGGTTTAAAACGGGAACCGTTGTAAGCTTAGATCTAAGTTGATCAGGCGGAACCGAACACTACTCGGTGTATAAACCACAGGTCTACTGTGGGTACATTCACTTTCCCCTAATCTGCCTGCAAGAAAGTAACAAAATCAACCAACCCATCCCTCTACCCTTTTTTTAACAAACGTGCAACTCAGAGACGAACCAGGAGAAGTCCGACCTGTCTGGGACTGACGACTCCCTAAGGGCCGGTCTGGGCCCGTATTCGTCCCCCCATCCCGCCCCCCACCCCGGCTCCAGGAGCCGAGGGAGGGGCCGGAGGGGGTTCCTTGTCACATTCACACCAAAAAATAACTAAGACCCTCCCCATCCCCAGAAAAGCTCAAACCCGTAAACCAAACCGAAACCTGAAAAGTCCTAAAAAAGTTCCAACCTGGGATACCACATGCTTCTAAAAAAATTCTTATCAGTGTCTATCCAACCCCGGAATGCGAGGACCCTACCGAGTCCTTTTCCAGACCACCAAACCTAGCAAAAACCCAAATCATCCTGGCCTGATATCGCATCACTACACCATCCCTTGCGTAGCTAGGGCGGACTTACTATTATATTCCCAAAAGCGCAGACTTAATTGTGTGCCAAAGGAAACCACTGCCTCCAATAGGCACTATAAATCTCCAGTCAGGTCTACCTCACCCAAAGATGCGAGGACCTAACTGAGCCAGTCCAGACCAGCGAACCCAACGGAAATCAGAAGATTCCGGTCAGATAATCCTGGCCTGGCATCGCATCTCCACACCATACCTTTGTGTAGCTAGAGTGGATCTATATTGATCGTTTCCGTGCAGAAAGAAGCCACCACCTCTAATATGCACCATTATATACAAAGCCAATCCCAATCAAAGCCTCCAATATCCCTACTTGGGTAACACTGGTATGTCATAGTCCGATGGCTCTGGCGGGGTTAGGTTTTTGAGGATATTACAACAGCTCCCCCCTCCCTGGCACTAGTCCAGAAAAGTGAGGAGACTGAGGAAAGCACGGGCCGACGCATGTCAGACTATACCACTGCTCCCTCCTTGGAGCATGTTCCTACTCGGAACTTGGGGCTAAAACTTGAAGATTTGAATATCTCCCCAGGTGTGTAAACCACAGGGTTACTAGGACGAGAGCAGGTATAAGCTTAGATCTAAATTGTTTAAGCGACACCGAACTCTAATCTGTATAGATACCACAGAGTTACTGTGGGTAGGTTTAGTGCGAAAGCAGGTATAGGCTTAGATCAAGATTGTTTAAGCGAAACCGAACTCCACTCGGTGTAAGTACCACCGGGCTACTATGGGTAGGTTTAGTTTTTTTGTTACTAGGACGAGAGCAGGTATAAGCTTAGATCTAAATTGTTTAAGCGACACCGAACTCTAATCTGTATAGATACCACAGAGTTACTGTGGGTAGGTTTAGTGCGAAAGCAGGTATAGGCTTAGATCAAGATTGTTCAAGCGAAACCGAACTCCTACTCGGTGTAAATACCACAGGGCTACTATGGGTAGGTTTAGTGCGAAAGCAGATATAGATTTAGATCAAGATTGTTCAAGCGAAACCGAACTCCTACTCGGCGTAAATACCACAGGGCTACTATGGGTAGGTTTAGTGCGAAAGCAGGTATAGGCTTAGATCAAGATTTGTTTAAGCGAAACCGAACTCCACTCGGTGTAAGTACCACCGGGCTACTATGGGTAGGTTTAGTGCGAAAGCAGGTATAGGCTTAGATCAAGATTGTTTAAGCGAAACCGAACTCCACTCGGTGTAAGTACCACCGGGCTACTATGGGTAGGTTTAGTGCGAAAGCAGGTATAGGCTTAGATCAAGATTGTTTAAGCGAAACCGAACTCCACTCGGTGTAAGTACCACCGGGCTACTATGGGTAGGTTTAGTGCGAAAGCAGGTATAGGCTTAGATCAAAATTGTTTAAGCGAAACCGAACTCCACTCGGTGTAAATACCACAGGGCTACTATGGGTAGGATTAGGGAAAGAGCCGGTGTAGGCTTAAGTCTAAACTGATTTAACCGAAACCGAACCCCAAGACTAGGTAGCTAATCCACAAGAGCCCTTTACTATGGGTAGGGTTAGAAAAAGAGAAGACGTAAGCTTTTAAATCTAAAGCTATGCCAAAAACCCAAAACTCCAAACGAGTCCAGGTTCCTCCTCCTTACTCCCCCAAGAAATGGATGAGGGAAATATTCAAGACACTCTCATCAGTAGTGAGCCTCAGGCTCCTCGGGTGTTTCGGCCTTTTAAACACTAGACACCCTCCTCTGAGGCGGCCCTTCCTGGATGATCAGTCCAGGACGAGTGTCTCGTGGCCAATTGCTAATCGAACTAGACCAGATCCTTCAAGACACTGTGGTTGGGACCTGGTTACAGGATTATTACCGATACGATCTATTGGTACGATCTATTGAATCAGAACTAGCAGGTAAGATCACCGGAAAACGAGAAATCTGTGCTCTAACTCCACTCAACGTTCCCCAAGCTCTTCACCTGGTCAAAAGAAAACTCACAATGTTGCGGGCATCGAGACTGGCGGATGCGATGCATCAAGCTTCTACCAGTCCTTCGCCCTGAGAGTCAGAACTAACCAGACCGACATCATCCCATTACAGGACAACCGCTGGCAGTACCGACTCCTAGATTGGAGTTTCCAGGTAAGAGATCCCTACCTGTCTATCGTAACAGATACCACCAGATGGCACCACCCCCATGTATGCTTTTTTTGACGCGTGCACCTCAACCGCGGTGACCAAAAAATATTTCCAACTCCTGCTCAGACCGACTCCCATTTTCGAAAGAAGAGAAGAAAAAGAGGAAAATAAACCGTTTCTCTACTCTCAAAACGTTATTTCTTAAGGAACCAATATCCCCAATTTCGAGATTCCTTTAGAAAAATCGATTTTTTCAAACGATTTTTTCAAAAACCAAACTCCACAGAGTTACTATGGGTAGGATAGGGAAGGAGCCGGTGTAAGCTTAAGTCTATCTTGATTTAACCGAAACTGAACACCACTCGGTGTATAAACCACAGGTCTACTGTGGGTAGGTTTAAGGCGGGAGCCGGTGTAAGCTTGGATCTAAATTGATCAGGTAGAACCGAACACCACTCGGTGTATAAACCACAGGTCTACTGTGGGTAGGTTTAGAACGGGAACCGGTGTAAGCTTAGATCTAAATTGATCATGCGGAACCGAACACTACTCGTGCTTATTTTTAGATACCACCAGATGGCACCACCCCCATGTATGCTTTTTTGACGCGTGCACCTCAACCACGGTGACCAAAAAATATTTCCAACTCCTGCTCAGACCGACTCCCATTTTCGAAAGAAGAGAAGAAAAAGAGGAAAATAAACAGTTTCTCTACTCTCAAAACGTTATTTCTTAAGGAACCAATATCCCCAATTTCGAGATTTCTTTAGAAAAATCGATTTTTTCAAACGATTTTTTCAAAAACCAAACTCCACAGAGTTACTATGGGTAGGATAGGGAAGGAGCCGGTGTAAGCTTAAGTCTATCTTGATTTAACCGAAACCGAACACCACTCGGTGTATAAACCACAGGTCTACTGTGGGTAGGTTTAAGGCGGGAGCCGGTGTAAGCTTAGATCTAAATTAATCAGGTAGAACCGAACACCACTCGGTGTATAAACCACAGGTCTACTGTGGGTAGGTTTAGAACGGGAACCGGTGTAAGCTTAGATCTAAATTGATCAGGCGGAACCGAACACTACTCGGTGTATAAACCACAGGTCTACTGTGGGTAGGTTTAGGGCGGGAGCCGGTGTAAGCTTAGATCTAAATTGATCAGGTAGAACCGAACACCACTCGGTGTATAAACCACAGATCTACTGTGGGTAGGTTTAGAACGGGAACCGGTGTAAGCTTAGATCTAAATTGATCAGGCGGAACCGAATACTACTCGGTGTATAAACCACAGGTCTACTGTGGGTAGGTTTAGGGCGGGAGCCGGTGTAAGCTTAGATCTAAATTGATCAGGCGGAACCGAACACTACTCGGTGTATAAACCACAGGTCTGCTGTGGGTAGGTTTAAAACGGGAACCGGTGTAAGCTTAGATTTAAGTTGATCAGGCGGAACCGAACACTACTCGGTGTATAAACCACAGGTCTACTGTGGGTGCATTCACTTTCCCCTAATCTGCCTGCAAGAAAGTAACAAAATCAACCAACCCATCCCTCTACCCTTTTTTTAACAAACGTGCAACTCAGAGACGAACCAGGAGAAGTCCGACCTGTCTGGGACTGACGACTCCCTAAGGGCCGGTCTGGGCCCGTATTCGTCCCCCCATCCCGCCCCCCACCCCGGCTCCAGGAGCCGAGGGAGGGGCCGGAGGGGGTTCCTTGTCACATTCACACCAAAAAATAACTAAGACCCTCCCCATCCCCAGAAAAGCTCAAACCCGTAAACCAAACCGAAACCTGAAAAGTCCTAAAAAAGTTCCAACCTGGGATACCACATGCTTCTAAAAAAATTCTTATCAGTGTCTATCCAACCCCGGAATGCGAGGACCCTACCGAGTCCTTTTCCAGACCACCAAACCTAGCAAAAACCCAAATCATCCTGGCCTGATATCGCATCACTACACCATCCCTTGCGTAGCTAGGGCGGACTTACTATTATATTCCCAAAAGCGCAGACTTAATTGTGTGCCAAAGGAAACCACTGCCTCCAATAGGCACTATAAATCTCCAGTCAGGTCTACCTCACCCAAAGATGCGAGGACCTAACTGAGCCAGTCCAGACCAGCGAACCCAACGGAAATCAGAAGATTCCGGTCAGATAATCCTGGCCTGGCATCGCATCTCCACACCATACCTTTGTGTAGCTAGAGTGGATCTATATTGATCGTTTCCGTGCAGAAAGAAGCCACCACCTCTAATATGCACCATTATATACAAAGCCAATCCCAATCAAAGCCTCCAATATCCCTACTTGGGTAACACTGGTATGTCATAGTCCGATGGCTCTGGCGGGGTTAGGTTTTTGAGGATATTACAACAGCTCCCCCCTCCCTGGCACTAGTCCAGAAAAGTGAGGAGACTGAGGAAAGCACGGGCCGACGCATGTCAGACTATACCACTGCTCCCTCCTTGGAGCATGTTCCTACTCGGAACTTGGGGCTAAAACTTGAAGATTTGAATATCTCCCCAGGTGTGTAAACCACAGGGTTACTAGGACGAGAGCAGGTATAAGCTTAGATCTAAATTGTTTAAGCGACACCGAACTCTAATCTGTATAGATACCACAGAGTTACTGTGGGTAGGTTTAGTGCGAAAGCAGGTATAGGCTTAGATCAAGATTGTTTAAGCGAAACCGAACTCCACTCGGTGTAAGTACCACCGGGCTACTATGGGTAGGTTTAGTTTTTTTGTTACTAGGACGAGAGCAGGTATAAGCTTAGATCTAAATTGTTTAAGCGACACCGAACTCTAATCTGTATAGATACCACAGAGTTACTGTGGGTAGGTTTAGTGCGAAAGCAGGTATAGGCTTAGATCAAGATTGTTCAAGCGAAACCGAACTCCTACTCGGTGTAAATACCACAGGGCTACTATGGGTAGGTTTAGTGCGAAAGCAGATATAGATTTAGATCAAGATTGTTCAAGCGAAACCGAACTCCTACTCGGCGTAAATACCACAGGGCTACTATGGGTAGGTTTAGTGCGAAAGCAGGTATAGGCTTAGATCAAGATTTGTTTAAGCGAAACCGAACTCCACTCGGTGTAAGTACCACCGGGCTACTATGGGTAGGTTTAGTGCGAAAGCAGGTATAGGCTTAGATCAAGATTGTTTAAGCGAAACCGAACTCCACTCGGTGTAAGTACCACCGGGCTACTATGGGTAGGTTTAGTGCGAAAGCAGGTATAGGCTTAGATCAAGATTGTTTAAGCGAAACCGAACTCCACTCGGTGTAAGTACCACCGGGCTACTATGGGTAGGTTTAGTGCGAAAGCAGGTATAGGCTTAGATCAAAATTGTTTAAGCGAAACCGAACTCCACTCGGTGTAAATACCACAGGGCTACTATGGGTAGGATTAGGGAAAGAGCCGGTGTAGGCTTAAGTCTAAACTGATTTAACCGAAACCGAACCCCAAGACTAGGTAGCTAATCCACAAGAGCCCTTTACTATGGGTAGGGTTAGAAAAAGAGAAGACGTAAGCTTTTAAATCTAAAGCTATGCCAAAAACCCAAAACTCCAAACGAGTCCAGGTTCCTCCTCCTTACTCCCCCAAGAAATGGATGAGGGAAATATTCAAGACACTCTCATCAGTAGTGAGCCTCAGGCTCCTCGGGTGTTTCGGCCTTTTAAACACTAGACACCCTCCTCTGAGGCGGCCCTTCCTGGATGATCAGTCCAGGACGAGTGTCTCGTGGCCAATTGCTAATCGAACTAGACCAGATCCTTCAAGACACTGTGGTTGGGACCTGGTTACAGGATTATTACCGATACGATCTATTGGTACGATCTATTGAATCAGAACTAGCAGGTAAGATCACCGGAAAACGAGAAATCTGTGCTCTAACTCCACTCAACGTTCCCCAAGCTCTTCACCTGGTCAAAAGAAAACTCACAATGTTGCGGGCATCGAGACTGGCGGATGCGATGCATCAAGCTTCTACCAGTCCTTCGCCCTAAGAGTCAGAACTAACCAGACCGACATCATCCCATTACAGGACAACCGCTGGCAGTACCGACTCCTAGATTGGAGTTTCCAGGTAAGAGATCCCTACCTGTCTATCGTAACAGATACCACCAGATGGCACCACCCCCATGTATGCTTTTTTTGACGCGTGCACCTCAACCGCGGTGACCAAAAAATATTTCCAACTCCTGCTCAGACCGACTCCCATTTTCGAAAAAGAGAAGAAAAAGAGGAAAATAAACCGTTTCTCTACTCTCAAAACGTTATTTCTTAAGGAACCAATATCCCCAATTTCGAGATTCCTTTAGAAAAATCGATTTTTTCAAACGATTTTTTCAAAAACCAAACTCCACAGAGTTACTATGGGTAGGATAGGGAAGGAGCCGGTGTAAGCTTAAGTCTATCTTGATTTAACCGAAACTGAACACCACTCGGTGTATAAACCACAGGTCTACTGTGGGTAGGTTTAAGGCGGGAGCCGGTGTAAGCTTAGATCTAAATTGATCAGGTAGAACCGAACACCACTCGGTGTATAAACCACAGGTCTACTGTGGGTAGGTTTAGAACGGGAACCGGTGTAAGCTTAGATCTAAATTGATCATGCGGAACCGAACACTACTCGTGTATATTTTTAGATACCACCAGATGGCACCACCCCCATGTATGCTTTTTTGACGCGTGCACCTCAACCACGGTGACCAAAAAATATTTCCAACTCCTGCTCAGACCGACTCCCATTTTCGAAAGAAGAGAAGAAAAAGAGGAAAATAAACAGTTTCTCTACTCTCAAAACGTTATTTCTTAAGGAACCAATATCCCCAATTTCGAGATTTCTTTAGAAAAATCGATTTTTTCAAACGATTTTTTCAAAAACCAAACTCCACAGAGTTACTATGGGTAGGATAGGGAAGGAGCCGGTGTAAGCTTAAGTCTATCTTGATTTAACCGAAACCGAACACCACTCGGTGTATAAACCACAGGTCTACTGTGGGTAGGTTTAAGGCGGGAGCCGGTGTAAGCTTAGATCTAAATTAATCAGGTAGAACCGAACACCACTCGGTGTATAAACCACAGGTCTACTGTGGGTAGGTTTAGAACGGGAACCGGTGTAAGCTTAGATCTAAATTGATCAGGCGGAACCGAACACTACTCGGTGTATAAACCACAGGTCTACTGTGGGTAGGTTTAGGGCGGGAGCCGGTGTAAGCTTAGATCTAAATTGATCAGGTAGAACCGAACACCACTCGGTGTATAAACCACAGATCTACTGTGGGTAGGTTTAGAACGGGAACCGGTGTAAGCTTAGATCTAAATTGATCAGGCGGAACCGAACACTACTCGGTGTATAAACCACAGGTCTACTGTGGGTAGGTTTAGGGCGGGAGCCGGTGTAAGCTTAGATCTAAATTGATCAGGCGGAACCGAACACTACTCGGTGTATAAACCACAGGTCTGCTGTGGGTAGGTTTAAACGGGAACCGGTGTAAGCTTAGATTTAAGTTGATCAGGCGGAACCGAACACTACTCGGTGTATAAACCACAGGTCTACTGTGGGTGCATTCACTTTCCCCTAATCTGCCTGCAAGAAAGTAACAAAATCAACCAACCCATCCCTCTACCCTTTTTTTAACAAACGTGCAACTCAGAGACGAACCAGGAGAAGTCCGACCTGTCTGGGACTGACGACTCCCTAAGGGCCGGTCTGGGCCCGTATTCGTCCCCCCATCCCGCCCCCCACCCCGGCTCCAGGAGCCGAGGGAGGGGCCGGAGGGGGTTCCTTGTCACATTCACACCAAAAAATAACTAAGACCCTCCCCATCCCCAGAAAAGCTCAAACCCGTAAACCAAACCGAAACCTGAAAAGTCCTAAAAAAGTTCCAACCTGGGATACCACATGCTTCTAAAAAAATTCTTATCAGTGTCTATCCAACCCCGGAATGCGAGGACCCTACCGAGTCCTTTTCCAGACCACCAAACCTAGCAAAAACCCAAATCATCCTGGCCTGATATCGCATCACTACACCATCCCTTGCGTAGCTAGGGCGGACTTACTATTATATTCCCAAAAGCGCAGACTTAATTGTGTGCCAAAGGAAACCACTGCCTCCAATAGGCACTATAAATCTCCAGTCAGGTCTACCTCACCCAAAGATGCGAGGACCTAACTGAGCCAGTCCAGACCAGCGAACCCAACGGAAATCAGAAGATTCCGGTCAGATAATCCTGGCCTGGCATCGCATCTCCACACCATACCTTTGTGTAGCTAGAGTGGATCTATATTGATCGTTTCCGTGCAGAAAGAAGCCACCACCTCTAATATGCACCATTATATACAAAGCCAATCCCAATCAAAGCCTCCAATATCCCTACTTGGGTAACACTGGTATGTCATAGTCCGATGGCTCTGGCGGGGTTAGGTTTTTGAGGATATTACAACAGCTCCCCCCTCCCTGGCACTAGTCCAGAAAAGTGAGGAGACTGAGGAAAGCACGGGCCGACGCATGTCAGACTATACCACTGCTCCCTCCTTGGAGCATGTTCCTACTCGGAACTTGGGGCTAAAACTTGAAGATTTGAATATCTCCCCAGGTGTGTAAACCACAGGGTTACTAGGACGAGAGCAGGTATAAGCTTAGATCTAAATTGTTTAAGCGACACCGAACTCTAATCTGTATAGATACCACAGAGTTACTGTGGGTAGGTTTAGTGCGAAAGCAGGTATAGGCTTAGATCAAGATTGTTTAAGCGAAACCGAACTCCACTCGGTGTAAGTACCACCGGGCTACTATGGGTAGGTTTAGTTTTTTTGTTACTAGGACGAGAGCAGGTATAAGCTTAGATCTAAATTGTTTAAGCGACACCGAACTCTAATCTGTATAGATACCACAGAGTTACTGTGGGTAGGTTTAGTGCGAAAGCAGGTATAGGCTTAGATCAAGATTGTTCAAGCGAAACCGAACTCCTACTCGGTGTAAATACCACAGGGCTACTATGGGTAGGTTTAGTGCGAAAGCAGATATAGGTTTAGATCAAGATTGTTCAAGCGAAACCGAACTCCTACTCGGCGTAAATACCACAGGGCTACTATGGGTAGGTTTAGTGCGAAAGCAGGTATAGGCTTAGATCAAGATTGTTTAAGCGAAACCGAACTGGTAGGTTAGGGTTAGGGTTAGGGTTAGGGTTAGGGTTAGGGTTAGGGTTAGGGTTAGGGTTAGGGTTAGGGTTAGGGTTAGTGTTAGGGTTAGGGTTAGGGTTAGGGTTAGGGTTAGGGTTAGGGTTAGGGTTAGGGTTAGGGTTAGGGTTAGTTAGGTTAGGGTTAGGGTTAGTTAGGTTAGGGTTAGGGTTAGGGTTAGGGTTAGGGTTAGGGTTAGAGTTAGGTTAGGGTTAGGGTTAGGGTTAGGGTTAGGGTTAGGGTTAGAGTTAGGGTTAGGGTTAGGGTTAGGGTTAGGGTTAGGGTTAGGGTTAGGGTTAGGGTTAGGGTTAGGGTTAGGGTTAGGGTTAGAGTTAGGGTTAGGGTTAGGGTTAGGGTTAGGGTTAGGGTTAGGGTTAGGGTTAGGGTTAGGGTTAGGGTTAGGGTTAGGGTTAGGGTTAGGTTAGGGTTAGGGTTAGGTTAGGGTTAGGGTTAGGGTTAGGGTTAGGGTTAGGGTTAGGGTTAGGGTTAGGGTTAGGGTTAGGGTTAGGGTTAGAGTGGGTTAGGGTTAGGGTTAGGGTTAGGGTTAGGGTTAGGGTTAGGGTTAGGGTTAGGGTTAGGGTTAGGGTTAGGGTTAGGGTTAGGGTTAGGGTTAGGGTTAGGGTTAGGGTTAGGGTTAGGGTTAGGGTTAGGGTTAGGGTTAGGGTTAGGGTTAGGGTTAGGGTTAGGGTTAGGGTTAGGGTTAGGGTTAGGGTTAGGGTTAGGGTTAGGGTTAGGGTTAGGGTTAGGGTTAGGGTTAGGGTTAGGGTTAGGGTTAGGGTTAGGGTTAGGGTTAGGGTTAGGGTTAGGGTTAGGGTTAGGGTTAGGGTTAGGGTTAGGGTTAGGGTTAGGGTTAGGGTTAGGGTTAGGGTTAGGGTTAGGGTTAGGGTTAGGGTTAGGGTTAGGGTTAGGGTTAGGGTTAGGGTTAGGGTTAGGGTTAGGGTTAGGGTTAGGGTTAGGGTTAGGGTTAGGGTTAGGGTTAGGGTTAGGGTTAGGGTTAGGGTTAGGGTTAGGGTTAGGGTTAGGGTTAGGGTTAGGGTTAGGGTTAGGGTTAGGGTTAGGGTTAGGGTTAGGGTTAGGGTTAGGGTTAGGGTTAGGGTTAGGGTTAGGGTTAGGGTTAGGGTTAGGGTTAGGGTTAGGGTTAGGGTTAGGGTTAGGGTTAGGGTTAGGGTTAGGGTTAGGGTTAGGGTTAGGGTTAGGGTTAGGGTTAGGGTTAGGGTTAGGGTTAGGGTTAGGGTTAGGGTTAGGGTTAGGGTTAGGGTTAGGGTTAGGGTTAGGGTTAGGGTTAGGGTTAGGGTTAGGGTTAGGGTTAGGGTTAGGGTTAGGGTTAGGGTTAGGGTTAGGGTTAGGGTTAGGGTTAGGGTTAGGGTTAGGGTTAGGGTTAGGGTTAGGGTTAGGGTTAGGGTTAGGGTTAGGGTTAGGGTTAGGGTTAGGGTTAGGGTTAGGGTTAGGGTTAGGGTTAGGGTTAGGGTTAGGGTTAGGGTTAGGGTTAGGGTTAGGGTTAGGGTTAGGGTTAGGGTTAGGGTTAGGGTTAGGGTTAGGGTTAGGGTTAGGGTTAGGGTTAGGGTTAGGGTTAGGGTTAGGGTTAGGGTTAGGGTTAGGGTTAGGGTTAGGGTTAGGGTTAGGGTTAGG